>JAYGXS010000001.1:41711685-41787210 GCA_036362985.1 Ligula intestinalis | reverse complement strand
TCTGCTACTCATGTCTCTGATGACGAATCCGCGACGGATATCGAAACGTCAGGCGAATAAACATATTGTCCCAGCGATCGAGTCTTCTTCTTCTCAATTGCTTCCTGGGACACAGATGTTCGCTTGTATTGGCAAGTTATAACGTCGTCGTATTGCATATGAACTGCTTGCATAGGCAAACATTGTCCTATGCCGTTTACAGAACTCTCCGAAAGATCAATTTCTTAAAACTGATCACGGTTCTCAAGAAAAAATGGTAACTTTAACAGCCTACTGAAGTCAAAAAAACGTTAAATCTGAAAACAAGCAGTACGGGGGCAAAAGAAGGCCCCAAATTATGTTATCCTAGTCTTAAGCACTATATATTTCAGCCTGAGTGATTGGATGCCGTTATCAAAAGGCAGAAGAGAACGCTTCAAGCAACTTTTCCCCAGAAAAGTGGAATTTTACCGATGTATTGATACATTAGTCGTAAGAACTCTCGGCCTTTAGGGTTATTAATACATTACAAAATGTACCCCTTTATTAAAAAATGCAAAACAGCTTAAGTTTTGTCAGAGGGTAGTTTAAAAAGACACAAGGAGCAGAGTGGAAAAGTTACAAGCGATAGAATCTATTTTAGTGTAATACCGTCTTTTTGACTGCGTATTAGGAAAATTTCTTCCAAAAAGACTACGCAAAAGTTGGTCTGTGTGATTTGCATTCACTACAGTGTGCAGTATGTTTACAAAAATTGTGTTCTTCGAAGGTTTTCTTCAAGACGCACTAATTCTGTGACGAATTTACTGTTTTTGGTGAATAAAACTCTCAATAAACTGCTGGCGGTTTTAAGGCACTTCTGAATCCTCAAGCGAGCCTGCTAGCTTTAAGGCATCATAAATAATGACTATAAATAAAAAAGCCAAAAAGTATTTTGTAAGCATAAAGGTCCTTTCGGAGGCCAGACAACCGTTTGTGGTACATAAAAGACTGAGCGATTCGAGGAAGTTGATTAAGAAGATATAAGTTTGTTCTCATGCTAGATGTTACAAAAGGAGACATAGAAGGGCGTTCATTTGAAACGGATTTATTGCCAATCAACGTCTTTATAGTTAAATTGTTTTCGTCTAGAGGGACTTGTGTCTTGAACAACGTTACTTTGAATAAAGTAAACGAAGAACTCGGTGCCTCTTACGTTATTTTATCAATATCTTCAAGTTAAGCATTAGTTCAAAACCTCGCACAATGTTGGGTCTTAACTGATGGTCCATTGTAACTTCGTTCTTATTTTGGTACTGAATTCAATAGAGTAGACACTTTACTGCAAATAAAATAGGCAAACCAAGCTCTCAAGAAGCAAGCTTTTAGAAAAATCGTCAAACAGTCGTCCTCTTTCACGCGATAGGCTGGCAAAAAGACTTCTGGAATTTTTTGTGGATCATCGAACATTAAAAATATCTGGGCACGGCATTTGCATTATAGGCGAATGTGGTAACGAGTTTGCGAAACTAGACCAATGATAGAAGAAAGAACGGTACCTAGTAAGTAAACGAACTTTCTACTAACACTTTACCGGAACATGCCAACAAACAGAACATTGAAAAGACGCATAAAAAAGAGTAAATTACAGGCATTGAAATAACTCGGCGTTTCATTACAGCATAAGGACGCTGTGCATTCTCAAAGGTAAAATGGAAAGCCGAGTGTACGCAACAGAATGTTTATGTGAATTTACTAGTCAACTATGTCAATCCTTGACTGGCTGCACTGCATAAGCCGCAGACTGTTAGTCAAATAAAACAGAGCGATTAAAACACCATATCTACTAGGAGTCTCATACAAAAGAAAGATTTTTCAGGGATCTTAAGTCCCTGGGAGCCAGACTGGGACCCCAGAGAGGGGAGAGGGAGCAAGAGAACAGACAACCACGCAATTGAGGGGGGCTGTGATAGAGTTTAACGACTATCGCCTCCTCGTTGTCCAATCAAAAGATTCGAACAGATCATAATTCTACAAGTCTACTACATTGAGCAAGTGAGAGTTGTATTGTATCCTTCTTCTGCTAGGAGCCACTTAGTATCCAGTATAAACTCGCAGCGAGGACAAAATAAATTAATGGTCGTAGTTGGTGGCCATATAGGATTTCTTTTTCAGGGTATTCGGAAGATCATCAAAGGATTCTTTATGGCGTGCATCGCTTGAATAAAATATGATTCCCTGTGCTGCAACCACCTAATTCTGCTAATCTCTTCCTAAGCAACATAAGCAGATTAATCGGGTAATTTGCCCAGCAAAGTTTAAAGTCATTGGAGATTAAAGTTTAAACCCAAACCTGAATGGGCGGGGGCCTACGAGTAAATCATCGTAATGGCTTCAAGGTCAATAGATGCATACTATGATGGACATGTCTACCAAAAAAGGTAAGACATGCAGTGATAAACTGGGATTTTTAGTTGGCCTACCAATTGCGCCTGACGAGGAACTAAAACTAAATTGGCGGAAAGCAGTTTTAAGTATATACTTGTGTGAAAACAGCCTTCCTATCTCTACCTGACTACTCGAAGGCAGATTGCAAGTTTCAATTTTACTGACAACTTGTTCAGCTCGACCGCTAAGCATCAGTCCTACTATGACTGCCACCGGTCAGTCCTGGATTGGATCGCCCTCAGAACGTATCTCACTCTCCAACAGCTAGCTTGTCACCTTACAGGCACCACACTTTCGCGTTGCACCCCAGTGGAAATACGCAACAAGTCTTAAGTAAAAATCGCTCCCCACGCTAAAGTTAAAAAAATCACCGGTGACGCAGTAAGGCAACGGCAACGGAGTTAACTGATCGGCGACCCTCTGTCCCAGATCGTTACCCACACTCTGGAAGAAGGCCACGAAGTCGACTTCATGAGCACGAGGATAACGGCATGAGCCGCTAATAAGACGGGGAGAGGACTACTGGAGGTCTGGGTGTCGGACTCCAACTCCATCAACAGGCATAGATTGGATACCTCGCCCTGTTATTTTGTCCTCCGTGCGCAAAACCAGGGAAGCACGGCTCAGTTCTTGTCCAGGCACGCACGCTGCCACGCCAAGGGCGCACGACACGGTGCCAAAGCAGGCGCCACAACACCAAGGACGTGCGCAGAGACGATACGGCAAGACGGTGTAAGCGTAGACCAATCACGAATGCTATCCCTCCCCACCACCCCATTTAATCGTAGCTGGACTGCAAAAAAATGTCAATGCTTGCTGTTCTCGCATTTTCTCTGACAATGCCCTCTTGTGTGAAGCCGATTGCTAAGACTAATACAATTGCTGCTTCAGTGATCGCGCCTTTGTGTTCTTTACAACAAGAACTTGGGGCACGCATATTTGCCTCTATTCTGGAGAGCAGTGTTTTTGAACGTCAGGGTTGAGTGGGCATCATGAGATCAAGTCAACAGTAGAACAGTTAAGTTGAAATACGAACCTGAACACAACAGTCTCCTCCTCCTTCAGTTCAAAAAGTCTCGCACAGTATGCTCGCACGGCCTCTGGAGATAAGAAGAGACCTTCATCAGACTCCTTTAGAGGCGACGTCTAAAAAGGACGCAAATTGAAAAAGTGAACTTAGGATTGCTGATATACAGGGATTCGGGTTGTCGTTCAGATGACATTCCCTAAAGCCCAGAGGTTTGGGATCACTGGCGACAGATTCATTTTATAATTTGTCATATCTACAACAAATCAATCCGGAAGGGTGGGCTGCTTGCTTGTGCGACACAAACATACAGGCAAAACTAAAAATGAAATCCGATTGGTGTTTGAGCATAAATTGTTGGTATGGCACTACCCTAAACGTAGTGACTGTTAAAAAAGCACAGAGTTTCGTAGAGTCTGTTTTTAAATCAAAATACAAAGTACACATTAAAAGTGAGTAAATATAAAGTAGATGCGAACGTCAAATGTCTGCTGTGGCAGGTCGATTGACGCAAATAATATCAAAATATTACTGTCTAGAGGGATCAGTGTCGAGCTATATGTAATTAATGGTAGGGAGGACTGCATCGCACGGACCTCATGCTTTTTTTCAAATCAAGTAGGTATGTCCCGAAAGCAAGACAACCTCGCGAGTGAGGAAACGATCATTTTTAAAAATTGAAACGCTTGACAATAAGTCCTAGTTACTGCAAACCTTTTAGGTAGACACTGCGAACTCAAATGAACTATGATGTTTCATAATAAATCACTTATCAATGTTGGTTGTAACGGTTGAGACTACTCTATCAGCCGCGCTTCATCCATCGCGGCCTTAAAATGCGTCTTCGGCCACAAAGTCACATTAGCATCCACGAAAGCGACGTTCCGTTCCTTATTACTAGCTTGTTCGCTAAGTTGCATGCACAATAATAATCCGGAGCGTGGATCTTAGACTAGCGATGGTTGTTGCCCCATGATACGCGTATTCAGCACTTGCGATTACTTTAATCTGTTCGAAGAGACTATGTCTTTTAGAAAATATGGACGCGATAACTAGGACAGGAACTTAAATGGCCTGGCATTTCAGATTATTACTCTAACGAAATTTCGTATACAGGGGATTACTAGGCAGCTTAGAAGACTGGAGAGAGACAGACTGATATTTCAAGATAAATGTCTACGCACTTCTTTTCAAGCAACCTTTAATATCTGGACGCCTGTGTGCAATTAGAATTAGAGTGCTTAAAAATAGCAGGGGAACAGAATTCAAGCAAACATGAATAGTTTCAGGTGAATTCTTGTTAAAACGCACCGATGACTTTGCGGTGGGAGAGGAAATACTTGTAGCCACTTCAGCAGTGTCATCTTTGGTGGCATGCTCACTCGACAACTCGGTTTCTGTTTTGAGTCCAGAACTTTGTGGAATTTTGTTCGGCACGGGTTCACTCTTTGTGGCTAAAATCAATGTGGCAGACAGTGTATGAGACAAATCATATTTCCTAGGTGATGCTGCTGACAGTCACGTTCCGGGCTCACTTCCGCTTTTTTCGCATAACAGTCCACTTAAGTCGTAGTAGCAGGCATGTTTTGCTCTACTGCCTTGGCACCGGCTGTTTCCCAAGTACGACGCAGTCCGTTCACGCATAACAATGACCCTTCACGGAAGTCCGAGTAATTCAGGTCGACGTATGGCCTTTGGCAATTACTATTCCCATCCAGTTTCCGGATGCCGGTATAGCTGCTCGATAGGAAGCGCTCTATTCACATACAACAATGACCCCCACGGAGATCTTAGTAATTCATGTCGAATTTTGGCCTTAACTAGAATTTATTTTTTGGTTACTTGAGTTTTCTGAGCAAGAATGAGTATAGAGGCCAAAAAACCCCGTTAACTCATAATAAAACTACTTTCAAATGTTCGGTAGCCAAAATTTAAAATTTTTCAGCAAATTCCACCAATAGGACGAATTTCATTTTCATTAAATTCCGCCTGCATAAGGTCAAATTCCCCTCGATTAGCTTTCGTATTCTACGCGATTGAGGTTTATGCTGATCGAATTTGATTGAAGTTAGCACACACACACGAACATTATATTTTTAATTGAATGTTTTTTCGATTAATTCCGCCAGAATTACATATTAATTTACGCTCATTAGCCAAAAATTAAATTTTTAACCACAAAATACTTTGAGCAGTTGGGCGGGGAAAATAGATATCTAGTGGACCCTACAAATCATTTTGCCGTTTTCCGTTTTGTTTATGTTTAGGTAGTCTAGTTTTAGTTTATTTTAGTGTCATTCTTTGGCGACATGGGGTTGCTGTTTGGTGCAGAAGCTATTGTGAATTTTTCTTAAATGAGGTGGAAAGCCAACCTTTCATGGTTTTACTTTAATATCTCAAATACGATATAGTCAAAATAAGATTGTTTCCACTTCGCGGGCACTATTCGATATAGAGTCGACATACGACTACATCCAACCCATTGGTATTACTGGGCAGTTCTTGTTTCCAGAATCTTAATCCCCTGAACTGTGAAGCAAGCAGACCTTGGAAAATCTAACATGGCCGAAAGATTGAAGAGTTCAAACTGGCCCTCGGGTGGTAATATGTAGTTTAATATGATAAGTCTTGAATTTCAGGGAAATTTCGAAACAAACCTTGTAACCCGACTGAGTTAAGTGCCGGTTGGATATGTGATTTCTTTATTGGTGGCTCGCAAATATCCGCATTATCTTCAACCTCCTCATCGGAGCTGAGCTCCCCTTCTTCCTTGTCATCCTCATCATCGAGAGAATGTCTTCGTTTAACTCCATTTGCGTCCGAGACCAGATTTTTGTCATCCACTGGACTTGGGTCAACATTTGAACTGAGCTCGTCGAATTCTTTTTCGATGTTTTTGGATGGGCAATCACCGGTTTCTTTGGGACAATTTTTCCCCTAAATGATAATAGAACTCCGTAATGAATGCATGTAGCTTTTTACATTCCTCAGGAATGTATAGGTAGATATATTAAAGTAATAAAGCTAAAAAGCACAAAGTTGGGTGAACGGAACATGACTTTTTAGGATCAGACTGAAATTTCAATGAATACTTGATTCGAAGACAGTCAACTACTTTATAATAACCACATAATGCCCATTCTACAAACAAGTAATATCGCGAATAGTATGAAATGCATATGACAAAGGTGTGAACCACCAACGACCGTCTTAATAACCCTAGGTTGTATAAACCCCTGAGGATCGAACCCGCGGCCTGGGATATGCATCGCCTACAGGACTGACGGGAATATTTTCATGCGCATGCGACAGTTTGATCGTCGATTTTGACGATGTTAACCGCGTATTTCAGGCAAGCGCGGTGAGATGCGTGTGAACAAGTTTTAATAGAATTATGCAGCGTTTACTGCACTCTCTAAGCCTTCACTCAGCTGGACACAGTTAAGAAGACAGGAGGCGGGATTAGGCGCTTGCCATTTATTATCGACGCGTTACCCGAAGAACGCCTGATCTGTCACCGCCTCCCCCGACGCATGCAGGCCCCAGCGTATGTGTCTCTGGCTACAGTCTATGACCTCCTCTTTTGGGATCACTGGGCGCTAAACAAAGCGACGGAGGAGGAAGTGCAAAGGAGCTCGGACCTATTTTCCACGGGTTGTGTTAACTTTGGACTGAGCATCAATACAGTGGCCATGCATCAACCCGCGTCCAAAACTGCCTACAGTGCTCCTGGCGCCAAGGTCAACGGCACCCAACTCGGTACTGTGAACACTTTCACTTGCCTAAGCAGCACATTGCTACGCGAAACGAGAGTCGACGAAAAGTTTGTTCATCGAATATATAAAGTCGGTCAGGTGTTCGGTCGGTTGGCCGGGAGTCACAGCGTGGGATTGTTACGGCCCTCGATTGGCCACCAAACTGAATCTGTGCAAAACCGTTGTCTTGACGACACCCTTGTATGGGGCGGGGGTCTGGACCGTACACTTCAACCAAGCCATGTAGCTAAATTAATTCCACCTCAGATGCCTCCACTGAAATAGAAAGACGGGATCTCGGACATGGAAGTCACGGAGCAAACCGGAATCCCCAGCATCCACACCATGGTAAGGAAATTGCAATTGTGACAGAGCGCCCACCTGGTGAGAATGGACGACGAACGATTACCCAAACGAATTTTCTACGAATGGGTCGTTACGGGTTCTCGCAGACAAGGAGAAGAAAAACTACGATAAAATTATATCTTGAAGAACTCCCTAAAGCGACTGAAAACCACAATGGAGACCTGAAATGACCGCGCGAAGGACCGACCGACCGATTTGGAGAAGAGCAGTAAAATCTGACGTCGTTGCTAAGGCCAAAGAGGCTCGCAAATCGCAAGCACATCAGATTTTTACCGCCAATGCCAAAGCCCACCCAACATGCCCACGCTTTCAATAGCCCTGTTGCGTGCGAATCGGCCTCATCGAACATCTTCGGACGCAATGCAGCAACAACCCGACACCATCAACCTCCCCATCGATGACTACTCCCACTGTCACCCCTCCCTCAAACCTAACGGCATCCCCGTAGACGACCTCGTCGGTCATCACAACGACAACCACCAACACCGCTTCCCTTATTCTCACCACTGTTGAGGCCACCAGCTATTGGATCTCGATCCCAACCTGTCCTCATTGCAATCGCACTTTAACCAGACGCATCGGCCTGGTCGGTTATTTGCGAATCTATCATACATTGATGAACCAATGCCAGGAGCACCAACATTCTCTTAATGCAGCTGCCTCAACTGTCTGCCCTGCCCACGCACATTCAGACGCCGCAGGGGCCTATTAAGCCACTTGCCCTCCCCCCCCCACAAGCACCTGTGGTAGAACACCGCCGACTGTAAAGCATTACCAAGGCTCTCTTCACCAACAACTGCATCACACATGGCTACAGCAAAAACCATGCAGATGTTTGCAAACGGCACCTCTCACATGTGAAAGTAGCATGCTCCTCAGATCCTTCTCTGTGTAGATTCTTTGATGCATTTGATCCGCTGCGCTAAATGCTGTAGCCTGGAAGGTTGTCGACTGATAACTGCAATTAGATCTCGCAGTCAGCACAATATATGTTTGTGTGGAGTGAACGACTGGTGGCCTACAAGTCAAGCAGCAATGGTTCCTGCTTAAGGTGACCTCTGACACTCACTCATGCATGGTGTGAGCTACTTAACCCCCCTTTGAGTGAAAACCTGGTGTTCGTGTTTGGGGGGCCAAGTCGTTTGCATAGTATGCGTAAAAGAGGTCACTAAACATATCAGCAGCTGCGCCCATTTGCTGCACCGCTTAACTGGCCGGTTGGAACGATTGACAGTGAGAACAGAGTGATATGGACGGCTCAACGATCTGAAAAGATTGAATTTATCACGACGCGCTAAAAGCTACGGCATGGAACGTTGCCAAATGAGAGGATAACTCGGACTGCACGGTCAGTCCAGTGTGTGTTGGTGTGACATGCTCCATTAGTGGACTGAGAGTCGCGCTATAACGGCTCCTTCTTAATGTGGTCTTAGTGGCACTCTCACTCCATAGGATCCGAGCCAGGTGTGGTGGCACTCATAGGGACAGCCCCGGCCGCACAAGCTACCTGTTCTCTTGACTTTTTCATGACACCGGACCTAGATGGGAAAGAGGAAGAGAGTACAGTGGATGCAGAGCAAGTCTACTTTCACTATAATCTAATTAACGCACACGTCACCGCGCTTGCTTCCAGTCTTCTGTGAATCACGCGGTGAAAATCGTTGGACGCAACGGTCAAAGTGTCAATAGATTAGGGCATATGGGTACTCATGGATGAGTAGTATAGTCACTATACGACTGCCTGTGAAAGTTCTAGTTTGAGTCCCAAGGCAGTGTGCCGAACACATTTCTTAATCTGATCGGTGCGCGTCCATTAATCATGATAAATATTTCCGAACACAGCCGACAGGACAGTGAACCGAGCTCAATGACAGAAGGTTAGACATAAAAAGCCAGGATTTCAACTTCGAATCTCACGTACTCCATACCTGTGATGCGGTATGACTGGCTGGAATCGAATGGCTATTTATGGTTTATTAGCTGTTATCAACCAGGCAAACACAACCGCGAAGATCAAACCGGCATTCTGTTGGCTAGAAATGCAAAGGCTCTAACCACGGGCTCGGTGTCCTGACAGTTGTGACGAGAGATATTAAATATGGTGGGAGGATATTCACCGATGGCGTTATGGGCTCAATTCGGTCGGTTGTGCTCGAACTAGAGCCACGTAGGCGCTCTCAGAGCGACTACCGACAAAGAAAATGGAAATGGCAAAATAATGAAATGGAAAGAGCGCTGAGAAAATACTTGCCTTGAGTTTGCGATACGCAAGGCAGGGGAGCGAAAACAGTGGTATTTTGTGGTGACGCAAGTTGCCGCTACCGGCATTATAGGGACGAGAAAGTGTAACCACTCGCGTAGGTTTGTGCACGTAGACGAAAATTCCAGACACGTGCCTCACTTTAATCCAGCCTTCGGGAAGGAGTTCGTGTTCATTCATATCATATTCTAATAAATAGCAAATAGAAGCGCAAATAAGTAGATGTCCTCTGAGGCTGACACGACGTTTGTAGCAAGGAAACTATTGGTACATTCTTGAAGAAATGACACTCCTCTTTAAAAATGCAAGTGGCACAATATCATCACGGCTGTAGACTATAACGTTGGGTCTAATGAAATCTACTCCAGAAGTCGGAGGCTGACTGTACAACATTGAAAGTTAACTCATGTTACATGCTCAAAGGTAAAAGGGAAAAAAGTGCAGAAGACATTGAGGAACGGGCTGGGTTGATTTACTTACATAGCAACAGTGGGAATAAGGTGGTTAAGTACTTTTATCCCCTATTTCAAGCCAAAGGTTATCCAAAGTCCTTCAAACACAAGTGCCTTAAGAAGCCTCACTTCAAACGGTCAAAAGAAGAGGACCCTAAGTTCTGGCTCGCAATCTCTTAGGTGAAAAAATTATCAGGGGCGACTGTAAGAATCCTGAAACCATTCGACATCGGTGTTTCATAAGCCTGAGTCAAGCATCAGACAGCGGATTACGAGGCTCAAAGACGCGTTACCATTGATAGAACAATCAGACGTTGTCCACAGAATACCATGCAAAACTGTGATGCAAGGTATGTTGGTGAAAGGGAAAACACTTTGGCACAAAGTTGGATGAGCATCAGCCTGCAATCAACCGCAACGATAAGCTGTCTATGGTATATGACCACATAAAGAAGAAGAACGACATTTTCACCTTTTTATGAAGCAAGGGTAATAGGCCGAGCCAAGACCAAGATGGATCAACTGTTGCTGGAAAGTAAGTCTTCGGCTGGCATACTTAGCAGAGCCAAGACATGCATCCCGTCTACCAGTCGCTACGCACACGGCTAGATCCAGTTCGAGCAAGACCAATTGGACAGCAAAGCAATCTCAAGCGTGGATCCCAAATAAGGTCAAAGGAAAATAGGAGAGAGGCAGGCCAGGAACCACGTGACTAGCGTGGAACACTGCCTCATTGCCGCGCCCACGAGATTAGCATCAACTTAAACCGGCAGCAAAAACTGATCTGCCCGTCGGTCGACAAGGAAGAGGCACTTAAGCGCGCTGAATTGCCAACAGTTACGACAGCCGCAAAGGGAAGAAAGGCTACACGAGCCCACCAGAGGTCAGTCTTACCGCCAGGCGGCAGCGAACAGGCAGGTCGAAGTTCGTACGTCATTCACGGATATAAAACCAGGCATGCGGCAAGGCTGAAACATTTCCATCAAACAGGAACAATCACTACATTACTATGACGATGGAACCGGGCAGGTGTCCGAAACGTCAGTTTAAATATACTTCGGTCCGTGTCCTCGTCCCTTCTTCATCTTTAGGGAATGGTGAAAAGGATGAGATATCTTGACCTCAAACCTTTACAAATTTTGCCTAACAACGTCACGTACTTTTTTGCCTGTGAAATTTTCAATCATTGGTGAATAATGCGTTTCGAAGGAAGCATTTAATGTCACAGCATTAAGCAAAAAAGAAAAATGAAGATACAAACACACAATATTGTGAGTGCATTTTGACTACGAAGGACGCCTTTAGATATTTCTGTCTTTCCGGTATGTGCGTAGGCATCCACTGTATAATAAAAGGGAAATTAACCTGGATTCTTGACAGGTCTTAGAACACTTAGCTTTTTATCAATTTTCAAGAAAAAGATGCGTAAAGTATCCTTTTCGACATACAAGCGCAAATCCACGCCCATCTAATAGGCGAAGACATAAAGCTCGAGCACTCAATTGTACAGACAACTAGCGCCGAGAATAAAAATTTGTTCAAGATTACGTCAGTGTGAAAATAACAGTCGAACTTGTACCTGAGAAGATCAAACGTTTAACTGTTTTTAATTGCTGGTCGAAATGGCTGGTATCGTTATCAATTGTTTCTGTCTTGCAGTTCGAAGGTGGTTCTGAAGACTCTTCTAAACTGAGAATCAGAGCAATGAGTTATCCAACTACCGCAGGACCCATCTTCCATAATTACGGAAAATGAACTTGCTACGCCAACGTCGTCGGTCATCCGCAGAATATGTCAATAATACTAGCTCTTGAAAACGAGTTAAAGCTGAAAAAGATACATGCTCATTAGTGTAATCTACACAGGCAGAAACTGTAAATAAACTTTGTGAAACAAAACATTGAAAATGAATAATACAGTAGAGATTTAAGATTTTATTACAAAGAAAGTATAGCAAAACAGCACTGATAGTAATGATATTTGTACAAAATATTCTAATTTTGTCGGTCAGATGGGGAAAAACTGCTTCTCCTGACTGCAGCCTAATGCACCTAACTGATTGAGTAAGTCTTTATTTTGGGATTCATTCAGTGTATGGTTTCGCTGTTTAATCTAAGTTCACTGTCATACTTATGCACTTTGCTTTCTATATTGTTACACTTGGACTCAGGTGAAAGACTTCTGATGACACATTAAATTCCAGAACAGTGTAAAAGTTCTTAACGATGCTGTACTAGCTATCTTCTCAACGTATAAACGTTTGTAAGTCTGCCACCTCACCAGCGCAATCCGCGGCACGCTTATCTTACTCAATAACCCATACCGTGGTATATTAGGTTCGTTTTCATGGAGAATTCCAAAGAAATTAGAATTCAAAATAGTGCAATGCCACACGGTCCTGTTACAATATACTATGTTGTGAAGTTCAATTCTGTATGCGTATGAATACGACTGAACACTTATTTTTATGACCACTTTTATGGCCTTTTTATAAGGAAAGTGATACCACTATGCTATTATTGTGTAGTCTGGTGATTTCTGGTTCATTTCAAACCCGCACGCGATGGTAAAAAATGTTCAGGAGGTCCTTAAGACATGTGCAAAACATATGCTTCATTCTACCGCGCCATGTAGTGAATCTCATACGGAGTTACAGCCAAGGTTTACTTCCAAAAGGTGAACCAGCAACTTGCTAATACCAATTTCAGACGGCTGTTGATAAGTTGACAAAATAGTATAAACGCACGCTTTCAGGTCAGGTTTCTATCTTGCCCCGGTGGATACAATGCGCATGAGCATGAATATGTCATCATCACCTATGATTAAGGATTCCCGAGGGAATCCGAAACGTCAGGCAAATAAAACTCTTGTTTAAGTGATCGAATTTTCTTCTTCTGAACTGCTTCCTGGAACTCGAATATTCTCTACTATTGGCGACACTGATTATTTCGTTAGATGTATCTACTATAGTCTATTTAGCGACATCATTTATCAACATGTGAACTTCAGGGCAAAAACCGAATGATGGTCCATGTGGCTCAAAGCTGCAGCAGATTATAGTCCGTAATTTCCTGAACCTTTAATAATAACTTCCTACATAGATGTCTACGCACAGCGGACCAAAACATCATGACCGGACGTTTGCGAACTGGAAGCCGCATTTACAAGATAAATTAAGCTAACATTGGATGCCCAGAGGGTGCGTTGAACGCACGATTTCCTCTATAGACTTAATCGATGTATAACATCGATTTTAACAACAAACCCATCCCCATTTTACCTAGCAAAAATTCCCTGGGGCACCAGTCCGCTTCCCAGTGTATATACACTGCGGAAGTTATGGAGTTTTTAGACAGCTCAGTGACAACAAGATCTTGTCGTTCCTGAAACATCTATTCACGAATAGCTACTTAATATGGATTTGCCGAATCTATATATAGATTCATATGAAAAAATTGCTGCAAATATTTGCAACAAAAAGAACTATTTTCCCCGTTTTAAAGAAGAGGAGCCACGGTTCTGCTCTAAGATGACTGAGCCGATTGAAAAACCACTGGATCGTCTGGCTCTCTTTATCTGTTCGTTTCTCGATCTCTCTCGCCCTTCGTCATCCTTGGCATGTTAGAATGCCGCTTGGTGTGTACTTTTTCAAACTCAGAATGCATGAAGTGCAACTAAAATACCAATAAAAAAACCAAGAGTATGCATAAAAACAATACGTGCGAGCGTTGGTATGTAAGAGATTAACGCCAGAGTTAATGCGAAACAGGCAGCAAAGGCTGGCTTGGAGTCTTCTAACAGACAGATTTGTCCTTTTCGCTAAATTTCATCTCTCTGTTAAAGAAATAGTGGGTAGAGGAAGGTGAAATAGTTTTTGAATAAAACCTATCTGAAAATTTAAATCATACTGCGGTCAGAGGCTTTCATCAAACCAAAGCGGGAATAGCAGTATTTCAGGATGGAAGGAATAAACATGTGTTATGGTTTTAACTTTATTTATCGAAGAAAGTAATTATGGGCTACAGAACCACACACCTGTGCAGCCTTTGCATAAATTCCATCCGCATGAGGCGATAGTGCTGGTTTATTTGTGTCCCGTACACCTAAATCCTTTATGGTTGATCCTTTTTAAAGTGTATTATTTTGAAAGATAAGGGGTCTGGGAAACTCTGCGGAAGCACGCACACTCACATGTACATGCACTTGGAAATGACGTGGTATTGGTACAGCATTTATCCACTTGATGAAACAACCTTTGAACGCCAAGTTGAGAACACAACCTTACGCATTTTGTTGCACGTTAACTATAGAATCTTTTTTTTTCATGAATAAACGCTGCTTATTTGCTAGATCTACTACATGCCCCTCGTAATTCCTCCATGACCATTTAATCACCTCTTAGCTCCACATCTCACCGTCCTCCTATGATGCCTATGAATATGCTTTTCTCTGGAATAATTGTCCACTTTGAATTAGGTGGACGTCTACATTAGCGATAGTAAATTCCAAATTACGTGACCAATTAACCTGGTAATATATAAAATTATTTTTGCCCGTTTCCTTCCCGAACACGCAACGCGTACACTTAGAGAATATCCTCCTTGGGTGGGAGGGGTTAACTTGATATGGATTAGTTTCCTACTATTTTTTCATTTGTTCTGTGCGGAGACAATCTTTACAGCCGTTTGTTGTTCCTTACTCTTTTTCACACCCATTGCGAAAGGTTGATGGTCTTTATGGTTTCCTCTTTCATGCAACCCAGGTGATCAATTCCTTCGTCAAACATGAATCTTCATGTTTCCATCTGCTCGATCCTATGCGAATTTCCACAATCTCATCAGACGCCGCACCATTTAGCCATATTCCAAGCGGCTTTCTTATGTTCTGCCTCATATCTATCTGCGACAGACTTTTGATTATCAAGGTGAGTTCTCCCGTTTAAACCACCTTATCTGTATAATTTGCAGCGCACAGGAGTGTAATGTGACCAAAGTTCCAACAGTTAGCCTATTTTATCGTGAATTCTGGCCCCCGCTTTTCGTTTCGATCCCGTGTTTATTCAGGGTGTCCTCAATAAACTCCCGTCGTCTCGATTCTGTAGTCACCTATAAAACTGTACGATGGTGAATAGTAGCCCTTGCTGTTTTTATTGTCCAGATCTTCATTAAAAATGATTAAATAGTATTCTCGTTATTGACAGTGAATGCGCAGTTGGAGAATCGCATGCTGGCCATGGCGAATGAGATGGTCTCCTTACAACTACAGATTGCATGGCTTACATCTAGTCGCTCGTCCAGCCATTGTCGTTATCGTTCGCTTTCTACAACCACTAATTTTTGTTAGTACTAAACAAATTTTGATGAAAAGGCCGCCGGTTTTTCTCTTCGTTGTACTTCAAATCAAAACAGTTAGCCAGAGAATAAAAAGTTGCGTTTTTTCGCTTCTTTTGTTGCTTTGGGACATGCAGACGTTTCCTTGCGACCATCGGATGCCATATCAGCCTTTTTTCTCCAACTCTAACTGATGTCAGCCGTCTGCCCTGGTCTTCACTGTCAAGCTGCCAACTGTTCCCCATTCCCAATTTGGGCATCAGGTCAGCTTACCTAAGCATTGTTTTTTTTTGTCTATTTCCTAGATCTTTCTGATTGCAGACATTAATTATGCAGTCCCTAGCTCGGTTTTCTTAGCAAAATCCAATCTCCTTTTTTATTGCCTACGTTCTTGTTTTCTGTAAGTTATCTGTTCCAGCTATTTACATCACTTGTCCCTTCGGAGAAATGCACCATAAAATCCTTAAATAATCAGCCCCCCGTTTCTCAGTGGTGAGGTTAATCATTCCATTGCGCACTACAGTGGAGTCCGGTTAATGTGGACACGGTTAATGTGGACAACCGCTTAATGTGGACAGTTGGCCAGGAACGGGATTTCTCCAAAGTAAAATCCTCCGGTTAATCTGTACAGCCACCGCTTAATGTGGACAGCACCAAGCTGTCAACCGGTCGGTCGACCCACAGATTTTGTCAAAAATCCAGTCCAAATCACCCGCGGCGGGGAATTCCCGCGTCCTGTTCACCACAGTTGGGAGGTGCAGTTGTCGAAGGAGGCCGCCAATACGTCATCTAGGCTATTCTTACTCCCCCTGCCCTGCCCCCGTATCCTCATTCTTGTCTCCCTTATCTGCTTTTCCAGAGATTTTGTCAAAAATCCAGTCCAAATCGCCCGCGGCGGGGAATTCCCGCGACCTGTTCTGAAAGTTTTGCTTCAGATGAACAGTACACAAAGCTTTTCTGTTGGTTTGCCTGTGGTTGTGTACGTGTGGAGGCTGCTCACGAGAAAGTGAAGTGCTTTTGACTGTCGTTCTTCGACTTCTGCAATCTTTCTTTCCCTTCTTTCTCAGATGGGGAAGCGAAAGGATCGAACACCAACAGAGAAACTGGATGTTTTGGACAAGTTCCATGACCTTAAGAAGCAGTCACCCCGAATTGGTCTTCGAGAGGCAGCCGACCAGCTTGGAGTTTCCAAGTCGATGTTGGGAAAATTGGTGAAAGAAGAGGAGTAACTTCGTCGTGAGGCTTCAGAAGATGAACAAGGCCCTGCACAGAAACGCAATAGATATGGAAAGGACAAGGATATCGAGGCAGCACTTTTGCAGTTTTATCATTGGGCTCACGATCGTAACATCCCTCTCAATGGTCCGCTGCTTATGGAGAAGGCGGCCAAAATCGCAGAAGTAGCGGGAGTCAACTTCACTCCCACCGTAGGGTGGTTTGCGAGGTGGAAGAAGAGGAATGGACTCGTCTTTGCGACTCTGCGTGGTGAAGCAGCAGAAGCCGACACCTCCAGAACTGATGATTTCCTCAAGAAAGATTGGCCTGACCTGTTGCAGCAGTTCCAACCCAAGGATGTCTTCAACACTGACAAGACAGCAATTTATTTTCGGGCACTTCCAGACTCAACGTACCTGACCCAGAAGTCAAAGAAGTCGGCAAAGAGATTCAAAACGGCGAAGGACAGAATCACCGCTCTGGTCACGTGCAGTCTGGAAGGAGAAAAACTGCCGCTTCTTGTGATCGGGAAATCAAAACAGCCAACCCTGTGATCAGGGCATCATTCGATCTCTTAAAGCCTTCTTTCGGACCGCGATCCGGTGAGAGATATTGCAGATCATCCAAGACCTAGTGGAAGACGATGAGACTGGCATGCGTTTGGCTCACAACGTTGTGAAGAAGATTGAGGTTCTTCAGGCCATGGAGATGTTGAGCACTTCGTGAAAAAAAGGTGAAGTCGGAGACAATCGTAAATTGCTGGAGGAAAAGGGCTTCGTCACCACTGAAGCGGAAGTTGCAGAGAATGAAGTCGCGATTCCGATCCCAGAAGACGTGACAGAGGACAGGATCGAGAGTTTTCTAGAGTGGGTTTCAATCGACGACGATGCCGAAGTCGCCGAGGAGGCAACACTGGAGGAGGTGACAAGCGAACTCGCCGAAGCAGTTGCAGATGCCAAGAAGGTACCAGACGAGCAGGAAGAAGAGTCTGAAGAGGAAGACGAAGAAGTCAAGCCCCCAGTCTCATCAAAAGAACTGAGGGCGGCATTGGCCGTACTCGAAACGGGGCATCGACAACAAGGTTTTGATGTGGAGAATTTTGACACTGTGATAAAGAACTTTAGGGGAGCCTTAAGAGAAAATTTTCCACCCAAGCAATCAAAACTGAGCAGGTTCTTTCAAAAAAACTTCATTCAGATGCAAAATTCTGTTTTTATACGTAAAAAACGACTGGTTTGGGGTCAGTTTGCTTAATGTGGACAACCGGTTAATATGGACAGTTGGCCTGGAACGGAGTTGTCCACATTAACCGGACTCCACTGTACAACCACACCCCAGGCCCTTTTGTGGTTCTTCGGCCTAAAAGACTGGGTCTGTTCATTTGCAGTCCGCGCAAACTGAGTCTGAACTAACGTCGCAGCCATCAATTATTCGACGATCCGACCGGCCCTGTGCATATTGTGCCCCATGAAACATCAGGCGACTGTGGACAATGACGAATATCGTGTCCTCAGCAATGCCATATTTCTCGATTAGTACCTTGTGCTCCATCTCCAGGATTTTTACGGTATAAATTTTCGAAAAGGTGGTTTTTCTCGAAGATTGGTCAGGCGCGTGCATTTCAGTAGATTCATGTCGTTTCTAGGTATATTCCAACTTTGCGTTAATACAACCTTTTGTGAATTTGTTTTTCGACGATCTAGTAGAAGAACAATGAAGTTGTGCTTTGCCCAGAAGCTCACAAAATGAATCCGCCTGACCGTCACATATCGGCCCTGATGATATGATGAAGTGGATCCGACAAAGCAAAGGGAGACCGGGATGGCCATTTCTGCCTTATAAGCCGTCATCAGCCAGTCATACCCACTCTCAAGGGTTGGAACCCGTGAGATTTGAACCCTTCCGTCTTTTGGAATTCATTAATGTGTACTTTTGTCTTTCTTATCCACCACAAATTTCAGAGGTCCGTTGTCCGCGTCTTATATGGTTTGCTGTTCGTGTAAGCCTGCATTGATGAGCTGTTGGTGGCTAGTTGGAATGCTGGAGAGCGCGAGTTATATTTCGATCATTTATTAGACTGCCTCGAAAAGTTTGGCTTCATTAGCAACCGCTCCAGGTGTGTGTTTTGTGTGCCTTCTCTTGAACGTTTTGGCCATCGTATGGAAGCAGAAGGCTTTTAGTAGTTAAGGTTAAGACCGCAAACCCTAACAGCTACAATCTTCGAGGCCCGGTTCCTTAGGAGGTGGGAGATATCTTGGGAAGGCCAGAGTAGAATGAATAGTTTATTGTGAACGCAAAGGAACGGAGAATAGGTGGAAAGAAGTTGGACCTCGGAGCACACGTCATTCTGATGAAACGCCGTGGTCCTAGGTGATGTCTGATGGCCGAGAGTGGTGATAATGGGACTTGCTCGAGTGGTGCTTCGGCAGCGGCGAGAACCTAGACGCACGTGTGTGTGTCCGAGTTGAAGAAGGTCAATTTTCTGCAGGTCAGCGTGGCTGTAAGCGCTGACTGAGGTTTTGGATGACTTTATGCAGCAGGCCTTGAAAAATGATGCCGGGCAAAGCAATGGCGCATGTTTGACAGCAGAGACCACTACAGGTTTGCTTCCCTTCCCCTCCTAATTGGAACGCCTCCGTTATTTCTCTTCACCAACATTCAAGCGTCGGAACCGACGCTTCCTCGACAGGGTAACCATCTTTCGCCAATTCTGACTAACCTGTGTGGACCTTATGACGTCATTCACCAACCTGCACACCGGTCCCAAGGGCCTTTTGAGGATATGATTGATGCACTGAGTACTTTCGTTAGAATCAAGACCTACCGTGGTGACGCTCATTCACTTAAACATCGTGTCCTCGAAGCGCCGTTATCCCTCATCGTTCATGCTTCCACCGTTACCATAGGGAGAGTCCTCTAACAACAGCTAAATACGTCCACACAACCACTGGCTTTCCTATCTAAGAAGCTGCTGTCTTCTTAGACGAGGTAAAATACCTTTGGCAGTGGACTTATTACGATGTACTTGGCTGCAAAACACTTCCGACAATTATTCAAACGTCATGGCATCAGAATTTCTAAGGAACATACGCCACTGGCCTTTGCCAAAGACTCACATTTAACAAATAATAAATAGAGCAAACAGAACCCAAGTATGACCGTTCATTGGTGCTACGTTTCCAAGTTCACGACCGGTATACTCCCCATTGTTTAAAGTAAGACTGATTTGGCTGACATGATAACCCAACCTTCTCTCTTGGCGTTTCATAAGTTACATGGTATTGGTGCCATGGTGACTAATCAACGGTGTCTTAGGTGTCCTGACGACACACCCCTCAGCAGTCACCAGTACGCGGATGTTCCATTGACCACCTGTAATGGTACCAAGCTTTGTGACGTCTCAACTCCTGTTTTTGTAGCCAATTCGTGCGTACTTCGATGTGTCGAGCTGTTTTCCAAAATCCTGATGAAAAATCCCACCCTGGGCTTCGATCATCTTCAAAGCTCCTCGCAGAAAGTTTAGTATGACCAAGCCTGAATAAGAATGTCAAGCATTGGACACGGTTGTGTCTTCATTGTCAGTGGAGCAGTGTGCAATGCCTCAAGTCCACAGCTGGTATCTCCCCCTGACCGGACGCACGGTTCAGTCATGTTATTCTGTATGTCGTACACCTCTTGCTTCTGTGTAGTGGTCATGCTGAACTTCTTATCTGCGTTGATCGGTATAGCCGTAGAGCTAAATCCATCCCTTTGCCGAGCATAAAGACTTTAAAAATCGTAAAAGCCTTTGTCACCATATCAATGTCACGAAACTAAAATCAGCAGTCGGTGCAATCAACTAGAAGAAAAGTTACAGAGCACGTTTTAGAAATATAGCTCATAATCCAAGGTTGATCTTCCGTTAATATTCTAACGCGGTGTCGGTTACTTTCAACTATTACCATGAACAAAGAAGAAAAATTGCCAAGTACGAAACCAATTTTTTTGAAAAATAAAGAAAATGGTCCGTTGCTTGAAAACCTTTCTTCCTAATTTATGCAAGCATCTGGAACGAGGACGTTTTCATTCTCTCTCACAATTTACAACATATTTATCTGTGTTCGACTTTTTTTGAACGTATGGCCCCGGCGTCCTGTATGTGGCTTTATTCATTAAAGGGAAAGTTATAAACAGCCCAGAATGCTTTTCAGCATGTGAAACCAATAATATCTTACGTCATAGTTTGTTTATATGCGCTACTTGCATTTCATTTTTTCACCTTTATACGCCGCTACTATCATAATTGTTATCTCGGTTCAGTGATTCGGACTGATGGAGTGTCTAACGGACGACGTTATTCTTGAGAAGGTTAAAGAAAGACTGGCATGTTTTGATTTGACTCAAGCCGACTATGCAAAAATCAGGGGAAAGATGAATGATGCAATATTACGCGGTCTTAATTTGGGAACTCGGGACAAAGCGTCGGTGAAAATGTATCCCTCATTCGTTACTAAACTTCCTAATGGAACAGGTAAAACGAAGATTTTCATTTATTGTCGTAGAGGCTGGCCAATACATGGCTTTGGATCTTGGAGGGACTAATTACCGTGTAATTCTTGTAACCCTTGCTGCGAAGGAAAGTCCTCCAAAAATCGAAGAGAGAACGTATGCTATACCTCGCGAAAAAATGACGAGCACAGGCGAAGAGGTATGGTTGAAAAATCTCTTGACCTGTTGTGTTTTAGCTCTTCGACTACATAGCTACCACACTTCAGAACTTTCTGCAGCGTTTTGGTATTGCTGACAAGGAAATGAAACTCGGTTTCACGTTCTCTTTTCCTTGTGAACAACATGGATTAAACAAAGCGATCCTTGTGCGTTGGACGAAAGGTTTTGATGCCAGTGACGTCGTGGGGAAGGATGTTGCTCAACTTCTGCAAAAGGCTATCGATAAAACGGTAAGCAAATAATCGTTGAATTGTGCGGGCTTAGGTGGATATTGTGCATTTATGCATTTCAGAGGCCACACCGTACTAACGATATTTACCCATTTATTTAAGTTAAGTAGACGAAATTCCTGAGAAGCTGAACATTTTTTATTATTTGATCTGATTTGCCTCTGTACAATATTCCTTAAAATATTCGTTGTCGTATGTCATATTTACAAACAAGGACGGTGTGGTTTTGCGTTCATTGTTTTGTTTAGTTGAGTATTAGAAAGACAATTAGTTCCAGTTAGACTTTCAAAACTCCATTATGCGGTTATTTTAAGAATTTGTATATTTTGGCAAGTTCTTGATACTTTTATATATCACTTTTATTTGCTCAAAACTTTGATGCGTTTCACTTAAGCTCTAAATCGACGCATTATATCTGTATGCTCTTCGTTCTGATAGGTATCCATATGTAATTAGTATTGCACATTTATTGGAAAATAAACAGGACTGTTATGAATTTTTGTCTCTTGAGGTAGTTTGCCTAAGATATTATCTGTAGGTCTGCAGCGATAGAAAAACAGGAAAACGCAATTGTAATGACTGCAATAGAACCCTTAATGCCTACTCGATTAAGCATGTGACTGAACTTGCATTGATTTTCAGATTTTCGATGCCACAACGTTAGCAGCTAACATATTCTGCGGACCCCATTAACATTTTTTTAAACTTTCAGGGCCTCAAAATTCACTGTGTGGCTGTCGTTAATGATACCGTCGGTACATTGGCCTCCTGTGCACTTGAAGATCGAAAATGTGCCGTCGGTTTGATAGTCGGTCAGTTTCTATTTATCCATCATCACACGTTTATGTAACACGTTCTATTGAACATTATGCATTACTAACTGTGCATTTTTATCTGATTTTTAGGAACTGGTACAAACGCAGCCTACATTGAGAAGTCAGAAAATGTCCCTTTTATGCATAAAATACTAGCTTCGAGAAATAGTCCTCCCGTAACAGACGAAAGCGTCATAATTAACATGGAATGGGGGGCCTTCGGTGAAGAGGGTGATCTAGCTCCTTATTTGACTTCCTACGACAAACTCCTGGACAAAGAAAGTCTTCATCCCGGAAAACAAATGTAGGTTTTCCGATTGCTTCTTGTTTCTTACGATATGTATCCTCATGTAGTTTTGAAAAAATGGTCTCTGGAATGTATCTGGGAGAACTCGTTCGCTTGATTATTCTTGATCTCGTGGACCAAAAACTACTCTTTAGAGGGGACTTGCCAGATTCTCTCAAGACGTTGCATTCGTTTCCGACAAAATATATTACTGAAACTGAAAGGTAAGCTTTTGTATGCGAAACTGTATTCTAGTTATATGTAATTGTGCATTCACTTGTCTTAGTCGCCTAGCTATATAATAAAGTAACGATGGACTGATCGAAACAATCTGACATTAACTTGTCCCTTATTGATTCGGCTGAGTCCATAAAGGATTTCTGCCCACAAAATCAAATGTTGATATGACTTCAAAATCGTAAGCAGCCGTGTTCTTTATTCCACCTTTGAATGATGGACCCATTACACTTAAGATAGAACACATTCCCTCTTTAACATAAATGCAACTTTTATTTACACTGTTTCGCTTTTTAAAGGCAGTCGGTCAACATATCCCGATTGACCGTTTCACGCAAATTAGTACAGTGACTGCGTCCTAACGTTTGCTCCACTGAAAACGCCTTTGGCGTGAATTTACTAGGAGAGCTTCATTTAATTCAAAACAAATTGTATTAACAGTGGACGCATGGACAGATCCAGCTGCAAACAGAAATAAAATACTTAAGGTAAAAATCGAGCCAAAAACCATTCACTTGTGTTTTTTTCAAATGTTATTCTACTTTTATTCACGGCTTGCTGAACTCTTTCCATCGGAGAGCTTACACGGCCTGATTTTTATTCACTTCAGGACAACAAAGGAAAATTCATCTTTCGAAAATTTCCGTTGTGCACTCATAATTTAGAGCTTAGCATGCCGGACAGCTCGCTGTCAGGTATACTTAGTTTTTTTTGGAGCATTAGAATTTTAGCTTAAAAGTCATACTTGGTTAGCCTTTTTCTATCGCTTTCTCTTGTAACGGCAAACAATCTTTTCCGCGTTTTTTTTACAGAGACCCACCACATCTGTTCTACAGTACGCACTACATGTTGACGGAAGACTTAAACGTCCCAATCGTGGAGCCCGTGGACGATCGGGTAGTTCGCTACGCTTGCGAGCTTGTTGCCCGGCGCGCAGCATATCTTGCGGGAGCAGGTACTTTCGAAACCGATCCTTTCCCTTTAAGATTCTGTCTATTTCATGTGTCTAGAAATGACAGGAGGCTTTTGCAGACGTCCTTATTCATGCCCCTTATTTTGCTTCGGTCTGTCAGTCTGTCGTCATGGCAAATGCGACTTTTAGTCGTGAGTCCTGGTAGAGCATCTGTTTTGGCCGTTTCTTGCCTCGCTGTTGTACAGTAAAACCTGTGCCTACTGTGACCTGGAAACTGATATCGTACGATGTCAGGCTCGAATGATAGAAGGTGGCAGGCATGAATGCCATTTGGGTCTGTTGAATTTTGTGTGTGATATTCGATCATCAGAACTGTCCCAAGTGCACGGAGTTAATTGCTGAGTTCCCTCTGAATTTATATTTTTGTGAGTTGAAGACTCCCCTTTACCCTGCCTGCACTTTTGTCTGGTTGCAACGAACGTTGAGACTTCTTATTACCTACCCGGACTGTACCGGAATACGGTCAAACATTTCGCAATTCCTTTGAAAAATAAACCTCAAATGATTTTTAACCATTTGAAGCAGGCAACACATTAAATCAGAAGAGGCTGTAGGATATGCCATGCATTACTGTGAAACGAAAATTGCGTGCAAATTCTGCTAGTTGCCAAATAATGAAGTCATCGAATTAGACAGTCATGTTTTCGTAAAAAACGCTTGAGGTAACAAATGGTGTTTTCCGGCAGGCATGTTCCTTTCGTTTAATATAATTCAGAAATTAGAAGAGAAATCTATAAAATTGTGCATAGTTAGAGTAGATCCATGTGTTTAAATTTAGTCAATACCATTTATTGCTGGCAGAAAAACCTTTAGTCAATTTTTAATTGGGCTAGTATTAGCCCTTATTGGTCGAATGTAGGACATTTTATAATAGGTTTTCGCCTGTTGTAGCAGATTTGCCTAACTTGCCTATTGCTAAGTATACCTTTGCAGCTTGATCTTCTGACTCCTTTTAGAAATAGTGTAATTAGGTTGGAACTCCCAAATTTGACCTCTGCTCAAAAGTTCTCCGTGTAATATTTGCTTAGAGTTTCTTTCAAAATGCGTTTCACTTCACAATCTGGAGCGCAAAGGTAATTGAAATCAATTTACATGGTCTCACATTGCATCTGTAACCGTCTATCTGATTGCTTTTGTGAGCAACTGGTTCCTTTTTCTGAGTCCTAATTGGGTCCTCATCAAAATGAACAATTTGTGTGTAGAACAGTGACCCTGGTTTCCCACAATCGTTTCTCAGTTTTAACTCCGATATTTAATTTTCTTTTCAGGCATTGCAGCGCTCCTGCATAGACTGGACCGAAAGCATGTAACCATTGGCATCGACGGTTCGCTGTACAAATTCCATACGAGATTCCGCGAATATATGACTGACATTATCGACAAACTCAAACCAGAAGGAATTCAGGTAAGGGCTACTAATTTTTATAATACTTGGGCCCATATACTGTTCAAAAAAGCGGTGTTTGATAGAAGTTTCGGCGAACTTTTCATCACTGATGAGAAATATTAGGAATCTTTCGTAGCTATTTTGGGTATATGTCTGGCTCCAGTTTTATAGAGGCAGGTGTGCGGAGCGTTAGATACTGATTGGTATCCCAGCTAACGTTCACCCGTTTGTCCCGTACTCACACCCACGACCTTAAAGCCTATTCCGACTAATGCCGGCACGTCACTTTTCCAATTCAGAGGAAAAGCGTTGCCAATATGAAGTTCACATAGAACGACCGCATACTAAGTCAGGTCTGTTACCTGCACCTTATTCGCTGTTGCCCTGCTGGTTTTAGCTGATTGGTTAAATCGTGTCGTTCACTGCTACGTCCCTGCCCCAGTGTCTAGTCATGTCGGCTTTGTCCCGAGGCAGATTTGGCAAGTGAGAAAAATGTCTTTGGCATGTAAGTTGGCATGATTTGCCTGTCTATTTGCAAAACCTGATCGAACAGTTTTTCGGCAGTTCGCCTCTTATGGCTTTTAAGCACGCAACCTTGGTTGCGAAATCTGACCCACAAAGTGGAATGAACATATTACCTATAGAAAAAGGAATAATTTGCAAGGGTGAACCAGCTCAGTAGGAATTTTTACTTGACGACGGGTTGAAAAACAAGCTTTTCCAGCTCGTCGAACAAACGTATCTAGATTGAAGATGCAGCATGAATGTTTTATTTACAACACTTATAAATAAATAGCAGAAAAAATAACAAAAACCAATAACCAAATAAGCCCACATTGTGTTCCGCCATCGCTCCTGTCCTACAATAAAACATGTACTGAATGCGACTTCGATCACGAATGAAAAGCGATCAATCATCATCCAGCATTCATATCTTGCCAAACTAATAAGAAGTGTGCCGAATCGGAATATGTATAAACTTCTGAGTTACACTTTTCTTGATGTCTCCCAATGGATAGCTTTTGTAAAAAACTTTTTTTTTTAAATTTATAGTTCCGTTTGAGGTTATCCGAAGACGGCAGCGGCAAGGGAGCTGCTGCCATTGCAGCTGCTGCGACCCGAACATCCTGATCAGTCGTAGGGACTGGAGTACCCCCATTTTATCAGCTTTTGGCATGAAGCCGTGGTGTTCCTGGTCACGGCAGCCTACAACCCGTCTCAACGCGTCTGCCCTTTATCTTCTCCTTCTTTTTTCTTTCATTTACCTTCGGGTGGACTTCATCCTATGCCCGGATAGGCCTTTCTTTAGGCACTCATTTTTATGTCAAGACGTATTTTATGACTGCTGATCATGACAATCTTTGTAAACTTGTCACTATGATCTCCCCCGCTGATTTATCTTACCGGTAGCTTTATCTACTTTTATTTGAGATGTTGCGTTATTTTCTTTGTCGTCTTTTTAGTAGAAACATGTATTCTTAGCTTGTTTTTAACATTTACTCTTCAGTGTCTTTTGTGGTTGGAACGCACACAGTACTTTCATATACAAAGCTTACGACTGAATCAAGCATGTCAGGTTGCCAAGGTAGAAATACTAGCGGGGAACACCGAATCTTTCATGATGTGTGGCTCGTATACTAAACGAACGAAGTGGACTGAGATCTCTTAGATTTAGTCTGTAACTCTCCTGACCTACCTGGTAGTCCAATATGTGAGCAATATAATGTGTTAGCCTTTTACCCACGAATGAAAAAAGAGTCTAAAGACTGGTCGAAGTTCGCGCTACTGTGCGTTTAATGCATACTGCGACGCCAGGCATCGTTCGCGTCTGTCTCCACTCGTTTCTCATGTGCCTGAACGGGACGTCCAGAATGATTCGGTCGTTGAAACTTGTCTCGTCTGGTTGACGGGCTTGTAGGATTTGGTGACTGTTCTGTATTATGTGGGCGTCAACAGCGCGTGTGCTTCCTCGTGGAAGCGTGCTTTTCGTATCCTGTGAATGCATGCCACCTTTGATCTGTTATCTTGCCGGCTCATCAATAATTGGCTATCGTGTAAACGGCTGAAGAGGAATCTCCAGGTTAGACAAGAGTGAACTGCACGACCGATAGTACGTTAGGTTTGTAAATTAAATTCAATCGAAGAATCTATTTCCGTCCTTAGGTTACGCGAGCTGAATGCGCAAGGCAGTCATAGGTTGGTGAGCAAACTCCATCTGATGTTTATCCAATTCGTTGAAAAATCTAGGTTACCCTTCTACATAGCAAATGATAAATTTTAGCATGAGAACAGCGGAGTGTTCAAACTACGTCCTATGAATTTCCGGCGGAGGCGTGAACATGCGAAGTTAAGGTCTGTCAGTTTGGGGAGAATAACTTGTAGAGGGATCCCTGCTAGCACAATCCCGGGATTCTCCGGTGCTCTTGACGGGGCAATTCGAGGGAATCCGGGGATGAAAATTTTTGACTAATAAGTTATATCTACAGAGTCCATTTTTCAATATCAACTTTTTTATCACTAAATTATTAATCACATTATCATCTAATAAAAATCTCAACTTGGGGTCTAAAAAATGAGAACAAGGGAGCATCCCGCCGGGAAAATATTTTTCAGGTGGCGGGGGTTCGGGTTGACATCCCCGTCCTGAGCCCCATCCAAACCGGCGGGGCTGGACGGGGAAATCTCAGAATTGAACGGGGAATCAGGGCGGGGATTTCAACCCGTTCCTCCCCGCCACCCCTTTGTCTTCCTTTTTAGACCCCAAATTGGTTGTTTTGTTAGCGAATAATGTCATTCCTAATTTGTTGACAAAAAGTAGATCTTAAAAAATTGGCTCTGTTAATGTGATTCGTTAATCACAAATTCTTCGTCCCCGCATTCCCCCGGTTGGCACCCGCGTCCAGTCCGGGCATTGTGCTAGCAGGTATAGGTTATTTCAGTTTGGTCGAGTTTTGTAGTTTCAATGAGCTTCAGGTCTACCTAGTAAGCTGCTGACAGGGTTAGGTGAGCGAAAAACGGAATGTCTTAAGTGTTCGAGTGTCCGTGCGGTAAACTCAAGTTTATTGCGGCCATCCGAAATTTGGTTTTATAAAAATATCTTGGAAATATATGAATTGTATGAATTTTAAAAATTGAATGAAATCCTTCGGAATGAAACTTACCCCAAGGACTAAGAACTGTCGTAGATAAATCGCGCAGATTGTTGATAGTGTTATTGTCAGCTAGTTAACAAACGATACCCTTGTGGTTTGACTTGGAGTACACAATTAAATGTGATTCCAACAGGATGGGGTTACTCCCCGTCCTAACATAGCGAGCGCGATCAATCCACGAAGACTGTTGACAACCGGTAAATGGCCCTTTACAGGCCCGTATGCTGATGGTCTTGGAAATATTTTAAATCCGAACATAGGCCCAAAACCATTGAATTGAGAATTCGAGCTGAAGTGTGTGGATGACGCATCGCGTCCTACGATCCCTCTAGACGAGAATGCAGGTTTAGCGAGATGCATCTGAAGTTGCGTACTACGTCAGCAAGACTAGATACCTCTCAATGGCAGCAGTAGGTGACCCGGGAACACCGAAACTCAGCTTTGGGTGCTTTGCTCTTGAGGGGTTCCAGCGTCCGAACGGGTGTATATTCCGAAGAAAATATTTCGCTTGAACTATGCTCACAGCAGAAAACAGTCCGAGCTGCACAGAAAAACTGACTACTGGTTCTTGCGTGTGAATAGCCTACGTTACCCACCATGCCATTTGTTTCATATCTTAAAGGTATTCATAAGTGACAAGTTGAGTCCAATATCTTTCGCTCCTCTTGATTGTACTAATAACATACAGGAGACAGATTGATTAACGCTCCACAGTTTGACGGTGTAACTTACCATGATAACAGCCTAGGCACTTGCTAAAAGGCCCAGACACATGCTTCGCCGGTATTCTGCCGCTGCTTCACACACCTGCGAGTGGTCCGGCTCATCAGTGTGTCCTCTAGCTTTCCCTATCTGCTTTCTGGTTGAGTTATTGGTTTCGAAAGTTCAGCTTTTTAATCTCTAGTTACGGTCTACGCCTATAAACCTTAAATATATTGATATATACCGCGAACAGAAATTAATTTCTCAGATGATTAAAAAGCTGAACTTTCAAAACCGGTATATCAACCAGAAAGCAGCTAGAGAAAGTTGCGAGACCCACTGATGAGCCGAACCCCTCGCAGCTGTGTCAAGCGGCGGCAGAATAGCGGCGAAACACGTGTCTGGGCCTTTTAACAGGTACCTAGGCTCTTATTATGGTAAGTTACAACATCAATTTATACTACTAAAGACTGCCAGATAGCAGCAGGTTAGAGTTCACCGGGGTTGACGGGTTTCAACACAAATATACACTTACAATTACATTCTACGCCTATTGACCATAAATATATTGATATATACCACGAACAAAAGTAAATTTCGCAGGAGATTAAAAATCTGAGCTCCACAGTTTGTCAAGTAAACCTAAGTATGTTTCATGTCTGTTGTCTGTAATTTTATCTCTATTAAAATTCAGTGCTCCGTTGTTATCGTCTCTACCATTATTTGTTCCCGGTTTGATTAGCTTCAGCTAACCAACGGTAATAACCATCGAAGTGCATGTGCTTGCTGACAACGGCCACAAAATAGCGCCTAACGACATCGTGTGCGTGGCACACCTAGATGAGCTGTTGCAGATCCATCAGCCGCTAGTTCCCCTCCCCATGCATGATTTGCAGGCTGGGCTACGCAACTGGGGCTTGCGCGAGGACAGAGGCATCGTGACCAACCCTCGGAAAATAATTCCCAAGGCCAGTAAGGCACTACTCAGTAAAATAAACCGATTGAATTTGGAGGATTCACTTTGAAGTGCTTTTCACAGTACAGCTAAGCTTTTTCGCGCTAAGCTTTGGTGGCGACTTCGGTCCGTCTGCTGAAATGACATTTAAGTGCACGAGGCTTTCGACGTAGGATCCTGTTCTGCCAAAAGTTGGTGAATTGTACTCAAGAAATGCAGTCCTCAAGTACCAGCAACTCTCGGCCAGGACATATTCAAACTGCAACAATCCTCCTGCCTGGCGTATGAAACAATATGGAAATATTTTTAATTTAAGGTATATCTTGAGTTATTGGGCATAGACTTTGTAGGCGAGAGCAGAGTTTTGTGGATGGTTTATAAATCCAATAAATCGTTTTTTAATAAAAGAAGTATTCACACATATTTTTAACTCTCTCTTGGCACTTTAGCGGTAGCTTGTTTAGTCTAATGGTGTAAAAGCCTGCTAAGCGAAAGTCCAGGAAACCCAGGGAGGCCTGTTTTACAGGATTTTAGAAAGTAAATTGATTTCCTATAATAAAGTTATCGAACCCCCAGAAGAAGTGACAGTCATCGAGGACAAAACATAATGAGAAAGCTAGATGACTGAGGACCACCAACTTCAATATCCGTAGTTTTTTTCCCTGGTAGGTGTGTGCTGTTTTGTCTAGCGCTGTCTTGCAAAAGAATAGGGATCAACCGGTTGATAAATCTAGACTGTTTTGCTGCATGTTTATTATTTAGTTCAGCTGGTTGCACTTTATTGCAACCATGATAGATAAGTCAGATTGCATGCATTTATAATGCAGCACACGTAAATCAGACCACCAAACACTCCCCATGAGTTGCCATTGTAACTTACCATACTAACAGGCTAGGTACTTGCTAAAAGGCCCAGACACTTGGTTCGCCGGTATTCTGCCGCTGCTTGACATAGCTGCTAGGGGTCCGGCTCATCAGTGGGTCCCCCGCTTTCCCTATCTGCTTTGTGGTTGATATACCGGTTTAGAAAGATCAGGTTTTTAATCTCCGGAGAAATTCATTTCTGTTTGCGGTGTATATCAGTATATATAAGGTCTATAGACGAAGACCGAAATTGTAAGTGTATATTTGTGTTGAAAACCGTCAACCCTTATGAAATATACACCTGCTGCCACAGGACAGTCTTCAGTAGTATAAATTGACATTGTAACTTACCATACTAACAGGCTAGGTACTTGCTAAAAGGCCCAGACACGTGTTTCGCCGGTATTCTGCCGCTGCTTGACACAGCTGCTAGGGGGTCCGGCTCATCAGTGGGTCCCCCGATTTCCCTATCTGCTTTCTGGTTTCTGGTTTCAACACAAATATACACTTACAATGTCGGTCTACGCTTATAGACCTTATATATACTGATATATACCACGATCAGAAATTAATTTCTCCGGAGATTAAAAACCTGAACTCCCCATGAGCTTTATCTGATAGGTATTGTGCTTTGGGCTGCGTTTTGCTGGCTTATCTTTGGCCTACTACTGTGCTGAGCGTTTACACTTATCATATTCGAACAATTTCTCAAAGTAGCTACGTTTCGCTCAAAGGATCAACCACCTATTTGCAGCGAAAATTCAACATAATGCAAGCTTCCAAATTTAGTTGTTTCTGCTTTTCATTCAGTTCGTGTAGAATCCACATGTCCGACATTTCCACTTTACCGACTTCAGCTAGGGGAGTTAATTTCGTTCTAAGGTTGCGAAAATTCCCATCAGAGAATTCAGAAGAAGTCATCCTTACACTTAAATCAGTCATGGGAATGGGGGAGGGGCGTGGCTCATAGGTGACTGTTAACGCGGCCATGACGATTTGCTGAAACTGCACAAGGAGAAGGAGGGAGGCAGAGAGCGCGAGAGTACGGAAAAATGCAGGCAGTTATGTGACCTGACGATCATATGATCACTGCAATTAACTGGCCGTTTTTATTCGCCATGTCACTGTATCGGTCTGATGATGAAGGACTGAAAACGATTGCTTGCCAAGATGATTTTGCCGCTATGCGACCGTTGGCCACGTCAAGATCGGAGCTCGCAGGAGGTTCTTTTGCGTGCACAAGACCGACTTCCTTAACCGGATAGTGGTTGCTTCTGTTGTTGCTAGCAAACGCTGACCCAGGGACTTTGGATGATTTGGCGGAACCTTATAAATCGCCTTGAAGGCTTCGTTGGGGTCCCCACGATGCCCGGAATAAACCATGTGGACGAGGATGACGCTGTTTATGCTCCTGACTTCACTCTTGCTCAGCCAGGAGGTGCTTTCGCATTCTTTTGGATAGGCGCCAACTCGTGTGACCGATATAACCTGTTCCACAGGAGCCTGTAAATGAGTAAATGCACATGGAATTTGGTTGGTCAAAAAAAACTACCGAACTCTCACTGCAAGGAAGGTTCAGCTTAGTCAAGGCGTCTTCTTTGGAATAAACTTGCCGCATCCCCTGGAAGGGAACTTAAAGGAGTAGCGTTTTCTTTTCTTCGGTGGGTGTGGTGGGTTTTATTTTGCTCTCTCTCTACCATATTCTTTATGATGAATTTGTCAGGATACCCGTTCTCACGAATTAGGTCATGGGGTTTCCATACCGAGCAAATATTTCTAGCCCTTTGTGTCAGGCAGCGGGCTAAATTACGTTACGATGGATGCCGTTTGCTTGCTGACACCAAGCATAACCAAGGATTCCTGGGCATTCTGGGCATTCTGGGCTGGATCTGATTCAACGGTGACTTACAGTTCATAATAATAATAGTAATAATAATAATACTAATCATCATCATCATCGTTATTATTATTATTATTATTATTATTATCATAAATGGTTGGGTCTGACAAACTGTTGAGCTTATTTGTAATGTCAAATTTAACAGAACTAACTTTTGCCAACCATTTTTATACTGCCCGCTGTCTAACAGTGTTAGAGCAAAATACACCAGCTCTGTGTACTTTTTTCTTTCCATCTATGAATTCATATTTTCTCATTGTGCGAATTCCCAAATATTTTTAACTGATAAAGAAGGATGATTTTATATTTTGAAAGTGTACACATGGTTTGGAAGGAGGAAATATGTGGGATATTTTCCTGACAAAACAAACGAATCCCAAAATATAATACCGACATGAAAAAACTAACTAGCAAATTTGACCGTATGCCTCACTACATAGTTCCCAGTTGACGGCCCAATAGCTGCAGGCAATGCATAATGTAATTACTTGTAATTGCCCTCGTGTAAATTGGCCGCCGACATTAAATTCGCGTTTAATAAAGACGACGACAGATAAGAAAGAACCAAAGGAAACAGTTTATTATTCACCCGACTTCAATCGCACACAGCTTTTCGTGACCAAAAATGTCGGAAGAACGGCAGCCGCCTCTTGGTCTAAATTCTGGCTACTACGCGTGTCCAGGGGTGGCGAATAATAGGACGGCCTTCAGTGAAAGTTAACTGCGACATAATGATGCTCGCGCCTCCGATGATGCAAGCAGCCGCGCTCCAACCAGTGGCAGCACCATCAAGGTTTTGAGGACTGGGGTCTGACACCCTATCCTACTAAATGCAGCAAAACACAGAGGCACTGTTGTAAAATAAAGACCCCCAGTCCTCGTTGAAAAGGTTCGCTTCCTGACGCTGCCATTGTAATTCAAACGAATAGCATGTAATATAGGTTATGCGAAAGAGAAAGGACCCTCGTAACCGAAGGCCGGAATTTGGAACCGTCTCCTACCCCTGATACCAAAGTATGACAGTGATCGATCAACATCAGTACATTACGGATGTCGGCCACCTCCCCAACTTCTAAAGATACTCTCGAGAAATAAAAATCTCGGGGGTCAGGCCCATCTCGCACGATCACGCAAATGTCTTGGAGACACAGTGTTAAGGTCGTCTTCTCAGAGCAGGTAAATCAATTATTATTTGCGTGGGGTACCAGTTCATGACCGAAGAGCATGTATGCAACGGGGGGCGGGCTCAAGTAAGATTTATCTCATTTTTCTCTGATCCTGAACGTCAAGCGCCGACAGTATGATAAACACCAACTTTTTTCTCAACGCTAGGCAAAACTTGGCAAAAACCCGCAGAGTGCTCGGTCAAGTGGTGTTTCTGGCTACAATTACCGGCCTAGGCCCCCTAGTTGGTCCCTCCGGGCTTAGTCCTTGATGCAACAGGATTGAAAAAAGGTTGAGCTTTGCAGACAGGAACCTGATGGCGGTCAGTAACAGGCGCTACCAGCATAACAATAAACACCTGCTGTTCTGACCTTCCAATCACAGTCTTGTAAACAGCAGGGCCGGCTACGTCATAGTCAGCTCATGGTTGGTTGGTTCGGTCCATGAGATAATGATGAAATATTGCACTCTGCGGTTCATAGCGTGTTCTCACTCATAGCCTCTCAAGGTGTAACTCCGTTCTGCACCAAAAATTATTTTGTCAGACGCCCAAATAGTGAAGAAAAGCGGTAGCACAAGGTAGTGGATCTGCCGGTCAGCGAGTTGGGAAACCGTTCTCTGCGAAGTTGCATGACCTTGAGGCAATGGACATTGAGCAAGGGAGTTGGACAGCATTATTGGCTGTCTGCTACGCCCCCTCCGCTTTAAGTGACTTAGTTTCCTATGTAAATTGCGGGTTAACTAGAGACGACTTGATCAATGTCGGGCGATGGCATGAGCCGTTAGTTTCTACGAAACCGCAATGACTAATGCATTACCCTTAACACCTCAGATAGAGGAAGTTCATCAGTCTCCAGCCGATGCAGCGTTCTAAAATCCTCTCGTCCTGGAGGAAGTAATCGGTGCAGTAGTCACGCCGTGAAAATCAAGGCTTTCAGAGGGATGGTGACCCCTTTTAAACTCATGCAGTTTGTGTTGACAGTTTGATTCCCAGGGCCTCGTGCCTACTTGTGCTTATCTTCAAGGCAAAAGATAGCAAAACCTCCGAAAAGTACCACGGTGAAGTCTTTCTTAGCAATAGGGCAAAATCATCAGCCATTTTAATGTTAAGTCATTTTCAATTCAAGGACGGAAGGCAAGTTGATCGGATTGTAAGCTGGACGTGCACCTCCATTTCGCCCTTTCCCTGCGGTGCGCACCTTTATTTCGCCATGACGATCACCAACTGACGGCTGTTCGTGTAAATGATTTCACTGAGCCTTCGAGTCCGTCCTTTGCTAGTCGCCATGATGAGCAGTGAGACTGACCGGTGTGCAAAAAGCACTCACCACTGAGTTCGAGATTCACTAATGACAAGGTGCCACTTGAGGTTTACTCCATAACGATTAGTCCTAAACATCTTATATTCGGTCTGGCGTTCAATCTTATCACTCCTTCTCTTCGATCATGTTACAGGCTGACTTCTCAGATGGACCCTAAAGAGCTTTGGTACCTTTCGATCGAGAACCAAGAGAGCAGTTAACTCAATTTCATTGCGCTAATGACATCGCTCTGCTGCTCCACAGAATGACTGATAGCAGATTAATGAAGTTGTAGCGGTTCGTGCCTGCCTGACTAGCTCGCGTCGAAATGCACTTCATCAAAGGCTTACTGATGCGGTTTCTCGAGGTCTCGATCAGCCAATCATAGTTCCCGCATCTATGAGGCGACGAATGGGAAGCTTACACGCGTTCCCGACGCAGGTTGCCTCTCTGCCCAAAATCTCCAGGCTGACCTAGCCAATGAAAGCACTCCTTCTCTCTGCCTACTGCCCCGAGTTCTCTCAAACAGTCACTTGGGATCCGGTCGATCTTAGGAGCGTACGGGCTTTCCCGAGTCAATCTACTCTCATCTATTCTCCAGTCCTTTGTGTACACGATAAACACTTCCATCTACTCTTGCCTTTACGGCCTTCCCTTCTGCACTAAGTAACCATGGTCTGAAGATCGCAGTTGCACGGTTAATTCACTTAACCCTCTGCGATATTAGTGACCCCGACGTGAAATGAACACAACCTCTGAACTGATTGAACTCGATCATCATCAGACCTTCCTCGTCTTCAACTGAATTTTTCCTGTGTCATTTGATGTGACCGCGATATGGAGACTTTCTGCATCGACACTCTGTCGTGAAGCGAGGTCGAGATCTTCAACTGCTCACAATCTCTGATGTGGCCTGTCTTCCCTGCGTAGTTGCTGACTACCGGACCTGTCCCAACGCAATTCCCTGCGTATTTGGCGATTTATGGACCTGTCCCTACGTATTTGGTGATTGGCATTTGCGACTTTCTGCCGATAGCCCATTCAGCCCAGGTCATGGTTACTTCCCAATCCAACATAGATGTCCCTTTATGAGTGTCAGCAAACAGATCTCCTTCTCAATCTCCATCCTTCCTTCTACTGCCAACGATTCTTCTGGTTCAACTCATACTGATACGGCATGCTGATTTGCCAATGAAGTTCAACCCGGCCAACCAGGCTCCCTCGCACGTAGTTGAGATGCCCGATCTCCCACAACATGCCGATGCACGCGCAGTCGAGAACTTTCCTCCTACCGCAGACCCAGTTGCCCACGCGGACGCGAGATGACCTTTCCTCCTCCCAAGCGGCACTGGCGGCACTAACCCGCCGCTCGCAAACTCATCTTCATACGTATCTCCCTCACTTAACTTAACTATTCTTCCTCCACTCGGATTCTTTCAGTTTCCTCGTTACGGTCTCTGGGGGAGTACCTGTAGCAATTCGTGCCTGCCTGACTAGCTCGCGTCGAAATGCACTTCATCAAAGGCTTACTGATGCGGTTTCTCGAGGTCTCGATCAGCCAATCATAGTTCCCGCATCTATGAGGCGACGAATGGGAAGCTTACACGCGTTCCCGACGCAGGTTGCCTCTCTGCCCGAAATCTCCAGGCTGACCTAGCCAATGAAAGCACTCCTTCTCTCTGTCTACTGCCCCGAGTTCTCTCAAACAGTCACTTGGGATCCGGTCGATCTTAGGAGCGTACGGGCTTTCCCGAGTCAATCTACTCTCATCTATTCTCCAGTCCTTTGTGTACACGATAAACTCTTCCATCTACTCTGGCCTTTACGGCCTTCCCTTCTGCACTAAGTAACCATGGTCTGAAGATCGCAGTTGCACGGTTAATTCACTTAAACCCCTGCGATAAAGTCGCTAAATCAGCCAGTTTACCTCTAAGCCCTAGTAGGACTTAAGTTCTTTTTAGCAAACGTTCTGAACAAAAGGGAATACCTATCACAAGGAAAAGCTGTCAACTTAATTCAACTGGACAGTTTCAAGTGCCCCGGGGCATTTTTTGAATGCAAACAGAGTGCAAACAGCACATTAGCTAGAATTCAGGTTGTTTACAGGACTTATTTTGAACCGTAGGTGGCTGATAACCTGGCTTGATATTTAGGTTATCTCGGTGTTTTATGTACATCTGACATTTTTCTTTCTTGTTTATCTTCGTGTCTGTTTATGCTGTATTTTTCAAGTGAATGACGAGCGAGGGCTAAAACCTCTCAACTATCTTCGAGTTAACAGTATTGTGGGACTGAGGCTCGCCTACTACAGAATTAGCGAAAGAATAGATAGTCACTTTGTTAATAATGTGCAAATATCTCAGTCCGATCAGGCAGGGGCATGTCGACGTCCTCAATGCGGATGACCTCGCAGTAACTTCTGGCGACTTAAATGCGTACCCCATGTACTACCTGGAACGTTTGTAGTGGTCTAGTCTGACTAATGCCCTCCTACCGCTTGACGCAATAGACGAGGTCACTCGGAGCTTGGGACCTCACGCCAAGCAGTTTTCCTGCGCGCCTTGAGACATGCCCAAACGGACGGGCGACCGCCATTGCTGCCAGACGTAACGGACGCGCACCCAGACACACGCACCAATTCTGGCCTGAACCAAGAGTTGCCTGACCTCAATCCGTCCAACGAAATCTCCAATTTATTAGACTGACCCCATTTAGTAGGTTGGCCCCAATACATGGGACAAAGACAACAATGCGTGTCTGCCTTCAAGCTTCACTCTGGAATTGACGCCCTAGCAGACGGACTGCAGTCATCCGAGAGTCAACACTCTTTCCATCTTTTCTCCTATCCTTCTGCAGAATACACTATTCCCTAACAACCTGGCTTCCCACTGTCTTCTTTCTTCACCAAAAGGAACCATGGGCCTGGGAGATCGTAGCTGTTAGGGTTAACCTTCGTAGCCTTAACTCCGCGATTAGTTCACTCTAACCCTAACCGTAACGATAAACCTAAAACAAACCCTAAACTCTTTGAGATTTAGCACAAATCCGTCGCAACGCGGTGAGGGGTGATCCATATTGCCATATTCTACCCTCAATCCACCCAATAAAGGCGGCAAAGAGCGTTTAAGTACATGCTGCTTGGCTCATCCAATGAGATGGGTGCTGCTATCCTAGGTACGGCGTTGCTGCTAAACAGGGGGGGGGGGCGGAAAAGAGGCGGTCAGCTAGAAGCCTGCTTCAACAGAGTGGATCAGGCGTGGACGTAAATTTATATTTATATTCTTTCTCATTTGAAAAGATGGTAGGTGAAATCTCTTCAGATTCGCTACCTCCTATCCCCGCATGTGACACCCTTAAGGTTCACTAGATCAGACATGCCCACGTCCGTAAGGAGCGGCCACAAGTGTGCAGACTGCAATTGTCAGATAACAAAATTACATCGCGCTCCGCAGTAGTTAGTGGGTTTCATAGCCATGCCGAAAAAATGCTGCCGGTCTTGGATGCAGTGGCTGTAGACGGTATTGTCTCTGCCAATACCAGCGAACACGCGAATCCCAGGAAGTAACTGAGAAGAAGACAACTCAATCGCAGGGACAATACTTTTATTCGCCTGACGTTTCGATATCCGTCACGGATTCATCATCAGAGAAATTAGCAGAAAACTGTAGCAGTATTTTCTCTAGCTTCGGCCTGACCTGTTTGAAGGAATCAGATACCGGGACTGGGGTAAGGCCACTGTCGTGCTCTGCGTGTGTGTGGAATCATCGTCCGCGTTCGAAAGACGAATAAAATACGTTTCAACAACCGGACCTCTCTTCCTACGAGTAACTGAGTTTTATCATACACTTCACACTAACAACTGTTAGAGTAGATGAGGCTGTAGGAGTAACATTGAGCATGGTAGCAACTCTTCTCCTAAGCCAGTACCTTGACATGATTCATTCGACTTGCAGTTGCGAACAGTTTGTGAGGAGTTCCAACAGTATCTCTCGCCATCACCTTATTTGAATTTTCGAACAGTTGCATACAGATAAGGAAGCAGTCGACAATATTCGTTACATATTTTATTCGTTACCTTATCCATAACTTAAAGGCCGAATGATATCTGACAGTTGCCTTTAAGTCCTTATGAAGGTAGATTTCGCAACTGTGTAATGTTCAGCCGTCTTTAAACTGAGTAGCCTAGTACAATCGTCATATTAAAGAGTTCGCTTTGGACGAATATACCTACAGCTGAATGTTTCGTCGTCGCCTGAGGGATGGAAATTTGTTACCCATGCGAACCACATTTCTCACAAAAGTCGTGATAGGGCTGAAATAAATCAGAGGAACTATTGGCAACGAACGCTCGTGCAATCCCACTTACCCGGCAACAAATTTCAGTCCTAAAGAGCACGGGGATTAGGGCTGAGGTTATAGTTGTCTTCAGAGTTCAGTTGGCGCGTAGGCATGCGTGGATATGTGGGTGTGTAATACGGTCTAATTAATTTCAAAAAAACCAGCGCATTTGAATGATGACGGTGGACGCATACATTTATTTCCATTGCCAACACTTAACCGCCCCTTTTCGTTCTTTAAACAGCCCCATCCTAATTGTCACCTCCACCGTATTCCACATCTAACTATTGATTATATTCTCTAGGGGAATCGCACAAGCATTCCTCCCCGATTATTAGGGTCGCGCAAGCGTTCGCTGCCAACTTATTGTTGAATTATTTTATGACGGGGCGGCGACAAAATCTGCTGTTTTCTGTAAAACCGTCTTGATTTCAGTTAAAACCTCAGGGAACACAAACTGACAATAATTTTGAATTGGGATTAATAACACTCCTTCTTGTGTAATAAAACGAAATAGACCATAGTGCCTGTACGAGATGACCAAACGTATTCAGTATTTTCCACTTATGAGAATTTCCTCTAACAAGGCATTTGCCGAATAAGGGCCTTAGGCGGAATAAAGTGCAAGGCTTCTCTTAGCCACCAAAACTCTAAGCCGAGTCTTCATTAGGAGAGGAGCTATCACTCATGGCTCGTCCGATAGGTGTCGCTTCGGATCAAGTAGAGTAGTAAATTTTTAGTTACTTACCTCCTCCGACGGAATTTTTCAGTCTCCTGTACACTCCTCCGCGTCTCAGCACCGAATATGGGATGGGGCGCACCGTGCACTTTTGTATCGACTGGGAATCCCTGACTGAAGCAACCCACGGCTCAAGTGACTGTCATTTCGATTGAGAATTTCGGCTTCACCGAATTTGAGTGTGTGGCCGGTTCTGGGGAAAGCTTGAGCTATCAACCTCATGGGTGTACTTTATCTGCCCATAAAATGGTACTTTCAGAACTAGAGTCTCGGTTTCTACCGACTGCACTGGTCGATACAGACTAAACTGATTAGAGCTAAAATAAGAAACTTTCAAGGCAACACATGTGTCCCGTGTTTAGCATGATCGCCAAACACGAACATACTATTTGTCCGAAAGGCAAATTTAATCCGATGCACTGCTAGTTGCAAACAGGAACTTTAAAATATTATAAAAAGTCTGCAAAAGTGCATTCTTGACTTTGCTGCCTATCCTTTATGCCGTAGCAAGTCAGCATTAACTGATCAACTGTGGTTTTTTGAAGTTGGACTTTTATTAATGAAAAGGTTAAAAGTAGTCGGTAATATCTTCCCAAAATTGCTCCAGTGATAGTCGACTGAACACAAAGTGCACATACCTCTGATAAATGCCGGCCTAAAATAATATTTGAAAAAGAAGTGCACAGTCTGTCGTATACGTTGGGTGAATTATGTCCGCAAAAACGTTTTACAACGTAATTCCTAGGGCACCCACGCTATCGGCTAATAAGAAGAAATTTCCACAGGCTGCAAATTGGGAACAACGCAGCATTATGAGCCCTATTGAACTCCAAAATTATGTTAGTACAGTAGTCGCCGGTTACTAAGCCCACGGTTAATAGGCCCAGCCACTTATTAAGCCCAATGTGGTCTGGGCCGGTGGGCGACAAGCAACAACTGAACCAGGACCCTCCGGTTAGTGTATCCACCGCTTATTAAGCCCAATTTGGTCTGGGCCCGAGGTGAGCTTAATGACCGGCGACTACTGTAACTAATGTGCGAGGGTCCGCATTGCCTAAAGGCCCGGTAGCTGATAGGACACGGGAAAAGGAAATCCGGTAGCGGCCTAGTAGTGGTTGTGATTAGCTCCCTACAATCATCAGGCCGAATCCCCGGTGGCAGGTAAAAAGCAGAAGGTACGTGTGAGAGAGATATATTGTGTACAGAACCTTCATTTGCTGTCTCAGATGACAGTGACCACTTAAGGCTAGTGCTGACTGCGTCCAACCAGGCCTGAAAAAGCATGAGACAGTGGTGGCAGCTGGTTAAGTATGGTTGCGGAGCAGGTTCAAATGTACCCCATTTGGTGCGTGGGACATTACCGTAGGGGTGTCGTGTCTGATGGCTTAGGCTGTATCGGCCCAGTGTGGGGGAACGAGACATGTTCAAGTGGCGCTTGGGCGGCCGCGATTACCTGCACGCAAGTCTGTGTGTCCGAGTGGAAGCCGGTCAAATGTCTGCAGGTCAGCACGTCTGGAAGCGGTGACTAAAATAATGGACGACCTTAAGGCAGTTGGCCCTAAACAGGGTAGCGAAACACAGCAATGTTGGGCGCCGGCTAAAAGCCTATCGCAGAGGGTTGAGTTGATAAGGTAAAACCCTCGCCACTACGATACTCAGGCCCGATTGCTTGTGGGAAGTAGAATAAGTGAGACGCCAAGTGGGAGGGTTATTTTATTCTGTACAGAAGAAGTGGAGAATAGGTTGGAGGAAGTTGACACTCGGACCAGCGTGCGTCCGGCCTTGAGGGCCGGCATCCGAAGTGTGAGAGAGCGGAAATCATCACAAGCGCCTCCAGTGGAGTCATGTGGGAATGAGCTTAAGGGAGATGATTGCTTAACCAGATTGGCGTGGGACTGCAAGTACGTGGGTGCTGCTAGTCGCGAGAGGCGAAGGGTTGATCGTTACACGCGGATATGGACTAATCCAAGCCTTCCTCGCGCATACTACATGCGGCCTTACGCTAAGCATCTGGAAGGGTAAAAATTCCCCTGCCCTAACTCTTATACCACCCATACCCCAAAGGTGGCCTCAAACCCTAATCTAAACCCCAACCCTGAAACGTAGCGTAAAACCGCCTGTATTACAGCCGGTTTCCATGTCCTGCCAGGCGTGGGTACATAAGAACTCCCTGCCCATGTGATGATAAACAGGAAAAACAATTTTACGCCAAAGTGACAAATTCTTGAGGTGAATAGTGTGATTTAAATGTTTTCGAAAGAGCATGAGATAAACGAAAAGAAAAGCCTTATCGATGAAAGCGTTATGCTATCGTAATACATGTGCATATGGCTGTAAACACCAGTACTTCCTCCCAATTATAAACGTTGCTTCTGTGTGTCCTCGATGTGCTCATTTGCCCGTGACTTGTCAGCATCCACGTACAAGCTTCCAGCTCTGAGCGCGCAAGGTGAAAATCACGCTTCCACAGCGATGACTATTATCACGTAAAAATTTGTCCAACCTGTCTGCATGCATGTGTTCGAATTAATTGCTTCAAGTAATACCTAAAATTGCCAATGTACAGACACAGAGTCGTAGGAAAAGACCAACGCGGTCGACGCGGTAAACGCATGATGAAAAGTAAACTTAGGCGAAGGTCTTAAAATATGTTGTCCTCCTATATGCTTTGGGCTCATTTCGGCAAAAGTAGCCTATGTAGCCCCACTCATATATCACCAGTCCCAGCATTTTGTCCTGCAAAAACGGTGGTTATAGAGTTCTGTGGGGTGGGGAAATAGGATAGGCAGAGAAGGAAATTTTTAGAAGTAAGTGTAAAGTGAAAAAATGTAGACGAAGCTGCTTCTCGCGGCCGCTGGGAGCAGGTTGTTCCGCATGCAAATTTAAAGTGTGTGGCGCTGCTGCAGCCCACCGCCTCCAAACGCGAGATGGCGCCGACGTGGTCTCGCGGCTGGGACAGCCTTGGCTGACCAGTCCCTCGACCAAGTGCGTTGGCCGGTCTGAATGCAAGGCGTGGCCTTTACCCTGGAGTGCACACACGCACGTGAGGCAATCGGACGAATGAGCTCTGGGCCAATTAGCGTCCTCAAATCCTCCGCGGCCCTTGTAACTATTACTGCTGCTTAGCCCCACTTGGGACGCGGCTAATTTCCTAGCTGGTCGTGCTTTCCAAGTCAAACTTTTTCCCGCATCTATTCTCTGTTCCTTTGTGTACACAATAAGCTATTCCTACTATTCTGGCCTCCACCGACTTCTCCTCTACCAAGGAACAGGACCTGGAAGATTGTATGTGGTAGGGTTAACCGTCTTAGCCTTAACTCGTATAGGTGTGCGCGGCGCGGACTATACTAATCTAACTCCAGAACGGTAAGTTGGACTGCAGGTAATTTGAAGTAGACGACCTCCTAACCACCATTCCAATTTTTCGGGGAATTCAAGAAACCTGCAGTTTGGTAATCGGGTTTTTCCGCAATAAGTTAAATGATAATGCAAATTAGGAAAATCTACAGATATAAATCAAAAACACTTCTAATTACAGTAAAATAAAGATGAATTTAGCATTTATTAAAGTATATTCCACTGCGTGTCCTAATTTCCCGCCCATAAAACCCGATAAACACCGTTTTCGTAGGAAAACATACAGGTTGTAGGGATTAATGAGTGGGGCTACATAAGCTACTGTTGCCTCATTTCTCGCTGCCAGCCTGATGCATGGGCAAGGCGTACATTTTTTTATCGCTTCACAAGCAACACCTTCACTGTCTAAAATAACCTTTCCTATGAGGAAAGCCCATGGCATTTATTATCCCAACGTAAACGTTAAGAAATGTTGAATGCTAGACACTAACTTTTTAATATAGAGAGCAAGTGTAGGATATAGGATATATATTGTGCGAAATCGTCTTAAACTAAGAGGTAGTCAAAGCTGGCCTTGGATACTTCGGTGTCTGTCTTCTCGCGCCGCATGTAGCTGATTTCGATTTCCGTTCAAACTTCACCGTAACAATCCATCACCATGACGCAGAACAAGAAATGGATAAGGGTGTAAGCGTTTGAAGTCACTGATTCGTCACCTTAAAAACCGCCGACGCTAACCCATTATCCATGATGCCCTCCATCAGCCCATCTCACGATTTAACCCACAAACTGCATAAATATTCTCCAAAAACCAATGTTTTATCTTAGGTTAAGGTGTCCGTCACAGGTTACATGTCGAAGGTAATGATGAAATACACAAAATAGGGTTGAAACAGGTTGTCGATTTTCGACCCCTTTCTTGCATCGAAGAACTGCACGAATCATACCTCTGCTGTCAGTATGCATCTGGATATGTTTCTGGGAACAGTCCCTGGGCCAGGTATGCATTTAGGTAAGAGGAACAGGTGCAAAGAGGGATTCGATCATGCTTGCAACAGACATGATGAATTTATCCTTATGCACAGACTAGCACAGCGATGAAATCTGCCTAAGCATGCTCGGGCGCACACATCGTTAATTGGCAGGGCAAACTTCTCAGAAGCTGAGGTACGCCGTGTTCAGAGGGTTTAACTAGATAGATAGATATTATTGCCAGCAAAGACAAGGGAAACTCGAATAGTCATTTCTGGCTTATAAGCCGTCGTCAGCCAGTTATACCCAGACCCAAGTGGTGTCCACTCGAGCCCCGGACTCGCGACCTTTTTGAACAGAGTCACACGCCCTAATCATTGAGCGACGATCTAACTGTCTCGCCGGTTAAGGCCATCAACGAATTCAGCTAGAATTGAGTTAACGAGAAAAACCTTCCTGCTGGACTCTCGTTGCACGGCAGTGGTCGACTCTCATTGACAGACCAAGATATCAGTTACGAAATGTGATGTCACCTGCAACAGTTTGCCGATGTGCGTATCACTGATCGCAGATAAGAGTTTGGGAATGCATTTGGAGTGTCTGGAATAGCAATCCAGATTGAGTGCTTTATTATTCAACGAATTGGATTTTGCCGTCTGAGGTTAACAGTCGTGCAGAACGCAGAATTTCTTCGTCTCACTGCGTATCGTTTGGTCTGCCTCTGTTATGCAAGTCGGTCAATAATTGTGCGCCTCGTCAGCCCCCGATTTCGCAGCCGAAAACGAAGAGGAAATGTGGCTTTGTTTACGTCGGTCCTTTTGTCGGCGTGGGTCACATTCGGCCGTCAGCCTACACATCCAAGGCCACCGAAAACAATGGCATGAACTGGATTTTGTTGTTTTGTTTACTGAGTGCTCCAATCCGCTTCCACATTCCCCCCAGGACTAGCAAGCGGGTCGGTTTGAGCCTCAGGCGGCGGTTGAAATACAGTCGGCATGCAGCCAAATTGGTAAGGATTCTTTAAAAGGTCCTTAAGGGATTGCATTGAGACTAGAGTTATGATTATGACCAGTAGGTGTACAACTTAGGTTTACGTTAGGGTTAATGTCCAGTTTAGGAAAGGGAGTTATTTGCCCCTCCTGGAGGTGTGCATAGAGACGACTTTTTAACTTGTGCGGGATAGTCCTATTGCCGTATTCAATTCAGGTCACCTCTATCCATTCAATTTAATTGGTACATTCTTACGTTGAAGCCTTCGCCTGCCAGACAAGAGCTGCGGCCTCATATGCGGAGCTGTAAGACAGAGAACAGTTTGACGCTCTTTACAGCACGTCACCCCAATACATCCCGCTGATTGTTCTTCCTAGTAATTACCTTTAAAACAATGTCCAGTGACGCGAGTTATGGGCATCCACGCTGTCTTCTTCCGGGTTCACAATGCAGAGAAATGTGTTAGTTATGAAAATAAAACCTTCTGTATATATCTCCAGCAGGAGACTTACATGCCGTTACACCTGACTACTTCGCCACAACTAGCGAGAGTAACGAGGTCACTGACAAGATCATGGGTCCATTTGAGCCACTTGTGGAAAACTCGGTGGTCTCGGTGAGATTCTCACCTACGCCAGTAAGGGAAGGCTATAGTACAGCCAACGCTCAGATGATCACTCTAAATTCTGTTGTGGTATACAGTGCAACATTGTCTGCACATGAGACGTCGTTGAAGCTGGTCTTATATACTTCAGTGTCTGTCGCTTGCGTCAGATGCTGAGTAGCTGTCTCTCGGTACATGACCAAAACCTCCTACCAATCAACTTTGCTTGGTGGTAGTCTGGTGGATTCTAGATTGATTGCTTAGGAAATCTTGCTTGGACAGTCAGCTTTTTGTATCAGAATTGGAGGATTCCATATGTTACAGTAGACTGAACAGGTAGCTTGACCCCTATGTGATTTAACTCACGACTCCCGTGGGGGGGAGGAGGAGGCTAGAGCGTTGGTTCTCCCAAAGCCTTCCCCTTGCTTGCGTGTGTTTGAATCCCACTGAGGTCATCGGATTTTTTTTCCCAAGTGGGTCAAATGAATTATTGAAATCTACCAAAACCCCTCTACTAACTAGCGTGGATACATTTGCCAACATTCTCACCAGGGAATTCAGAAGAGTAGTTGGTGAGCATACGTAGGCCTTCGATTAATTCTCATCGGGCCACTATATTTATATGAGAAGGGAAAAGGTACATGTACATGTAAAAGGTGCATATAATGATGAACGTTATTATCTGCATGTTTTTCTTTTCCCCACTACCCATATACCATGGATACCTTGCATCAACAGGACAAATGTCTAGCTATGTCGGCATTTAGTTGAACCGATTGTGAAAAAACCTGGGTGTCGAGGCAGTGATGACTAAGGCAACTCCACTTTCTTTCTGGTCTTTTGTTGTAAGTCCGCTCCAGACGATGTTTTAGCGTACACCTTCTGAAGCCAAGTTGGCTTGTTTGGGAAAGCAGTCGGACCAAATGCCACGACATAAACCTCGTGTCAAACCAGTTAACGAGTGATTGGTAGAATTGTTCCCTGTAGTTTGTTGACCATTATTTAGAATTGCAAACGAACCAGTAGCTTTTGGTTCTATTTTATCCTCTTTCCTTATGAGAGAAAAAACGATTTTCAGTAAATATGAAGGTTCACCTATACCACATGGTTTCAGTGCTGGTGGAGTGGATAAGTACATACACTCTCCTTCTTACTAACGAGTTACGTTCAAAAAACGCAACTCGAAATGCTTATATATCCTCATTCAATGTCATTTTATGCGGGAATATACAGTATTCAAATTTATTCATGACAATGAATAAAATGCAACTTTTCTCTTATTCTAAAGTTTACTGGTACTATAGCAATACGTACGCCATCTTCGTTTGTATGCATAAACGTTCGTAAGTAAAAGAGTTCTGCGCGAGAATTGGCCTGAGCTGCTTATGAGCTTATACGTTGCGCTCCCAGTGGTAGTTCTTCAAGCGGAGTAAGACGGTTGAGTCTAATGAGTGACACATCTGCCATGTTTACTCAATTAACCCTACCCGTCAAGGATGGTCACGGGCGTAAGGACGCTGAGAAGTTGAACTTACTATTGGAGTACAACTGAGAAGATATTTGGTAAATGCTCGGTGACACATAAATTTGCTATAGCCTTCGTATTTACCATATCTGACAACAGCAAACTGGAAGAAAATATGCATGAAAAATTGACGTGGAGATCTTTTAAGGTTTGACTACTACTTATGACTATAGCACGCTACTATGCAATGTTCAGACGTGAAATCTCCCTGTAACTCTGTTTACGTTGATAGCATTAGCTTACCTCTTCAGAGGAACTTTATTAAACTTGAAAATTCTTGTACCAGGGACTTTATCTCAAGTCAGTTCATTAATTGTTAATATAAAAGTTATCTCTGCACTAAATCATAGGTCTTCTATCCAATTCGGCCACATATTAGAGGTTTCACATCTAGAATATATCCCTTGTCGCTGCGAGCATGCCTCTAGTCGTAGACACACCAATTTTACTTTAAAATAGAAATATCGGCCAACTGCAACAAATGCTGCGATTCTAGTACGGACAACAGTGCAGTTTAGTGTTCTACATCGCCAACGCATGGACTTTTGTTTCAGACTCAAGATGGCTGCTTTTAAACAAAATAGGGGGACGTTTTGAGGCTCGAGACGCCGTCTGGTCAGAAACACCATGCCAAGCACAAATAGCCCAGACGTCTAGGTAAGCTTTCTGTCCACATAATCTAGACTATTACGCAGATTGAAGACCTCACCTGGCAACTGGGCGTATCCACAGACACACAGATGGGGTTTTGCCAAGCGGCAATTGAAACACAGTCAAAAGACACCTGACAAGTAGTCACTTGACCTGCTCCAGTAAACCAGAGGCACAAACTGAATGCATACTTTTCACACACCCTCAGTTTTTGCTGTGACCTAGAAGGGGAGCAGGCAGCAGTTAGCGAGGTGAAGCTCGCTGTAGGCCTTATGTGTCTAGGTCGGTCGCCTAGATGCATCATGAAGCTTACTAAGTGTATATATCGCCCTTGGGATCTACAGATAATAAATCATCCCCCTAAGACGATAGACTAAGTCAAAATACAAGTTTGCAAAATGTTCTGAAGCTAAAGTTCATCCCACTAATATAATTTCTTGGATTATCGCTCGAGGTAATCTGCCTCCAAATGCACTTCATGAGCTCGTGAGAGAATAAGATCAAACTATTTTTCTTCTCAGATTTCATATTCCACTTTAGGTCACGATTACGTCTTTTGCCAATCGGCACTATGCAGAGAAAATGGCTGCGTTCATTTCTTATCATTCGTTTGACAGCGTAGATATGGTTTGATTTAAAACAGAATATCAGATAACCTCATCCAACTAGTGGCTGAAGTCACGAATGGCCACGGTAAGTTACATAAGTCACCTTAGCCACCATTAACTCTAGGATCTTGTAAAATGGGAACGGTATTGATGACCGTTTTAAAGCTGGGGCTAATTTCGGACATGCAGCGAAATACGTGTGTGTTCTTGTTTCTTGCCTCTTCTGACTCTGCATCCAGCAGTAACACGTACGTCAAACTCCCCATGATAACGACTATCAATGTAGTACGGCACTATTAAACAAATAGTAAGGGATGAACGAAGTACAAACCCCAATAATGGGTACATGCAGTCAAGCAAAAGGGGGTCGGCCAAGTTGCCTGACTCAAGACAAGGGAACGACGCACACTCAAAAACGCCACGCAGGGCGAAACCAATCTTGGGAGAGCCTATTTGTTAGTAGAAGATGGGGCGACTTCAGGAGCTAGTTCATTTGGCATCCGATTGGTCGGAATCATTGCGCGGCAGGGGGCAATAATATGTCAGCGGGGAGGGGGGAGGTGGTTGAGTGGTCCTTGGAGCAGCTGCGGCTAACCGAGTCAAGAATGTTCAGATCAACCAGATTCAATAACTGCATAGCAAACAAGAGGAGGAGGGGGCGGACGGCTACCTCTCCACCACAGAGTCACGTTACGGGTCTTCAGCTCCACGAATTGGGACAACTGTCTGTTGAAGCAGCGGGGGACCGACAACATTGGGGGAGAAAGTTATTAAAACAAAGGGACCGAACGGGGGAGTGGACGATCTTCAAGTGGAACTTTGCTGGGGCTGTTTTGACACACGTGAGCAGTCGAATGAAAATGGGTCAATAGGGGAGGGTGGTCGGAATCCTTGGAGGAAGGAGACAGCCTTCGGAAAAAGAGAACAATCGTATGTAGATCAGGCAGGATTTTCCTGCAGACGGATGTGGAGAATTTCAGACTTGTTCAGCCGGAAATAACAATGTGCAAGAAAATATAGGTCAATTTCTGACAAATTTATTCCTCTAGGTCAACGTATACCAACGAAATTGAGTTATCTTTAAAAAAGCAGCGTTCAATAAATAAAATGGATTTGAATAGCAAAAAAAGTGCCACAAAAGACTTAGTATATGTCGTTATATGCATCCTATAGTTAACGCAGAAGCTTACTTCACATAACTATGAAAAAATAAACCAAACGAGGCCAGACTATGTATTTTATATCCAGGGGGCGTATACAACCTATTCTTACCGTTATACATTCCGGGTAAGAGGAAACTAATAAAGTAGATTTCGATTTCTGGGAAAGTATATGAGTTTTTAGACTTTCAGTTCGTGCTCGTATTAACCATCTGAAATTGAAATTCAAGCACCCTTCTTATTGATTTCATTTCAGCTCTAAGTTTATTTTGCGGATGGTTACTATGTGCCTGGTATGCAAGAACGCGGCCGACTCGACGATTTTGGGCTTCGCAATCAGAGCTGCAGCTTTCCTTCAACTCACTAATTGTCTTTTTCCGCCCCAAACAACTAGCTGCGTGCCTTTGAAGAAACCTGGGATGGTCAAAATCCATCATCTAGTGTTTTACCATCGCTTCCCACAACAGTCTTGGCCAAGTTGCAGCCTGCTCGAACACGTTATTTAGATAGGCATTCCTTCCGGCAGAAATGGCCGACAGCGCTGGGCTTTTCACCTTAATCTAACAAAACTTTAGTTCCCGAATGAATGAAAAGGTTCGCGTTCCAGGTATGGATAAGGCAGAAGACTTGTCGAGCACCGGATCAATTTGTTTATTGTCCTGAGCTTTCGAACTGTTACAGGAGTTCATCTTCAGCGATAAGAAGCAGCAACCAAAAGGAGGGTAATTATAGTTGCCAAAGGCCAATCAACTTTCAGCGGTCGTCAAGGGAAAACACACATAAACCAGGAGGATGGAGGTCGGGGGAGGGGGGGAGCAATTATAGTGGTAAATGCTAATTAACTGTCAGTGAAGACGGCTGTCGTTCGGGGTCATGAGCAGTAATTAGTGTAACGCCTTGTCCCCAGGGTAGAGGATCCCGGTGATCCTGCCTCCTCTTCTGGCCGGTTCTTAGCGGGTTCCTGTTCGTTTTCAATTCTGACGTAAGGCGTGGCCTTGTTTCCTCCTTCGCTTACATAATGGCGCAAAACTTTGTAGTCCGTGGGGAGGTCTAGATGCCTGTTGACGGAGTTGGCATCTGAGTACCATGCCTCAAGTGTCAACCTTTCGGCTTTTGAGTTTCCTCGGCCTATGATAGTTGCTCCTTGAATGTCGAAGTTGTGGCCAGTTTCTCCAATGTGTGCTGCAAGCTGCGAGTTAGGATCTAGTTGCTGAGCCGCCCGTTTGTGTTCACGTTAGCGGGTCTGCAATTTTCGGCCTGTCTCTCCCACATAATTACAGTCTCCGTCATTGCAACGTATCTTGTAGACAACTGCAGAGGTTTCGGTAGGGAGAAGTCTGTCTTTGGGTTGCCTCGCAGGCCGGCGTATTGTTGCCTCAGGTCGATGGGCTATGCCCACTCCAGCGGGTTGTAACAGTCATGAGACTGCTTCAGAGACTCCTTTTATGTAGGGAATGGCCCTCCAGACGTCAGGTTTTTGTTGCATCGGCCGTCGTCTGTTCACTCGGCGCCTGCTGCGTTTGATAAATGACATCGGGTATCCATTGGCTTGGAAGAGTTCATAAAGGTGTTGTTGTTCAACTCTTCTGTCCGCAGGAGTGCTACAGTGTGTTTCAACTCTTTTGAAAAGAGTACGAACGCAACTGCGTTTGTGATACACTGTGTGATTGCTGTTGAAGTGTAACACTTGGTTTGTATCGGTGGCTTTTCTGAATACTGTGGTTTGAGTAGTCCAGTTGAACACCGTCGCACAATGACATCGAGGAAGGGTAGGTGATTGTTTCTCTCCGCTTCCATCGTGAATTGGATGTTTGGATCAACCGAGTTCAGTAAATCTTTGAGGTTCTCGATATCAGATGTTTTGACAACGACAAAAGTGTCATCCACATAACGAGCCCAAAACTTCGGTTGATACTTGGTGAAGACCAAGTGTTCGATCCGTTGGAGGACTACTTCAGCAATCAGGCCTGATAGGGGGGGGAGCCCATGGGAACGCCTTTTATTTGCTCGTACATTTGCCAACCAAATGTGAAGTAATTTTTGAGGCAATGTCGTAGAAGTTCGAGCAAATGGTCACACTTCAGTGGTTTGTCGCTTTCGTCGCAGCGTTCATTTAGAAGTTGTCCGATAACATCAATCGCTAGTTGTTGTGGGATAGAAGTGAAGAGTGAAACCACGTCGAACGATACCACGGATTCATCTGGCTCCAACTTCAGATCTTTTATCCGTTCAAGGAACTGTTTGGCAGAAGCTACGGTTGTTGCTGAACCTACTGCCAAGAACTTAAGATGAGTAAACATCCACTTTGCCAGACCGTATGTATGGGTACCACGAAGGGAGGTTATGGCATCGTGTCAATGAGCGATATCCGCGGCCAGGCGGAACGCGAGGCGCTATATTTTCCCTCGTAACTTTGTTCCTCTAAGGAAAGTTAGGACATAACAAAGGTTTCGTGTTCGTTGTTCCTAGGCTGGACCAGAGGCACATATTGATGGAACTTTTATAACCACGAGCATTTGTGAACTGCACAACGAGTTTACGGGGCTACTCGGATTTCTCCTGTTGCGTGAGCCAGTGAATTGTGTTATATCATTTAATTGCAAGTTGGAATCTCACAACGTTGGCCCTATTAACGACTAGAATAGTTTTTACTGCATTAAAAATCTTTGCTGAGCTCCTGGTTTTCTGTCAATAAGAAAAACACCAGCAGAAATTGCATTGATTTTTTTAATCTTAATATATACCTATTGTGCATTATCACAGTAAATAAACTTTGCATCTTTAAGGCAGGCTTTAGATGCGTGAATTTTTCTTTATTAGTTAAGCAGTGTTAGCGGATCCCTAGATAATACAAATCGTTTTTCCTGTATTATTTAGAAGCCTGACAGGCCCCAATGAGCATTCCTAGTTTATCTAGCATCGCACGTCATAAAAATTTCCAAACTTTCTGTCGAAAAATGTCTGTCTACCTTTTGCCCCTTTTTGCGTCTTGCAGTAAAAAAACAAAAATATCCAAAACAAATCCACATTCGCTCGGAGTGCACGTCAAAATAAGCTACAGACAATGTCTTGAAAACACGAGAGTTATTCGTGTGTAAAGCTGCTGCAAACATTTTCGTTATAATTCCAAATGAGGATCTGAAACAAACGACGATGCATTTTGACAGCAGTTTACAGCAAGCGAACATTTTTAACCGGCTTTTTTCCACAAGAGTCACGTCTGCTTGTAAGAACCGGTTGAAACTTAAATGCAAACTGCAAAATCTCTTCATGCAGGAGTGGGAGCAATTCTTCCTCTAAAAATCCCATGCTGTATATGTTATTGGAACTATTTTAAGACTATTTCGAGTACTCGGCGGCCAATGCTGGCAGAATATCGCCACAGTGACTCCTACAATGTAATCGGTACGTACGCGGTGTGGACGAAGTTTCATTGACAGCTATTAAATCCATTCGCTTGCGTATAAGCTAACAAGAAAGAGTGCTCCTTAAAGTTACCCCAGAAGCTGCTAAACGTGTGGGCAGTTGAAATCTTAAACCAAAATATGTTTCAATTATTCAGAATTACATAGGAAAAACTGCCCTGTGATTTCTTGCAGGAAAATATAAGATACGGGCAGTTGTACTGTTAGAGATTCCCACACCAGTTTTATTACATCCTGCACACGAGTGCTCTATATCGTGACCGGGAAATTCGCAGGCCATTGAGACAGCACAGGGAACTATACGAAAAAGAAGCAGTTGCAATTCCTGCTACGGCTTAGGCTAACATATAATTTGGTTAGGGAATGTAGGTGGTCACGTAGTCTACCAGAATGTTTAGCTAACTGACCGTACTCTGCTAACGTATGTGGATTGAATATGTCTGCCTGCGAATTGGGCCGCAAAAGGCTCGTAAAAGCAAACAACATTATCTCATCTTCTGCCTTCCCAGAATCAGAAATAAAGACGAATAACATAAAAAGCTGCAAAGCGATTGAATGCAGCATGAAAGCATGTAGTTAACGCCAACAAATTCACAGGCAGATACTAAGATTGGGTAAAAAGCCTCTAGGGAGCGCACTGTCGAATTTGTAGCGTGTCATGCAGGATTTATTGTTCTCATAACTTTGAAGAACATCAGTTTGTTATTGATTTTGGGATGCGTGGCAGACATTTATGTACCAGGCATTCATTGGCTCAAGCTTCGTGAATCAGCTGCAGACAAATGAAACTTAAAATAATTAACAGCACAACTAAAAGAAATTGCTTCATCCAGAAGGAGGTGTTTGTGAAAGGCAACGATTGGGTTTTAATTTGAAAATTACACTGAGGTACGTTTTTACCCACGTAAACAGAGGGTGTTAGTATAACAGTGATTTCTGGCCTACTTGTTTTCGTCATCCAGTCATGCAAAGTCACGTTAAGAATATCGAGTGCAGAGTCCGGATTCTTCCGCTTGTGCGCGACGGGGTAAACGTTCTACCGTGGGGTCACGGGATCCAGTCCCATTGGCTGCCGTCGGACTTACTTGAAACAACATGGGATTTGCGCTGATCGAGTTACTCTGGTTACGTAAGGAAACAGCGGGTTTCAAGACCACTCTCATCGTTTTATGTAAAGTCATGAATGACAGAACAAGCACTGCGTAAAAATAAAATGCGAAAATGACAGAATTTCCATTTTCGTGTTGATTTGCGTTTAAGTAGCAGCAATACAAATATTCAAAGAACTAAATACGCTTTATTTTTAAAAAAATGTTGCAATAAATGGCAGCAATCAAGTTGCCCGAGGTACTTAGATATCCCTGGCCCCACGAATATATCGTACGTGAGTGTTGTTAATAAGGGTTTTATGGTCAAGTCTTGCCAAAGAGTAGGCAAAATTAATTAAAAATAGAGCGCATAAATGCAGAAAATAATAGTAATTACTTATTTAAATAACAAAATAACTGCGCGCAATAATTAAAATGACAAATACAACCAACAGACAACAAGAACTGCGCAAACGTATTTGCAACTAGGTGTGCAAAAAAGTCTAAACTTAGAAATTAAAATAAAACTATGTAACATAGGCATTTCCCCATTTTTCTAAAACTCATGATAGTTTCTAACGCATTTTGGAGAGATACTCTAGTATGATAAGCCTAAAAGCAAACGTATTTCCCTTGAAAATTAAATAGAACTGCAAATTAAGCTACCTAAAGCGATAAATAAAATTAAAGTAGTAAACTAAACAATAAACTAGAAACTTAATGAAATGTAAATCAACTAAACAATGTCACAGGCAGCTAAAGCTTTTGGATTTTTGAGGTGCAGTAGTAAACATAACTACGCTTTCTAAATTACATGTACTAGGTATATAAGTATATCAGAAGGAAGAAGAGCGTACGTCGGGAGACTTTTATCATAAGTCTGACGTCTCGAGTAATTTTCTCATCTACCCATCTTCAGAGAATGGACACTCTGGCTCATGGTCCTCGTCTTTATGTTTTTCTTTCTTCCGTGCACGTGCCCTACCAATCATGGCTGAGTCACCGTGCGTCTCTCACCTCCATGCCAGCCTCCTTGTTCACCCTGTGTGTCACCATACCGCGTGTGTTGATGTCACCCTAGTGTGCGTTCGTTCCGTCTTCCTTCGTCGTGTCCCGAGTTGTTTCAGACATAAACATGTTGCTTGCGGTGCTTGCCCTGATTTTTCCATGCCGTGTTTGTCCCAGATAAGAAGGGATCAGTAAATTTCTGTGGTGGTTTACTGAACCGTCGGTGGACATCCAGGCCTCTTTAATTTGCCTTGATATGTGATCATCACCTCGGCCCACAATGTAGCTGAGTATATATTGAATAACTGAGGTAGTATGAATTCCGAGATAAAAAAAAAACAGAAAGCAGGCTCGTCGAAAAATCAAGTTTTACTCATGAATTTTCAAGCAGGTAGCGCTTGAAATCCGTCAGAATAAATGAAAAGTGAGGGATGAGATTGTGGCACTAGAGGGTTTGGAGGCAGAGGTTACACGGATGCAAGCGTAAGGGTGCGGGGTGGGGGCTAGTGTGATGCGAATCCTGCTGCGATAGGCGCTACAAGTGAGGGTAATTGTGAATATTTAGATTTTGGGCCACGTGTCTGGGGGGATGCAGGGATTTTCTGAAGTAATCGCCCGATAATTAAGTCGGCTGAGCATCAGCATCGCTAACAATCCAGTGACCTCCCTGAGGGAAGTTATATGTCGCGTTAAAGACCATTGCGAAAAATCACCAAACCAATGTCATTTCGTACATTCCGTGGCAGGAGTTATCTTGGTAGCGTGCGAATGTTCTTATTGATATTTACATGCCTACTCAATGAATTTCTATTAAAGTTATGGTTAGGGTTACGGTTAGGGTTGGGGTTAGGGTTAGGGTTAAGGTAGGGTAAGTGTTTGGGTAAGGTTGGTATAGTGATATCGAATGTAAAAAGCCGCAAGGTTCTGTCTTACGGGAAGCGTGGGAATAGGCATGTGAATAGAAATAAGAAAATTCGTGCGCTACCAAGGAAACTCCTGCCCATTCCGTGTGCTACTTGCCTGGTGTCTACTTCTGTCATGCAGGTCAGAATCTCAGAACCCGCCTAAATGAACACAAGCTGACAGTCCGAACACGTGATCCAATCTCTCTCATTTTTGCGCACGTTATTGATTATGACTACCGCTTCAATTGGAACGGAAGTGAGGCAATCGCCATGGCTAACACAAAACAGGCATGGGAATTTCTCGAAGCTTGGCACTCCGTCACTCTGGTACAAACAGCATTAACAGGCACGTGGAGCTCGATTCACATTAAGCCGGTTTGCGTGCATGGTCCCCTAACTTGCGCCCAGCGTGAAACAACAACAGTCTACCCGTGCTGGGTCAAGTAGAACTTCACTGATTCGACATTCTCGGTACATGTGGCGCACAGTCTACACGTTCGCACCCCCTCTGACATGCAGCACCTATCGCAACAGGATTCGCGTCACACTAACCCCCCACGTGCACTCTCATCCCTGTTTGATCTAACCTCTGCGACAATTCCAGCACTCACTTTCGTTCAGTCTGACGACGGGCAATTGTTACCCGCTTGAAAATTCACGAGTAAAACTCGATTTTCCGACCAGCCTTTATTGTCAGCAAATTAGTTTATTATAGATGTCCTTGAAGTGCTTATTATATCTCCATTAGAGGAGAATATCCCAGTTCCAGGGAGCAGTTCAGAAGAAGAAGAAGAAGAAGAAGAAGAAGAAGAAGAAGAAGAAGAAGAAGAAGAAGAAGAAGATAAAGCGATCACTGGAACAAGAGGTTTATTGTCCTGACGTTTCGGATTCCGTCGGGAATCCTTAGTCATAGGTAAACGTAAACAAGTCTGTGACATGCGCAGATAAAGGGGAGGAAATCCGTGTCTGAGATCCTGTCTCGCCAGCTCAGCTTCAGTATTCCTTAAAGACAGCTAAACTGACGGTGGTTGGACTTCCTAACTTGGTCGACGTGGACCATCGCTTTCTCTTCCCCGTACAGGAGAATGGTTGCGCGTTGAAAGGAACGTTGCGGTGGCCCTAAACTGAATGCAGTAGCCAACCAGAAGGCTAGATAGCTTTGTTGATTCAGTTGGCTTCTTTATTATGTATCCTGGCACCTCGTAAATTTACGTTTCCCAGATACACGAAGTTGTCGGCAATTGTGCGTTGAGTTCCCTTGACGCTGGTATGAAGCTCTCTAAGGCCAATGATTGACACTGATTGGTGCATAACCACCATATCCTCTCTGTTGAGGGTGCGTCCGAATTCGGCGCCACCAGAGCTGAAGAAGGTCATGCTCCTTTGCATATCCGGTTCTGTCGTTATGTGGAGCACACAATCGTCCACGCACAGTAGGTCACGGATGCTGGCTTGGGGTACCCTTAACGTGCTTGCATGCACCGTCAATGCGGTAGTTGATTTCGATTCTTTGCCGTTCTTCATGGCAGACTTTAACCACTATGGTTGCAAATATGAGGCTGAAGAAGGTATGACAAAGTTTACGTCCCTGTTTTGCCCTACTGGTGACTGAAAAGGCTTCCAAGGCTGCCGCATTGTCTGTGACGCGAGCCAGCATTCCGTCGTAAAGTTGGCGTAGCATTTACATCAAGTGCTGTGGATTTAGAAGTTGAAACTCTGTTTTCTCAGAACGAGTTTTAACGAGGCGAAAGTGGCAAAAAGTGCAAAATGCATTGCTGTTCTAACATTTCCGGACATCTTACCCAAAAAATTACGGTCAGTACATAAACATTTTACTCAAAAACAAGGTCTACAGCAATCAACTATGATGGGGGGAAACAGGAAATGTCGGGCGGACATGCGAGTGGATCTGATATGAGCGGGAAATCCAGTGGTATACGTTGTGAAATTTTATGCAATTTCTTTTTATTGGGGCGGTAATCTTAAAATAAGTAATATTTGTTAGCAGTCCAGTAATAAATCATGCAATTTTAAGAGGTCATTCAATCTTTTCATGTTTCGCCACATTTGCCTTTCTCAAAATCATCTTCGCGTAAATACTAGTTAGCTTGCTTATTTATTTCCAACTGCTAGTGTTGGGCACCACTGCCCACTATGGATAGTCGAACTGGACGTTCTACTTTCTGCTAGTAGCAGTCGCAAGTATTGCGCTACCGACTGGCTGCCCCATCCACACGGTCCTGGTAGCAAGAAGGCGGTCCAGATGACTCATCGGCGAGGGGTCTTACGCGGTCGCTGGCCTGCGAAAGGGGTAGAAGGAATGCTGGTGGGGAGCCGGAGGGGGGGGGGGGTGTGCATGAGTCATGTCTATGTTCGCCTTGCCAGCTCTAATGGTCAGGCAAAACGGCAGCGTTGGGCTGCCTCACTCGTGTCACCCAAGTCAAAAATCGTACAATTGGACAGGGTTAGTAAGGGCCTTTATATACAACGGATCTTTTACACACTGCCCGAATGGCGAGATCGGTGTGTAGAGGTCCTTGTGATGGGGGAGGGGGGAGGAGGAAATCAGGATAGATTGTGAATGTTGGCCCTGGGTCAGGTACGTGGAGTGATAATTACTGTCCCTTACATGGCGAGGACGATCATCACTAGAAGGTGGGGGCGATATGCGATCGTCACCTGGCATCGGCGTCGGCCACAGAAGCGAAAGGGCTTGTATCAGTGTCTTCTGATAGCAAAGCACAGGCTTCGCTAGTCGCGTAGCCACTGTCTCGGTTGTTGCTTGATACGCTGGTTGAACACCGTTGAGACTTTACAGTAGGTCAAACTGTTCATTTGCTTCGAAATACCCAATGTGACCTATGTCATGGAACGTACTTATCGCAAGTGACAAGATCAATTATCCGCAACAGCAATGCTGCAGACTTTATTTATTTGCCTCAAATTTTCTGGAACATACTCTTTTTTTTAATAGAAAACGTTTTATGAATAATATTAGCAGTCAAAATGTTTACAAATTTGTGCAGAAATCTGCCTGACCGTGTATGCCGACGGTTTCCTATATAAATGACTGTCCGAGCGGATGTGATGACATCTTCCTGCCTGACTAAAACGAGATATGGTAAAATCTATCTTTAGCGCAATTTTGGCTGACAGCGGTAAATGGGTAGACGCTAACTAGGGATTCCGAACCACCTATAGAGTTTCGACGAAACATTCCAAGTTTTTTGCGTTAGCAGATACTTTGGACGGCAAAGGCAGTCGTCATATGGCTATATTTTGTGCACACAGAGGGCGTTTATACAGGCACTAAGGCTCTCCTGACCGTAGTCGTGCTCAACATGCGTTTTTGAACCTGCCTCGTCACGTTTCAACGAGGACGCAGAAATAAAAACTAATTGTCAGGCTCCGTTTCCTCGCCCCTCCTCCTCCTCCTCCTCCTCCTCCTCCTCCTCCACCTCCGACAGGACTAGACCACACGCTTTGATCTCCGACCCCTCCCTCCCCCATAGAGCTTATTGGATGCTTATCTTTTGTTACTCTATCCTCCTTTTATGCTATTGTAAGTGTCCTATTATGAGCAGCCGAAAACGTACGTTCGCAAAACTAGGAGCTATTGTAGGCTACGTTTGCACATCCGCGCGTGCTTTCCTACGAGAAGCGATTAATCTTATCTCGGGAGGTTTACCAGACAGAATTTTTCCACACTTGAAACTCTATTGTTTTATCCTCGTAGATCAGATGAAGCAAGGTGCAAGCTTCTTTTAGGTACTTTTCTTATCATGAAGGTTTTGATAAAAAAAGAACAATTTTAGGCACATTTGTAGGCAATCGACTGAAAACGCTACACATCGCGCAGTATTCGCCAGCACTTCAAGGACGTAACCAAAAGTTCTCTTGACATACACAAAATGGCATGCCTAAGAGTGACTCTGACAATCCCATTTAATAGGTAAATAAAGCATGAGCTTTTCAGAAAAATGAAACATTGTTTTTCCGGAAGAAATTTGAACGAGGCAAAGATCACAAGACAAGAAGAATTAATTCACGGGCCTTCGCTGTAACATGAACTGCCTTGCAATTATAAGTAACTCCCCCTCGTCTACCTCCTCATCGGACATCTAAGAATAATACCCCCTACTCTATGTACCTATCACGGTTCATCATTGTAGATCGATACATACATGGAGAGTTAATTTATCTTATTAATAGGCAGTGACCGTTTGCAGTTGAATAAGAGGTCGCAGAATTGCATGACGTCAATAAATTCTGCTGGTCTCGTGATCTCTGCCTCGTTCAAAAGCATGAGCTGTTGGTCTTACATGTGGTTGCTCATGGTGAGAAGGGAGAGGAGGGGGGACAGTTATCGAAGCAAGGCAGTTCAGGTTGCAGTGACAACCTGTCAAGTGTGATAAAAGGGGGGGGGGAGGGGGGGGCAAAGGGCAGGGCAGCAGTTGGTGATGCGGAGAAGGGAGGGGGCGTGAGAGGAATGGGGCTACGTCCTTTATTGATCCCCACCACAGCGCTCTGCCCTCCAGGGGCGCTCTAGAAGACGGATTACCTCCTCTAGTTGGCCCTGTTAGGCGAAATGGGGTTCGATTAGGACACAGACGTCTACTTGTTGGCGCATCCATTCTTTAGCGGCTAGCACTGCCCTAATTTCTGGTCAGTTGCTTCGTGAATTACCTACAAGAGAACCGCCATTCTGGACTGCCAGAATGAGCTGAGCCACTTTAGCATCCCACATTGAGAGAGATAGGGGGAGAGGGAAGAAGGCAATTGGTGTTGTTGTTGTTCATTAATTTGATTCGAATGCTATTTTCGCGCCTACGGAACACGGTATACTTGCAGGTTACGTAGTCACTGTAGTAGTTTAGGGAGCCTGTTCGTGCTCTTTTCCTGCGAACGGCTGAATAATGCTATTCTTTGATATTGCTGTTCGGACATCAGAGCCGACTACCGAACTCCATTATGGAGCAGGACTTTGTTTAGTAAAGATTGATCCGACGTAATATGTGCCCTCTATCAGATTACATGTGACCTTCTCCGAACGCATTTTTGAAAATGGGGAAGGGGGAGAAAGGACAGCTACTCCCTGGAACTTATCGTAAAGCCGCACATAATACGAACGAATTTCTACACGTGCCTAACCCTCGTCTTACTTATAGTTGCCGCGATACCAGAATCCAAGAACCATACTTCCTGGACCACCATGTTGCCTTTATTGAAATCCTATGATAAGCACGCAGCTGTCGTCCCAGATGTATCTGACTCATTCACCTTCATGACTAACTAAGACTGAATATGGATAACGTCAGATTGCCAGTAACTAGAAGGCGTTTGTTAATTCATCTCTTAGCAATCATCTTCAGGCCGTGTGATACTCTCATTCACCTTGTCTGCCCTAATCAAAATTGTGCTGTTATCGTGGATTGTGGAGATGTGTCATTTCCAGGACGCGATATTACTCTTCCGGAGGTTTGCATTTTAAACCCAGCATACTGCTCATCCCGAATTAACTAATCACGCCTTAGGGTCTGGATTTAGGGCAAAGCAGTCAACTTGCACAGTTAGTGCGTACGACACTCATAGGAATTTCAGGAAATGGCATATTTTGAGATTAGTATTTACTTTGTGCTGTGAAAGTGAAAGTGTCAGGGTTGGAGGCGACTGCATGTAGCACATGATCCGCAGCAAAGCGACGTGCAAAAAAATCCTTCAGGCAAAAGGCGTCTTGGCCCGCATGCGGCTTTAGTGGCAGAAGCACGAACTCGGCAACAAGGTAGTAACGACCCATCGCCCGCATTAAAAGCCATGGCCTGTAGGTAGGACGGTCGGGAGTGGAAGATCGAACAAAGTGCGCATAGAGGAAGACAGTGCTTTTCGAATGGACAAAATCTTTGCACCTGGCTCAATGCCAATTGCGACAAGACAGAACGTCAGTTAGCATATCTGCGGCTTGCCAAGACGCCACCCCACTCCCTCGGACGGCGGGGGGGGGGTGGGGGGGGGGGGGGGGGGGGGGGGGGAGAGAGGAGCGCGCCGTAGAACTCGTTTAGTGTACAGTCTTAGGTAACTGCATTACCGTTAGTTGACTAGACTGCATAAATGTTAGCGGGAACAGTCGCTTTCATTTTGTAACGCTGTCCAGGAGTTTACACGCTTGTAGGGGAGCGTAATCACCGCAACAACGCGAAAAGCTCCTGTCTGCGTTATTTGCGTATGGCTATAGGTCAGTATTTTATTGGTGAAGCCTATGGGCATGTGAGTGGTTCATAAACAATCTATTATAAATTTATGCGCCACGTAGACGACCCAGTGGTACCTGCCAGTTGTCCGCAAACTCGACGGCTGTAGGGAGGACTGTAAACAAATCGCTATTATCAGGGAAAAATTGAAAACTTCTCTGTACGCAGATAAAACAAAGCGATTAAACAGAGCACAGAAACCTGCCCGACTAGCTGTGCATGCTTTTGATTTGAACCAATCTGCTCTCCAGGGTGACATAATCAGAAGTATTTGGAAACGTAAGTAACATAGCAAATGAAGTCCTAAAATAGGCTAGTGGGCGGAATTTTTTTTAGTATCCTTGGAATAGGGCCTCTATCGACCAGCGTCCTTTTAAGAGCGGTCGGTGCCTAGCAGGTTACCAAAGCAGGGAAATTAACAACTTCACGGAAATTGCATTTGAGTATCTGTTTGAACCGGATGCGGATTGAACGGAAGTTGACGGATTTATGGAACGTCTATAGTTACATTCACCAAGGGGAATAACTTGACCGGGGAACCAGTTGGCCGAGCGATCATCACGCCCAATTCCACCACGCCTGTTGAAAGTCCAGCAGGTCACAGCTCACATGCCGGTCCTTAAGCAAGTAACCCACAAGAGGACAATTATCGCTAATTGTCGTTGTCATAAGTGTGCAGTAATGACTGTATCCTATAAATACAGCAAATTCTTGTGCGTTTATCACCCGCTTCGGCTTCTGTCTTATGTTGATGCCTCTGATGAAGAATCCGCCACGGATGTGGAAACGTCAGGCGAATAAAAGCGTTGTCTTAACGATCGAATCTTCTTCGCCTTCGATGTGAGTACACAGTTGTTCCCGTTTAGTACCCCGCACTTCTTTCCCGTCAAAGTAAAATATCAACTGATCTCTCTGAGTCGGATTCTCTTGTCATAATCCAAACTGAGTACACAGTTATTCACCGTTTTTATTGGTACACACTTGTTTTCATTTGATTCCCCGCACCTTTATTTTGAGTCAAGGTAAAATACCGATTTAGGTTTCTGAGTCGAGTTCGTTGGTCATAATTCATAGTGAGCTGTTGTTAGTAATCACAAAAATAAAGTCCAAAATATTATTGGTCACAAAATACGAACCTTTCAACTTACTTCTGCATAGCCTTTTGCCTTCTCCTTTAGTGCTTAAGGCAAACTTCAACCGCTATGCTGCCAAATTGTGTCACCCAGCAATTCTCTTCGAAGATCCCTTATTATACTTGGCTTTCCAGCTCGATAAGCTTTAACCAATTGCCTAACTTTGAGCTAAGGCGGGAAATGTAACTTGTGCCTCGTGTACTACAATAATTTTTCAGACTCAGCAAAGATTGTAATTCATAACAGGCCTTAGTTACTCCAAATTTATAACTTGTTCAACAGCGTAAAATGAGTGAATACCAGCAGTTTTCGGAATAATTCACTACACCTGCTTTCCTAGGAGCGTTCGAAGGTGAATAACTTTTTTGGCAGATTCAGTTTTCTAAATTAAGCTAAATGAGCGGGGGGTTAATTCCCACAAGTCCTTCTCACTGAAAGGTCGGCCAACTGACCAATGGTCCATAAACAAATGCGAAACACAGTTACTAAAAGAAGCCCCGCTTAAACGCCCACGAAAGCGTAGGCGGTAGACCACGTCCGCAGATTTTTTAACCCATTGGAGACCACACGCTACTCTGCAATGCGCTCATGATCAAGAACGGTAAAGTTAGGTGTTCGGCGTACGGGTTGTGATTTCGCAACCAACTGCGCATAATATGAGTCAGAAGAAGAGGAGGACGCAGTTAGTGGACTAATTTGGGTCGTTCCACAGAGAAACTGTCGTTATACTTTGCCGCGAACACAAGATACCGAGATCAAATCACGTTTTGTGCAGAGTGGCTGATTGGCGCTCACATCAACGTAGGCAGTCGGCCAAGTTCGCAGATTGTCGCGCTCAATCATTCCGTAAACTAATGAAAAAAAACACAGATACTAAAAATAACCTCGTTATAACGCGCACAGAAACGTTGGCGGTTGACCGCTTTCGCAGATTTTCTAGCTCATTCGTTGCTGCATACTAGTCTGCAATGCTCTCTTGAACAGGAACAAGTAGGTTTGGTGGTCCATGTCTGGGGCGGATCGATCACAGCTGTGAATTTGCAACAAAATGCACACAGTTTGAGTCAGACTGGGAGGTAGATACAATTTCGTGGACTAGTTCAGGTCTTTCTGCATATCTTGCACGTACAAAATAACGAGACTGAATCAAGTTTTGTGCAGTTGACGTCCAGCATAGCTCTGCACATGTGTAGTGCAGGTATCTTGTTTCCAAGTAGAAATAAAGACTGCAGATTCTATATGAAGTCTTTTGGACCAGCGAATCTCCCTGCTAAATAAAATAGTCAGTAGTGTAACAATCCCGAAGAGCCCTTCATATACGGAAGAGAACATGGGTCAACGAATATATTTATTAGCCTCTTTGATGTCGCAATGCCGATATTAGACCGAACAAGAAGACAAGGGAGAAAAGGTTACGATGCACACCTCACCGCGCACAGGCTGTCCAAACCATTAAGGTCGACGTCGGCAGCCAATTGCTTCTTTTGTTAGGTCCATCCGGGAGCTCAGTCCTAGAGAGCAAGTCTGGCATACAGGTACCTAAACACTTTAACACTTTTTCAGTTCTCTACTGAGCCAGGTTTCGTCTGCGTCTATATTAGAGATGTGGCTGCTCCAAGCGGTACAGAATAAGCAATTTAAATCTCGTCATGGTACGTTAGCTCAGCAGCCATTATTGGTTAGTGATGTATATGGTATGGACTTTCTGTTAAGCCCTTAGTCCTGACCTCCTTAGGGCAAGCCGACGGGGTTATTTAAGCCAATTTATCGCTGCTAAATTCCGTAAGACTTCTCATTTTCAGAAAGGGGCCTGCCTGAAATAAGGCTTGAGAAAATTAGACCGGATGATCTACTTACTCAGCCAGCGAATTTCGGCAAATTAGCGCTCATTAAATATGGGCTGCCAAAACCTTTCCGCCTACAATGATTTTTTGAAAAGCGCATTACCATCTTTTGCAAGGTATGTTGTGGCCTGTCTTTAAGAACTGAGCATAAAAGGCATAATGCACAATGTATTTACTATGCTTTACACTTTTTCTTTAGACCGATGGCAATGTCACGCCGTTCGGGTACATATGGCACGGCTCAAAATGGCGTTACTGTAGGATTTAAAGCTAAGACGGTTAACCCTAACACCTACAATCTTCGAGGCCCGGTTCCTTAGGAGATAGGAGAAGTCTTGGGAAGGCCAGAGTAGAAGGAAGAGTTTATTGTGTACACTGGAAGAGAAATAGAATGGAAATAGTGTTGACTCGCGGAGTAGTGCGTCCGTTCCCTATTCGGGTGGGCTCCGGAGTGTTGAGGACATCGAGCGTCGCCGGCGCATGCTTTGTTCCGGCGGCCAATGAGGCGGGTGATGTCTAGAATTGCGTGGGCCAATGACAGCGTGGGCCAATGACAGTTAGCGCCTAGCCCCAGATGGCGGTGGGCACACAGGCAGGCTAGATGAGTCTTGCGCCAGTGGCTGGTATTGGGTTCCAAGTGGTGCAAAGAGGCCACAACATTACTCGGAGACGTTATTTCAGCCAATCAAGGTACGCCACATCAATCCTATTCGAACAGGCAGAGTAATGTCTTTCAGTACATTCAACTGATCCACTAGGGAGTATTTTAATTCGCTTTACGGGCTGCAGCCCTCATCATGTCTACAGGGGACTGAGGAAATCCTTGGCGGTAATGCACCATTTAGTAAACAACGGACAGCCTTGCAGGTAGTAAGTTAATCGCTGCTTTAGACTGGAGTGACCCCACCCGAGGGTAAAGGCCAATAGGTAATTAAATGCTTGTTAAGTTTCATCGCAATTCAAACTGAAACCTGAAAGGATTTTGTAAGCTTCAGCTGAGGTTGACTACAGGATTTTTTAGGTGGTCGCTTTCATTAAATTCTAACAACAGGTTTACTCCGCTGTTTTTTAAGTAAGCTGTTATGTAGGTAGTTTATTCGTTTTATGCGTGCTTAATTTAATTTTCCTACAACTGGTGGTTTTCAGCTAGTAAATTGGGGTTACCGACTCTAATAGCGGTTATACTTTTTTGGTCACCCATTCAATACTATAGCTCTCGCCTTTGGGACACTGCAAAGTAAGTAACACCAGTCCAAATCTCATTTATTTTGGTTTACAGTTTGTGGTTGACTAACTTATATCGTTGTTAGCTATGATAATTTTTGTCCATGCTTTTTCAGACACACCGATTTAGCTTACCAATTATCACTCCCTACAGGGCGGTCCATAGTGACCCTAACTTATGAGCTCAAATTGTTGATTGCCACTTCGACGTGCCTTAGCTTTTAAAGGTTTGACTTGTATGTCGCAAAGTAGCCACTATCTGGTGCAGGAAAACGTGCTAACTTCTAAAATAGCCCACTCTATCTCTGTTAATTTCTGGATTCGCATAAGGCAACTAGGGTTTTCTGGCTGAAAATACTCCTTCTTTTGACTGTGTAAGTCTCCTATTTCAAAACAAGCAAAATCCGACATTAAGAGAACGGCGTTCAGTTAGTAATCGGAAGGATGTAAGGCCCCTAAGTACCATATCTGCCTGCTCATTGCATTGAAGGCTTCCTGAGCACTGCTCAACTGACAGTAAATAAAATCAACCAACTGCACAAACCTCCCTAGGAGAGAAAAATTGAATACTTTTTGAATACAAGTTAATAGAATTTACTAGAAAGAGGCGGTTTCGTGCCATCGTCTACCACCTGCAAGTGAAATCGGACTAAGAGGGACATCTCAACAACTTTACAATCAGCTTTTTTGCGTTATTTGCATTAATAAGACAAAGACCGCAGAGCTGTAAAATAAAGCAGGACTAACTTGTCTTTCGAGTATATTTGACCTTCAGTCGGCCTAACTAGTGGAGTAAGGACGGATGGCTGCCTGGTAAGGAGCTGTCTGAACCAAGCGGTTTACCAGACTGCAGTCAGGCAGACCAGACCGACAGACAATTGACCTGCGTAACCGCAAAAGTTCATAGACAATGTACATGCTTTGGCGGCTTTATGCATGTTTATGCGGTGCTCGTAGAACATAACCCTGAATCAATACGTTTGCAATGATCCACTGTCTTAAAAAGACACGTTGTTCACCAACAATAACATAAACATTTGTTGTCTGCTTTAGATTCTCCGGTCTAGCGTTAAGAAAGGATCTAAATCTTTCAACTGTTTTTGCGGTTTCCCACAACTGAGTTTTTAAAATGTGGTAAAATATGCAATTGATCAGGCCACCCAGAATGAAACAAGTCCAAAAATCTAAGTGAAAATCCTGGAATCCTACTGCAATTTCAGGTCTTTATCAGCAGATGATGATGATATTGGTATAGCCAGCCACGTTTTAGCCACCTGTACATGCTACCACATTATACCATCCTAGTCAGGTTCAGAATGACGCAAGCCTCAAAGGGACAAAGGTGGTTTAAACTGAATAGATGAGCGAATGCTAAGTGTTTAGGAGACGAAAATTAAGCAAGCCCCAGCGATCCACTTAAAAAACACGCAGGCAACTTTTCAAAGGGAATCTGCAAAAGGAAATTATCCGTTCTTTCTGGAAGTGGCACTGCACTTTAGCCTGCTCGAACACGTTTTTCCAGGAGCAGATGCTCCACTAAAGACATTAACAGGACCTGTTGGGTTCAAAACGCTTTATTACGTGGACCACGGGTCGCAAGACATCGGTCTGTAGTGGCCTCGTGCTCTAAGTCATGCTTTCCTCGCACGCCTCTGGGACAGGTCGCATGTCTGTCTCTCGTGTCCACTAAGCACGTGCGCGCCAGAGTGAGTAAACGGCAGGTTAAGGTCGCGGACGTGTATTCACCCTCTGTCTGTTCTAACTGGCCAATGACTTTCCAAGGCCAATTCACAAATGACCTTATTGTGATGACTGCGTGCGCTCAGATACTCCCGGACCCGGTCAGGAGACTACCGGACCCGGCCCGCTCATGACAGGACTGCACTTGTTCGGGAGTCAATTACGTATTTCTCATAGTCCACTCCTTCAGCGCTTAATTAAATTATACATAATACTCTGGCATTCCATGTCTTATCTACTAGTTTATAACCGTTGGGATACGTTCATCTTCTATCACCCGGCCGGACTATTTCGTATCTTACAGGTATCTTAGGTTAAGAAGATGGTTCATAGTGTTTCACACATTTTGGACAAAACATGCTGCTCTTAGCCTTTCCCATTAATGATTTGCTCATCTTCCTGTTCGTCACAGTCTTCTTCTTGTCATTTGGCGACCCTGTAGTGACTAGCTCAACACGAAGTGCACTTGTGAAGGCCTGTCGTGCCTAGCTCAAGTTTAAGTGCACTTTCGGAAGGCTTGCTGCTTACGGCTTCTGGCACAGCCAATCACAGGCCGATTCACACAGGACCTCATCTGACGCCTTCAGCACAAACATCACTTCAGATGCCGTCCACTGGCTTGCGTTTGTGCGGTCATATGGTGGTCAATTTCCTACTGCATCTTCTCAAAATTCATTCTGTAACGAATATATTATTCCTACTACTCTGACCTTCCCAAGACTTCTCTCTTCTCCCGAGGAAACCGGCCTGGCAGATCTCAGCCGTAAGGGTTGGACCTTCTTAGCTTTAACCACTCCTCGATAACTCTTTCCTTGTTTTTCGCAAAGTTTTCATGAAAAAACTATCGAGAAGGCAGTGTATCTTGTTTTCGTTCCAGATAGTCAGGAAGTCAACAACGATTTTCTTCAAGGAACGTCTCATCATTCCTGTTAGTCTGAGACTAATTTCGTTGGTAGCTGTCAAGTGGTTTCCTCAGCCGTCAATGGATATCGAGTTGTATTTGTAGAATAGAAGAAGCACTCGCTTGTTCATATTTGAATTTACTTATCTTAGAAAATAACGCTGCATTTTGAGGTTCACGGAACCGCACAATGGGCTCGCATCTTCCATCATGTTTTAGTCAGCGAAAAATTAGTCATTGACCCGTTATGGATGAGGCCTCGATTTTCCTCGAATAGATTTCGAATGACGCAGCGCTTATAATCACTTTAATCCATAATCACGACTTACATGTCAACGATAAATTACGACGATTGTTGGCTGGTGTATTTGTATGACCTAAGTCGGCGCTCGGTAAATATTTAAGACCTACATGTGATTGTAAGCGATTTTCACAACCTTTTTTAAATCAGTTTTGAGAGAAGCAGCAATCTTTTCTTAAGCTCTTTGTGGATTTTATTGAACTGGAATAACACCACCTTCTGAATTCCATCCTTAACTTGCACTTTATCCCTTAACGGGGCAGATCTTCATTGCTAGGGGGGGCTGTTCACAGCACCGACGAAGATAAAATCAACAGTGACAGACTACAATGATGTTTTCCAACAATTAGGTGCACATTTATAAGCCTTATTATTTCAGTTGTACATGCTAACAAACTGAAAACCCATCTTTAATTCCAATAGGTGCTTTGTCGATATTCTGCCGCGATTTGAAAGGTGCGAGGCATTTGGTTCATCTGTGGGATTTCCCATCGTTCCCAGTGGGTTTTCATACATATACTCAAGTTTAGAATTGTCTGCTTTTTAATTGCCTGGGAGATTAATGTACTTACTTATAATGAATCAAAAAATCAAGCTTTGAGTGGCCATTTCTGGCTTATTAGCCGTCGTCAGCCGGTCAAAGCCAGAGCCAAGGAGTATGCCAATACTCGCGACGTTTTTGATGGGAGTCAACCACCACAACCATTGCACCACGAGCTTGTTCTCTCGCCGGTTTAGGTCAGGGGATATTGAAAATGCTTGATTAACGTTTAGCTGACCACTAACGGAACTCCTATGTCTCGCCCGTCTTAGGCCTCGATGGAGCTCCTGACAGCCGTAACAGCTGGTGGTAGACAGGCAGTATTGCCGGCAAAGACAAGGGAGGCCGTTGAAATGTGTCAATATCCCCTGACATAAACCAGCGAGACAAAGTGCTCGTAGCTGAATGGTTAGGACGTTTGACTCTGATCAAAAAAGTCGGGAGTTCGAGGCTGGGATGGGAGATCACTTGGGTCTAGGTATGACTGGCTGGTGACGGTTAATAAGCCAGAAATGGCCATTCCAGTCTTCCCTGTCTTTGCCGATAATCCTATTTGCCTACAACCAGCTGTAACGGCTATCAGGGACGCTGTCGAGGCCCAATGCTGAGTGGGACAGATTAGTTCCGTTCGCGGTCAGGTGAACGTTCATCATCGAAAGTCAAGTCTGATAAACCTATGCTTTCGACTGCTCATCATCAGAGCTTTACAATAATACAAGGGAGTGTAGAGTAAAAAAGTTGAAACATCTAATGAGCAGAAACTAATGGGGAAAGGGTTAAGGGTTTTCAGAGGTTCACGGGGTATACTCTAGGACGGGAGGGAGGACAGAGTTGTCCGACAAATAGTTCGTATCAATCTGTCGTTGGTAGAAACACACAGTATATAGTTGAATACATGCAGCTGCACGTAGCATAATTTGTAACAATGAATATAGTCAGTGGGAAGGGAGACCAAGATTGTTTTTTCTCATTTGTTCATTCGTCGTCGTCATCAACAAAGCTAATCCCAACAGCGGATCTTGTTAAACTGGAACTAAACGAGCATTCTTTGGTCTCTAGACTTTTTTGAAGTTCAGTGCTCTGTCACTGGGTCACGTGCCAAGCTCTTGCGCCAGCGACGCCAGAGGCAGTCGTCGTGCTACTAATCACTCCAACGTTGTACGCGCAGCACGTGTTTACACCGACGAAGCATAGACACGAACTAATTGTTGGACACCTTCCTCCCACTATCCCTCAGTCCCGCTATAGAACTAGACCACATTCCCATCGACCTCTCAATATCTTCAGCCGTCTACCTCATACTTACTGCTTTGTGGATGTTTAAACGTTTTCTTAACTCTACACACCAGTATGTCAGTGTTAGTGCCTGATTAGGTATAACTTCAGATGTACGTTCGTCAAATTTAAGTAAATAATTTGGAATGCGTCTTAGAGTTTCAGTACCAAACCCAGCAGGCATATTTATTCAAATACCCACCGGCTTCAATGGGTTAACCAAGTAACATTCATAAAACAGAATACACATGTTATGCACCTGACCATACGGACAAAACAGATACTAGCTAAATGCCCATAAACGTGCATCTCGGGTATTATGCCAGAGCTGCGAGGGGTTGAACTTGTAGTGGGCGTTAGCGCCATTGTGGGAACCCGTGATCGCTGACTCACCACACCAAGGCTGCAGTCACGCTGACGGCTCGCATCCTGTCAATCTCTCGCTTAATGCCTGGCGCGAACTACAAACACGCCATGTTTCGGCTGTGACCACACCGCGGCGTAACCTCACGCGGTCCAACCAATGACCTTCAAGGCTGCATAAGACAAAAAACAGCTAATGGTGCCCTCTTTAATATCCGCCCCTACACATCACTGCAGATCTAGCCCAGCTCGCGGACAGTCGTGCGCTCCGGCAGTGAAGACGTCGTCCTAACTATTCTCCTTTCCGTCTGTACAGAATACATTGTTCATATCATTCTGGCCTTTTTATGTATTCTCTCTCTACTCCTAAAGAGCCGGGACTGGAAGATATCAGCCATTAGGGTTAATCATCTTAGCCCTAATACACCTCGATAGATTCGTCGTTTCTTCCTAAGACCTGAACTGATTTAGTGGTGGAAATTTTCCGTATATACAGAATGAGTAATTTTCTTCGTGTCAATGGAAGCGAAACCCAATTATATTGGCGCTGAAAGTTACTACGTTTTTCTTCTGTAGCCCGGCAACGTAAAATGACACCAAATACATAAATTAGGTGGGCACACTTTTGCATTTATAATTTGGCACAAATTTGCCGAACCACCTTTATCCACGCGAATTATTACGGTGAACTCACAGTTGAAAATATTATTCTCGAAAATATTATACTCTGTGACCAAATTCAGATGTCTGCAGCAATATTTCTTACAAGTATTTCCAAATATTCAACGACATTCAGTCACACCTTATACTCCAAAAATGATCAAATTCTTCTGCTGCAACTGTGAATGAAGAAGCTTGCTTAAGTTGCTACCCAGGTAGCATAGAAGGTTAATCAGGAGATACGTTGCAGTACCCGTACAGGGGACAAACGAATACTACTTGGTCGTACACAACATCGCCATCGTACTATAGAATAGATTTGATGCGGGTGGCTAACCTGATAACACAGTTTTAGCCAATACGCAGAAATTGTCAGAAGTTAACTTCGTCGTCTCAGGCTCAAAACTAGCAAGGTGATTACATCTTCCGTTTGGTTAAGCGGCAAGCCGTTTTAGCCACCATAGAACATCCCCAGGAGGAAGTGATGGGAGCACACTAAAGGCACTCATGAAAGCCACTTTTTGCTAGGATCTCTGGGAAAAATGTGCGAACTGGGAAAACAGAGGCCTCGAGCTTCAAAAACGCCTAAAGACCAAATAATTCGGGTTGAAATTCCAAGTTAAGGAGACCCACTGTTGAGATTATCTTCGCCGAAGACGACGACAAAGATGACCAACAAATCAGAAAAGGCAATTTTGGTTTCCCTTCCAATTGATCGCACCCATAGTTATATAATCACTTCATTTTTTTAAGTGTGACGCAGGCAAACGTACTAATTCAACTGCAAACTGATGACAGAGTCGTCACCTGCCACCGACTGAGCTGTCAATCCATCATCACAGTAATCGTCGTCTTCTCTGACACAACACAAGGCATACATGGCCAGTTATTTTTGATGCTTAAACAGGTATATCCGTAGAAAACATCCATCTCCTCCCACGCTAAGTTAAGCAGACAATGAACCTGGCTTCCTGTCACATATCCAGCTCCTCCCACACAAAGTAAAAAATTCGCTTGACTTTTTATAAGATATCCACCTCCACCCAACAACGCTAAGGTAAGTAAACAATGTGCTCAGCGGAGAATATACGAGTTCCAGGCAGCAGTTCAGAAAAAGAAGATGCGATCACTTGAACAAGGACTTTATTTTCCTACCGTTTCGGATTCCCTCGGGAATCCTTAATCATAGGTAATCGAAGAACAGTCTGAACCATGCGCAGACAGGGTGATACATGCACAGACAACACAAAATTTATAGTTCGTAGCGGTCAACCGCATGCGTACTATAATTGTCAGTTCCTTTAGCCCCCGCCTGAGGTCTTAATTGGTACGGTGATGGCTCATTAATTATCACGGCGTTCTTGTCCGCTTCAGATGCGGGGTTGATAATTGCGCGACAATTATGCCCGCTGTCGTCAGAGTTGTCGTTGCGACCAGTCCTTCCCCTGTGACTGATTCTCTTGCTCAGGAAATGTCTCAGTACTGCGTATGGGAATTCCAAATCGTTGCGCTGGTTGATAGACTGGGGGCCGGAGAACCATGACTCGAACAGCTCGCGACTCACGCGGTTGTCACCTCTTGCGAGGATTTCAGCCACGTCAAACTTAAAAATATGGCCGGGTCCCGTCGAGTGAGCTGCAACCTGGGAATTGGGGTCTTTCTTCCTCACCGCCGCTGCATGCTCAGCCATTCGCGTCCGGAGTAATCTCCCGGTTTCTTTGACGTAGTTGCTTTGTCCACAACTACACCAGATCCGGTAAACGACTCAGGCCGTTTCCTGCAGTGGCAATGGGTCTTTCGGCATCATGATCCGGCGCCTGATGGTTGCTTCTGGCCTTTGCGCAACTCCAACTCCGAGTGGGGTGAGGAGACGGCTGACCGCTTCCGAAACATTATTCACGTACGGAAGGGCCCACCAAACGTTTGGACTAGTTGGACTTGGCTTCTTCTTTCATTTGCATGTGCATTGATTGACAAAATTGCGCGGGTAACCATTTGCTCTCAGTAACCGTCGAACATATTGTAATTGTGCAACTTTGTCGTCCGCTTCGCTGCAGTGCGTTTCAACGCGTCGGAATAGCGCTCTTACGCAGCTGCGTTTGTGACCGATTGGGTGGTTGCTGTTGTAGTTCAGGACTTGCATGGTGTTGGTTGCTTTCCTGAACACTATAATGTTTTAGGCCACCATCGTCTTTGCGGCATACGAGGACATCAAGGAAGGCCAGCTGGTTGTTTTCTTCTGCCTCCATCGTAAAGTAAATGTCCGGGAAGACGGCAGTTAGACGTTCTTGGAATGTCAGCACCTGATCCCGCTCAATAACGACGAAGGTGTCGTCCACATACCGAACCCAGAACTTCGGTCTGTGGTGTTGGAAAACCACCGACTCCAACCGTTGCAGAACCGCCTCTGCTATGAGTCCGGAAATGGGCAAACCCATAGG
>JAYGXS010000001.1:41633723-41711675 GCA_036362985.1 Ligula intestinalis | reverse complement strand
CCTATGGGTTTGCCCATTTCCGGACTCATAGCAGAGGCGGTTCTGCAACGGTTGGAGTCGGTGGTTTTCCAACACCACAGACCGAAGTTCTGGGTTCGGTATGTGGACGACACCTTCGTCGTTATTGAGCGGGATCAGGTGCTGACATTCCAAGAACGTCTAACTGCCGTCTTCCCGGACATTTACTTTACGATGGAGGCAGAAGAAAACAACCAGCTGGCCTTCCTTGATGTCCTCGTATGCCGCAAAGACGATGGTGGCCTAAAACATTATAGTGTTCAGGAAAGCAACCAACACCATGCAAGTCCTGAACTACAACAGCAACCACCCAATCGGTCACAAACGCAGCTGCGTAAGAGCGCTATTCCGACGCGTTGAAACGCACTGCAGCGAAGCGGATGACAAAGTTGCACAATTACAATATGTTCGACGGTTACTGAGAGCAAATGGTTACCCGCGCAATTTTGTCAATCAATGCACATGCAAATGAAAGAAGAAGCCAAGTCCAACTAGTCCAAACGTTTGGTGGGCCCTTCCGTACGTGAATAATGTTTCGGAAGCGGTCAGCCGTCTCCTCACCCCACTCGGAGTTGGAGTACTTACTTGTACTTGTAATGGCTGTGTTCATGCCTGATCTATCCGGCCTCAATGATGTCACGAATGGTACCGCTCCATGCGTGGTGGTTGGCGGCAGCGGATCTCAAAAGCTCCACCCAGTCCCTTCTCCAGTGGCAAAGACCGAAGATAGAAGATACAAGAACTGATTCCATGTCTTGACGGACGGTGTCTAGCCAGGTCTTCAGTTGCCCTCCTTTTCGACGTTTTCAGGTGAGTTGTGGTGTCGGGTCGAGGGCAGCATAGGTAAGCTCGTGGGGCGGACGACGGAGAACGTGTCCAAAGCACCTCAGTTGCCTTTCTTGAATGGCCTGAGATATCCTTGTGATACGATCGCAGCGGATGCGGACTGTCTCATTTGAGATGAAGTCGCTATACTTAACTCGCAGGATCGTTCTCAGGCACTGGTGGTCAAAGACCTCCAGTCTTCGCTCATCTTCAGCGCGCACAGCCAAGCATTCACATCCATAGAGGAGGACTGACCGGATGGATGCACGGTATACACGAATCTTCGTGGCAATGGAGATGTCACGTCGGATCCATAGGCGCTTTCGAAGGATTGAGAAAACCCAGCGAGCAGCATCGATACGGGAGACAATGTCGTCCTTGCTCTGCCCATTCGGTAGCAGCCACGCCCCGAGGTATTTAAAGCTGTCTACTTCTTCAAGTTGATGGCCATTAATCCCCAGGGGTGTCTTTTCCTGGTCAGGGATGCAGCTCGAGAACAACTTCGTCTTTCCGGAATTTATGGACATACCTACCGACATAGCGATCTCATTTAACAGCGACACTACTGGCTGTAGACCATCACAGTTTGAGGCTAACAGCGCAATATCATCGGCGTAGTCAAGATCAGTTAGTCGGCGTCCGGGTGCCAGTTCAACACCGTCCTCTTCATGTAGGGCTTTGCCGAGAATCCAGTGAATGACGTAGTTAAACAGAATGGGCGAAAGGACGCAGCCCTGTCGGACACCAGACCGGATATCGAACGACTGAGAGAGATTGTTGTGGACTAGGATTCGTGCGGTGGTAGACCGGTAGTAGGCCTTAATCATCGCAATGAGTTTAGTCGGCACTCCATCCAGTTCCATTATTCGCCACAGGGATTCACGATGGATGGAATCGAATGCGGCAGCAAAGTCGACGAAGCAAACCGCCGTCGGTTGCTGGTAGCTATGGCGGAATTCTAGAGTGCGCCTCAGTGTGAATATTTGATCCGCACATCCACGCTCAGCTCGGAATCCGGCTTGGTTGGGTCGTGTCCTGGAGTCACGTACAGACTGGAAGGGCCTGAGAAGAACAACCGCGAAGATCTTTGCAGCAACATCTATAAGACTTATGCCACGGTAGTTCTCGCATCTTGTCTTATCTCCCTTCTTGTGGACAAATACAAGGATACCTGAGCCCCAGTCATCGGGAACGGTCTCTTCTCGCCATGCCTGTACAATCACCTCATGGAGACGAGGAGCCAGGGTGTCGACACAGGACTTGTAGATTTCTGCAGGAATACCGTCCTCTCCGCACACCTTGTTGTTGCGTAGCCTCTGCATTGCATCGGTAACTTCGTCTTCGGAAGGGATGGCACACGACACTGCGTAGGCAGGAGAGGATTGAAGCTCCGCTGTGGAGGAGAGGGAGGGTGTGATGGGTTGTTTGTCAAAGTTGAGTAGGTGCTCGAAGTATTTACGCCAGCGATCGATCTTGGCCGAGTTGTCGGCAATAAATCCTCCATTCACATCGTGAAAAGAATCACAGAGTGTAGGGGGCTTACCACTAACCTGGCGTATGATTTGGTGCAATTTTCGGGTGTCCCCAACATGAGAAGCCTGCTCCATAGAAGTCGCCGTTTCGGACTAATACTTTTGCCGGTCATCTCTAGCTGACTTTGCTGTCAGCTTTCGAAGTTGGCGGAAGGAGGCATCGTTTCGGGGCCTGGCTCAAGTCGTCTCGGCCGATAGCTGCAGGGTTCTTCCGCTGATCCAGTCACTGCGGCACCGCTGAATGAATCTGAGAATCTTCTCAGCTGCCCCATAGGTGGATATCTTCAGTGATGGCCGCTTTCTACTGCCCTCGTTGTCAGCCTGGGTCATAAGAACGCACTGGATTTCTGTGCTTAGAGCCTCGGTAGTGTTGGTTTGCCGGAGCTTTGCGACATCAAGGCGTCTCGCACGTGGCAGTTTGGGCACAGATGAGAGGTGAACCTTCAGGTGCGTGCGAACGAAAACAAGGTCAGACCCGTGGACGTTACCAGTTTCGGCAGCTCGCATCGACCTGCTATCGTGGACCCAGCTGCGAAACCATGAACCAACTGGAATGTAATCTATCTGACTGGCAGTACAGCCATCGTTCGAATACCAAGTCAGTAGATGTTTGTGACAATGCTGAAAGCATGTGTTGGTAACAAACAGTCGGTTCTGCTCGGCGAACTGCAGCATCCTCTCACCATTGTCCGTTCGAGAGCCAAGCCCAAAACGACCAAGAAGGTGGCTGTTTGTGTGGTGGAGTCGTTGGAGTTGGAGTTGCGCAAAGGCCAGAAGCAACCATCAGGCGCCGGATCATGATGCCGAAAGACCCATTGCCACTGCAGGAAACGGCCTGAGTCGTTTACCGGATCTGGTGTAGTTGTGGACAAAGCAACTACGTCAAAGAAACCGGGAGATTACTCCGGACGCGAATGGCTGAGCATGCAGCGGCGGTGAGGAAGAAAGACCCCAATTCCCAGGTTGCAGCTCACTCGACGGGACCCGGCCATATTTTTAAGTTTGACGTGGCTGAAATCCTCGCAAGAGGTGACAACCGCGTGAGTCGCGAGCTGTTCGAGTCATGGTTCTCCGGCCCCCAGTCTATCAACCAGCGCAACGATTTGGAATTCCCATACGCAGTACTGAGACATTTCCTGAGCAAGAGAATCAGTCACAGGGGAAGGACTGGTCGCAACGACAACTCTGACGACAGCGGGCATAATTGTCGCGCAATTATCAACCCCGCATCTGAAGCGGACAAGAACGCCGTGATAATTAATGAGCCATCACCGTACCAATTAAGACCTCAGGCGGGGGCTAAAGGAACTGACAATTATCGTACGCATGCGGTTGACCGCTACGAACTATAAATTCTGTGTTATCTGTGCATGTATCACCCTGTCTGCGCATGGTTCAGACTGTTCTTCGATTACCTATGATTAAGGATTCCCGAGGGAATCCGAAACGGTAGGAAAATAAAGTCCTTGTTCCAGTGATCGCATCTTCTTCTTGTGAATGGGCTTAGCCTTTTGTCCGTCAACGCAACTCTGATAAACCAATACTGTGTTCTGTGACGTTAGTGTTAATATCGTCATTTAGCCAATTCTTATAGCAAGATAAAGGTCAAATTTTGCCATTTTTGAAGATAATTTCGCACTCTTTATATCTACTAACGGACTATTAACTTGCGTGCATACTTATCCCCCACAGAGCATGAATGGAACAGGATAAAAGCTTTGGTCTGAATTGCGCCCTCTTCTTTGCGCCGTCACGCCCACGCGGCAGGCAGGTGTAAGGGATTGGCTGCTCTATTTGGCCGGAAGTGCGACCCGGATGTCGGGGATGGCGGAATCACGTGCGCACTTACAGCCCGTGCCAACGCTTTCGTCACACTTTTTGTTGACACATTAATGAACGTAGTAGGTTGCAAAAAAGGAATTATTACTGAAATCCATATTTCAAGGCACCGATTAAATTAATGTAGGAAAATCTTGACTCGAAAATGACTTACTTATTCTAAGTAGGATCTTCAATGGCACAAGCCTTCCACAAGGAATGCTGTAGATTTATCGACTTACTAGACGTGACATGGTAGTTTGACCTGACAAATTCTCTCGCCAATGTATCTGTTAAGTTCGCAGAAAATAAATGTCGGCTTTCGAGCTTTAAATGTACGTTTCACCCTAACATATCCTGGTTTCTTCACAGGGAATTTTCTTAAAGAAATGAAGCAGTTATAGGAGTTAAGTCTAAGACGGTTAACCCTAACAGCTACAATCTTCCAGGCCCGGTTTCTTAGGGGATGAGGGAAGTCTTGGGAAAGCCAGAATAGAAGGAAGAATGTATTATGTACACAACAGTTAGGAGAAAGTGGTCAATCGGTTGAGTAGCTTGAGGGTACCTTGTAGATAACTCGGAAGGCCTCGTAGGCATCCACGCGATGGTCAGAGTCTACCAGATGCGTTAGAATGGAACTGTTAACACCCTTTAGTTGACCCTTTCCTAATCCCAGCATGGTTAGGAAAGGGTCAACTAAAGGGTGTTAACAGTTCCATTCTAGCGCATCTGGTAGACTCTGACCATCGCGTGGATGCCAAAGAGGCCTTCCGAGTTATCTACAAGGTACCCTCAAGCTACTCAAAATTTCTTGGACAGCGTCTCTTGGCTACGGCAGAAGCGGCCGCAATCAGGCTACGCCGACCCATCCTTTGCGCCCAAAAGAATTTCGTCGCGGCACCACAGTTACCATGGTCAAAAACTGCTAATCCAACAGTCAGCGGCTTAACACCTCAACCGACTACCAGCTCCCCCTAACGCGGATCAAATGTTGACCCCGTGTTGACCCCCCATTCCCCCTGCCCTGACAACCGTCCTTCCTTTTTTCTACTAACCCGCATAGTCCATTTACTGAATTACCCTATAAATGTAAAGGCCTGATGAGAATTATCGAAAACAAACGTATGTTCGCCAATTCATCTTCTGAACATACGTTTGTTTTCGATACATTCTTGTCAGGCCCTTACATTGATATGGTAATAAAATGAATAAACTATGGTGGTTGGTGGACAGATGAAGTGTTCTCGTTGTCATGGTGGGAAGGGGGTGGGGGGGGGCAGTTGGGGAAGTTGAGGTCAGAATGTCAATTTCTAGACGGCCCGGCGTCCATGACCGCTGATAAGATGTGCGTGGCTGGATTTGGGACTTGGTCGTCTCTGCGGGGGCCCGTTTCCAAGGCCTGTGGTCCGCTGTGGATGGTCGTGTTACCTAGTTTCGCCCATGGCAACTGGGGCGCCGCGACGAAGTTCTTTTGGGCTCATAGCAGTGGTCTGCGTAGCCTGATGGCGGCCGCCTCTGCCGTCGCCAATAGACGCTGTCAGAGGAGTTTTGAGTAGCTTGAAGGCACCTTGTAAAGCATTCGGAAGGCCTCTTTGGCATCCACGCGATGGTGTGAGTCTACCAGGTGCGCTAAGATTGAAATGTTTACACCTTTAAGTTGGCCCTTCCCTAACCATGCTGGTATGTGTTCCCTTACTCTTTTGGACAAGTGCCGGCTCGTGCGACCAATATATCCTACCCCACAGGAACAGGTAAATGAATATACGCACATTGAAGTGGTCTGGGCTGGCAGTTTAGCCTTAATCTCTCCGTATAGGATGGGAGTATTCGAGAACAATACATGGGCATTGGCTGCTGGGAAGGTAGTTGCTGCGGCTTGACTCAGGCGCCTCCTTAGTAGTTCGCTTGGTCCATCCCCTTGAAATGGGACACGGATGAAGATTCGTTTCTTCTTCACTGTTAATACTGAGGGCTTTGGCGGCCTTTCAGCCATGTATTTAGCGATACCTCCTCCCCCCTCCCCACCGCGACAACGAGAACACTTAATCTGTCCACCAACCACAGTTTGTTAATTTCATTACCATATAACTTTAAAGGCCTGACGAGAATTTATCGAAAACAAACGTATGTTCGCCAATTTGTCTTCTGAAATGTTTTCGAAGTGCTCATCCCAAAATTGCTTACAAGAAATATCAAATGGGCACGAACATGAGATCTGCCTGTGATGCCTTAATCTTGATGACCTGTGACTTCAAAGAATTTCCGAAAGCCAACATGACTAATCACAATCTTACTGAGCAATCCTGATGCCCAAATCCAGCACGGGTAAGAAAGGTTCAGCGGGTCATGACCTGCATGCCAGCTCTCAAGCAATTAACGCACAATCGGACGACTAACACCAACAGGGGGAGCCATTAATTGCCATTAGTATGCAGTATGTGCATATTCTGTAAACACGGTTGACAACATGAAGCCAAGAAAGTAATATCAGCTTGCCCACCAGTTGTGCATGAGGCAGAAGTTGCTAGGCAAATTTCTCATTCAATTACAGGAGTTTGTCTGCAATGGTTGGAATTACACTATCTGAAAACGGTTCTGCTTCACACCACATGGCCGGCACGTCCGAATGGAAAACGACCACCTGTCTGTCTGGTATTCACATGGAATTTTGTTCGTAACAATTTCACGATTTGTCAGTTCGGCGAACAAAACACATTGTTTGATCAATGGTTCATAAAAAAATCAAGTTGATCAAGGTAAATTTTAAACTAGAAAGCCAGTACTTTTAAAAAGGCGAACAATACTTTACTCAGTACTTATCAGTAGACAGTATATCAAATAACAAATTAACAGGTAAGAGAGTATGGGATACGGATGTGCTGTAAAGCCTACAATATCTGTAGTTCAGTAGGAGAAGGTTGATCTTACTAGATTCTGTTAAGAGTGTGAATTGAATGAAATGCTGTCCCCAATTTTCGTCCGACTTAAAAGTACTAACTAGCTGTGGTTCGTACAATTTGATGATTTAACTACTGTGATTGGCATACTAATAGTCGTACTGCCACAGAAGAGGTTAAGCAACATTTTCTTTTCTTCATAAATTGTTTGTACTGTTAGTGTGTACTTACTTGTATCTGTTACGACTGTGATCATGCCTGATCTAGCCAGCCTCAGTGATGTCACGGACTGTACCCCTCAACGCTTGACGACTGGCGGCAGCGAACCTGGAAAGCTCCACCCAGTCTATTCTCCAGCCACGGAGATCAAAAATAAAAGGTCCAAGAATTGCTTCCATGTCTTGGCGGACGATGCTAAGCCAAGTCTTTAGTTGCTCTCCTTTCCAACGCCTCCAGGCGGGCTGCGGTGCCGGATGATAGCAATTAATCACCCGCGATACTACAGACTATAGACCACCCAAGCTCGAAGCTAGCAGCGCAGTATGATCAGCGTAGTCGAGATCAGTCAGCCGGCGTCCGGGCGCAAGCTCAACACCGTCTTCTTCATGAAGGGCCTTTCCGAAACCCAGCCAATGACGATATTAAGTATAATGGGCGACAGGACGCAGCCCGGATGTCGAACGGTAGAGAGAGATGGTTGTGGACCAGAATTCGTGCGGTGGTGGAACAATAGTAGGCCTTAATCATGGCAATGAGTTTGATCAGTACTCCATTTAATTTCATAATTCGCCATGGGGACTCACGATGGATAGAATCGAACCCGGTGGAAAAGTTGAATGAGCAGACGGCCGTCGGTTGTCGGTAGCTGTGGCGAAATTCCAGAATGCACCTCAGCATAAATATTGTAATGTTTGTAATGTAATGTCTGTCTGTCTGTCTTTGCCGGAATAGTATAGCATAAATATATGTTACTGTAAGTTATTTAGTAACATTACAATTAGTAGCCTTGAGAAAAAAACACTGTTGGTCCGAGCTCGCGAGGAAGCTACCATGATGGGTACATCCTGAACGATAAATCGGTGAACAATTAAATACTTTATACTCCTGATCAACAACCGGCAAGTCAGCGAACTCGTGGTTCAATGGTTAGGACGTTCGCCTCTGACAGGCGAAACGCGAGTTTGAAACTCGAGTGCGGCAGCAATTTCAGCGGCTACACTAGAGTTGGCTACCGCAAGCTGGTAACGGCCAATAAAGCAAGAAATAGCTATTTTACGGTGCTTGTCTTAGCCAGAGTGCTAAAACATGAAGGATGTATTCTGTTCGCGATGGGAATAGTTTTGGGTTTACAATAGGTGTTAAAGTTAGCTGGTTAGAATTTCGAGTGTTAGGATTCCGGACACCAGGTGGACCCCAACGAAGCCTTCTAGGGTGATCTACAGGGTCCCACCAAACTACCCTAAGTCATTGGGTCAGCGACTGCTAGCAACAGCAGTAGCAACTGCTATTCGGTTGAGGAAGCCGATTCTGTGTGCGCAAAAGAACCTGCTGCAGACCCCAAGCTTAGCGTGGCTAACGGCCACCAAGCTACCGGAATTTTTTTGAACCTCCTCTCTCCCACCCCCCTCTCCCTAATTACCGCTTTATTTACCTGTTCTTACTACCCCAATCCCCTCCCCTATCCCCCGGACTAATTTGCTTGAAACTTTGAACATAATTTTAACCTTTTACACTTAACCCCCCACTCCCATATAAATATAATGGCCTGATGATAATTTATTGAAAGTATACGTATGCTTGCCAATTCCTCTTCGGACTTCTGTGATGGGAATTTTGGCAACGTAACGATTATTGTTTGGGCACGGGAATATGCGTTCTTGAAATTATGAACAAATCAACGAATGGTACGGGATATCCTTATACCCGTCTCCGGCCAAAAATGGTTGGGCCATGAAGAAGAGTTTTAGCCTGATCCCCTACGGCGCGACAGCTGCAATAGATTCTTAATCTCCCAAAGCGCTAACCGATATTGTTAAGCATAGTCTCAACTACAAGACAAATACGTCTGTCTAAATGTACTATTCGCTGGCCAATGAAAGTCTTTAAATTGCTCGTACCAGCTAGCCAGTTACTACGACAGTATCCTGCAGTTGTTGCTCGCTCGCTTTCCTTGGTTACGCTTTCTCCAATATTACCATAGGGAATAAGAAAATGTGTTGCTCCGCAAGATCAGTAAATGGAGGATTTCGAAATACATAGCGTGTTAGCTGCTATTTTCCGCCGGGAGAGATAGGTTAAACCAAATTATTTTGGCCAAATTAGGACCTGTCACGCGTTAAGCATCCCATAACAAATGGCATCATGCAGCTGCGCGCAATCTCCGCATCAGACGGCTGGCTGGATCGGCCAGGAGGCTAGTGCCTGGCACATAGACTAGAGCGTGAAAGAGAGTGGTCGATACTGGGGAATATAATCCCGCGGAAGCTTCAGCGCGTTCTGCGTTGTCATAACTCTGAAGTGCTAAAAGTTGTGGCTTGGAAAGCTGACAACTGGCCAGGCAGTCTGATCATCTAAGGACGGAAAATCAAGCTGCAATAGCTCTTTACGAGTGGGGCTGCTATGCTGCTATGGGATCCGAGTCGATCACTTTCGATTTTTGTGAAGACCTGCTTCATCGTCCTCGGAAGGGGCGTGCGTGGCACGTGTAGACTAGACCAGAAGTTTGGTAAAGGAGAGACCGTGCGCAAGCCTGTTATCATTATAAACTAGTAAACGCGAATTTTTCTGTACTGCATCTACTAAAATGTGAAACATACGATAAATGGCATCGTTCGAAGCGGCCAAACTGGGCGTTAACCACTGTGCGTAATTATCTCTTAACGGCTTTAGAAACACATTTATGCGTTCCTGTACATTTCGTTATGTTATGAGTGTCAGGGATTCACTTCCCCGCAAAATGGAGGTAAATCTTTGATTCTCCTCCTTGCACGTTGGTAGTCGAAGATGTAGGAAGTTGCTACAACTCAAGAGTAGGTATGTAAAATAAACAATACTTAGTGGCTCTTCAATGTAACCTCTTTACTTTTAAGTACCGCTTTACAAACGAGCCACGATAAGGAACGAGCTGGTTGGTAATTCTTCCAAGAAAAATAATAATCAAACATATTTGGAGCAAGTAAGTTCAGCTCACGTGACTATTTCCTCAGCCCTAATCCGGGATATTTCCAGACAAAACAGAAGAGGTGGCAGGTTACGGTAGGATTGACGTTCAGCTACCTCCCAATCAGAATGGTTTTTGTTGCTCTGAGTTAGAGGTAAACAACGTTCACTGCAGACGCTTTTCGTGCTCTGTTAGGAATACGCGGGTGCCTAACGAATGCCGTATGCGTCTGTGTACGTTCGAGCCACGTCGGACGTCATGGCCAACCTCATTAACTCATCATATTTGAGTGATAGACGGAAAAAGAGAGATACTGAGACTTCATACATGACAAGCTTCCTGCTCAACTAGTTGTATGCGGATCTTCATTGACAGGTAACCGCAGCATTGTAGAAGGAGAAAAAAAGGCAGAAAAATGAGTGCCTAATGCAACAATTTGCCAACTAAACGGCTAATTAACTAAATAAGTGATTAAAAGATAAGTCTGATGCATGACCACTTGATTTCCTTAGGACAGTTTATTGTGGAGAAACCAGGAAAGGTTAGGGTGATACATACGTTAAAAGCTCGAAAGATGTCACTTAGTTTCTGCGAATTTACTGATACAGTGGCGGGAGAATTAGCCAACTCAATCTACCACTTTAAATCTAGAAAGTTGATAAATCTACAGCACTTCTGTCTAGCATTTCCTTTTGGAATACTTAATTTTTTTGTAGTTGTACCAAGAACAATTAAGTCATTTCCGAGTCAAGATTTGCCTACATTACTTTACTCGGTGTCGAAAAACTTGAATTTCAGTAATATGTGACTTATTGCCACCTGCTGTGTAACTTAACGCGTCACTAACACATGCGACGAAAACGTTGGCGTCCGTTGTAAGTGCACCCACGCGATTTGGCCACCCCGACATACGGGTCGCGCTTCCGGCCAAATAGAGCAGCCACTAGCTTACACCTGCGTGCTGCGTGGGCGTGACGGCGTAAAGAAGAGGGCGCAATTCAAACATAAGCTTTTATCCTTTCTATTCGTGTTCTGTGGGGGATAAGTATGCGCGCAAGTCCGTTAGTAGATAGAAAAAGTGCGAATTCCTCTTCAAAAACGGAACAATTTGACCTTTATCTTGCTAAAAGTATTGACTTAATGGCGATATTAACACTAACTTCACAGTACGCAGTTTTGTTTATCAGAGTTGTGTTGACGGGAAAAAGGCTACGCCCATTGCTTACCTTCCTTAACGTGGATGGCGATGGATATCTGAGAGAAAGCCAAGCCCACTATTTACTTAAAATAGCGTGGGAGGGGATTGATGTTTTCTATGGATTGTATTGTTGTGATTGTTCGTTTTCACACGAGAGGCCATCGTCAAAGGAAAAGAGAAACCAGTAAACTTGGCTACGCGTAAATATGGTGGGGGAGGTGTGGCTTTTGTAATTGATCCATGCTCACGCTAGCTTTTCTTGTCTCCCTGCGCGCGTCCTTGGTGTAATGGCGCGCGAAATTGGCACCGTGTCTTGCGTCCTTTGCTTGGCAGCCTGTGTGCTTGCACAGGAACTAGGCCGCGGTTTCCGGTCGCGAGCACGGACGGCAAAATAACTGGGCGGTATATTCACATGCCTATTGGCGGCGTTGGAGTCTGATACCCGGGCCTCCAGTAGTGCTCGCCCAGTCTTATTAGCGGCGCGTGCCATTATCCGCGTGCCCGAGAATTTGAATTCATTGTCTTCTTCAGGAGTGTGGGTAGCAAACTGGGACAGTGGATTGCCTCTTCAAATTGCCCGTTTGTGCTGTTATTCGCGAGCTGAGTCATCGCCGCGTCTGCCCTATATAATAACAAAAACAGTCGTGACATGGCACTTAATAAACGACGCCAGGCGTCTCACCTACCTCCAGTGGGTTTTTATTTGCATGACGCGTGAACGCATGGTAGGTGTCGGCTGTTGAACAATAGCCATGCCGAGCTCTGCAGCGATATTTTCAGTTGCTACGGACACATTATTTATGTACAGTAGAGGGTGCCAGAGCGTTGGTGGCTCTCCTTCTCCTTTCCCGTGGGTGCGTCCGGAGGCAGCGGCTGACGAAGCTGTTCGGGTTTCCATTCCTGGCCAGTTGGTCCGGTAGATTTCGTGGTTCTTACACTTGTTCCTCAGGTTCAGTGCAGTGTGTTTTTACCGTCTGAAGGAGTGCTCAAACACAGCCACGTTTATGCACCATCGGGTGGTTGCTATGGGAGCTGAGCACCTGGGTTTTGGCAGTCGCCTTGGTGCTGAGCTCCCTGTTGGGTCAGCGCGTGAAGAAAACATCCAGGAACGGCAATTGTCCGGCACTTACTTCCTACTTCGTGAATTGGATGCCGGGGAAGATGCTGTTAAGCAGAAATAGGTTTATTAAATGGCAGTTATAAAGAGCGTTAAGCTTATGTGGCCTTTAGCATTCCTCTTTGCGTCTCGGTCACCTCGGGTCACTGAAAGGAAGGAAACCTGTGCACTATGAATAACGTTAGAGGCTAGATATGGCTTCAACGGGAAAGTATTGAGTATATGTTGCGAACAACGGGGATTCAAACCATGGACATCCGGCCCAAAATCCCTGTAAGGAAAATTAAACACATTTGCAGACGAAACTAATAGAAAGGAAGAGACGTTACGTTACAGGTAGACAATTGTTACCAGCGATGTCCACTCAGTGCCACAACGCAGGATCGGCGCGAGGTGCCGAAACTGTTAACGCCCAAGGGTCCGACCATGTTCTCGTTCGCACGCGCCTGAAGGTTCACCTCTCATCTGCGCCCAAAATGCCACGTGTGGAACGCCCTGATGTCGCAAAGCTCCGGCAACCCAGCACTATCGAGGCCCTAGACACAGAAATCCGGTCACGTCTTTCGACCCAAGCTGGTGATCTTTACTGAAGACCTCCGTCTACGGGGCAGTTGAGAAAATGCTCAGATTTCCTCAACGGTGCAGCAATGACTGCATCAATGGAATAACCTTGCAAACGTCGGCCGAGACGACTCGAGCCCGGTCCCGCAACGATAATTCCTTCCGCCAACTCCAAAAGCTGACAGCAAATTCGGCTAGAGATGACCATCAGAAGTATTAGTTCAAAACGACTGCTTCTATAAAACAGGCTTCAAGTGGTGGTGACCGCTGAAAATTGTACCAAATCAGCCGCGCATCACAGTACATGACTGATGTCCGACATTGCTTAGTCCGGCGTCCTTGTTTAAGACTATTTACCTCAAGGTCATCCACTATCGCAGTGAATGCTTTTAGATGCGCCGACCTGCAGACACTTGAGCAACTTCAACACACATACGGCCAGGTGGTCGCGACTACCGGAACACCACTCGGCTATTTTCCTCCCTATATCATCGGCCGACACAACCTACGCGACCGGAAACAACACTCCTCGGGTAATGTCACACTCATCAATTGCAAAACACTTGAATCTGCTCCGAAATCTTACTTAAGCAGTTGCCAGCACTGTCTTACGCTCTCTCAGGCATGACTGGACGCAGACGAAACTAGGTCTGGCTTCGTCATCGGCCAAGACTATCTAAGACAGCAACTGGGAGTCCTGTTTACAATAAATCCTTCCCACAGGTCCCTTTAGATTTTTACCTACAACTTGAGATTTTGGCCTGATAATTGTAGTATTCGAAGCACAACCGGAGTGGTGGTATGGAGCCTTAGCCTTCGTTTACAGAGGCATATAAGTTATTCAGTTCATTTTAGTTTATGTATCCGTGGATTTCCTGGATTTTGCGATCGAAACGCACACTTTGTATCTCCTGAAACCGGTACTGCACCAGGCGGCGACATCTGAATAAGGACAATTTGTTTGCGTTGGCCCAGCGGTTGGTGTAGGTTTTTGTGCAGCCTATTTTGCTCTGCATGTAGCCTGTTGAACTATACGTCATTGTCACCAAACCAGTCCTGGTGTTGGCAGTGTGTAAAATTAGTGACATCTAGGGTGGCGGAGCGAATGGCGTTCCGTAGTTGACAACTTTGTGTCTTTAGGATGGCGTTGTCTTTAAGAGCCTAAAGTCTTCAAAACGCTGTGTCATTTAAGATCTAATTTTGAAGCATATGCATTCGACAAAAGAGTATTTAAATTATTCGGACTTAAGTTAATTTGCGGTCACCTGCAAGGCTGCTAACGGACCATCATCAGGGAAGGGACAACGCTGTGATCCTTTCTGTCTTCGGCGTCGCTGATCGCCTGATTCATCAGCATTTCTTATCAGCTTCGCCTCCGGACGAGAATGCTGCCACTGCTGAGTTTGAGAGCGCATAAAGATGGCCTTCTCCCAGGTCCAAAAGCCGAAGAACGTGTTAGTCTGAAGAAGACTGTGCTTTTCGCAGGTTCACAGATATTGGACACCGCCGTCGTTGGCTTTCTTGGGGACCCAGCACATCCTCCCCGGTAGCGTTGTTTATGCTTACGCGGACATTCACTTGACCAAAGAAAACCAGCTTGTCCGCCCTCGACACAGTCTCAAAGACAGCTTTCAGGTCATCGTATAAGTTCTCCCCCACCTCGACGAAGCTCGCCCTTGGAAGAGCTTCGGTGCTGACGAAGATGTTAAAGTTGCCCCCCAAATGTGACACGTATAGGATCATGAGACGTTCGTTGGTACCCTACCTTAGACATATGACAGTCGTCGCAGAATGTCTTTCCGGATAACAAGAGCAACCACAGTATCTCGTGACTCTTCCTTTGAAAGACTGGTCCAGAAGAAGGTGTAACCTGATTTGGGAACCGGACCTCGCCTAGGGCAGTGTGCGCACCTTTTGGTGCGTCAACTCTTGAGCGACTGGCGCAGTTCTACTGTCTGGCCAGTTGCTCGGCGGATTGGTTAAAATAAAGAGGGAAAATTTTAGACTGTCCATGTAAGCGAAGTCACGCGTGTAGTGTTGTGTAGGAAGATGGGGATGAGGAATACAATTTGTGCGATGGCTTCAACCATAAGTTGTACATCCACAAGCCAAGGTCAACATGCGGACCACGTCATCGAAGAATTTGGTAAGTGTACTTTTTCTAGGCCTGTCTACCGCGAGGGGAGTAAGCAGTAGAGAAAGGTGTAGTAGTGTCCTATTGATGTGCGTCATTTTCCGATGGTGTTTATTATACTGATCCGTGCTGCCTCGGCCGAGGAGTGCCATGTTTAAGTGGCCCTTACGCAGCTGTAGCACCTGTGTGCGCGAGTGGAAGTTGACCAAGTGTCTCCAGGTCAGCCAGTCAGAAACCGTTCGCTGCGAAATTGCTTGAACTTGAGGCAGTGGAAATTGTACAGGGACGCCGGACAGCAGTGTGGGCTTTCAACCGCATTACCCCTAAAAAGGTTAGTTTAGTCATCCAAGATGAATGTCAAACTCCGTCATTGGCCACGGTGTTGGCTAGTGGAAATTTGACTGGACTTAGCCTGGGCCGTCTGCGTGATGGCATATGGTAACCACCGGGGGAAATATAACGTGGGAAGTGAGGCGGGGAAGAACATAGGGGAATGAGATCAGCAGTACTGGATGTGCGCTTACACAACGTGGGATATACTCATCTGTTTCTTCCGCCAGTTACGTTGGTTGTCGACGAAGTTTGAAAAACCACTGTGAGAGGTCTAAAATACCACACTTACATCAAAAGAACTGAATGCCTTGATTAATTTCCTCTGTATCGAAGGTAACAAAGAGGAGATTTATCGTAGTGTACAAGGTACTACCCGGCCCTGAGAAAGGACAGCACTTTGAGGACACGTTTCAGCGGCAACTCACGCTGCATCCCCGTGGATACACAATGAAGCTGCGCACGAAAATATCCAAGCTTAATCTCCGCTCTGAATTCTTTACGCGACCGGCCAAATAACCGTGGAATAACCTGCAACAGTCAGTCTTAGAGGTAGCGTTCCCCCAGCTGTTTAAATAACGCTCGGATACAAACATGTACCCCGTGTCGTCCCTCAAAATTATGAACTAGAAATAACTGCGCGGAAAGCAAAAAGTCATTTGTAAAAACAATGCTACTTACTGTTTGTGAGTACTATTTTATTAGTGACAATATTTACAGGTGTGTATGACGCACTGAAACTGAAGCGGGACAAATAGAGGAGAATATCCGAGTTCCAGGAAGCAGTTCGGCAGAAGAAGCGATCACTGGAACAAGAGGTATATTGTCCTGACGTTTCGGGTTCCCTCGGAAATCCTTAATCATAGGTTACAGAAGAAAAGTGTGAGACATGCGCAGATAGGGTGATACATGCACAGATTACACGGTATTTATAGTTCGTAGCGGTCAACTAAGACCTCACGCGGTGGCAAAAGGAACTGACAATTATAGTACGCATGCGAATGACCGCTGCGAACTACAGATACCGTGTAATCTGTGCATGTATTACCCCATCGGCGCATGTCTCACATTGTTCTTCTATTATCTATGATTAAGGATTCCCGAGGGAATCCGAAACGTCAGGACAATAAACCTCTTGTTCCAGTGATCGCTTCTTCTTCTTCTTCTTCTTCTTCTTCTTCTTCTTCTTCTTCTTCTTCATCTTCTTCTTCTGAAGCGTGACAGCTAGGCAGAGACTAACTTCAGAGAGCCGCAGCCCAGAGTCCTCTGTTATACACCAATTATATCAACTATCACGCTCGTACAGTGTACCACTTAAACCGACTACCACGAAATCCCATATTTAACACAATAACAGTTAGAAATGCGGAGACGTGGAAAGTCATACTTGTATTATTTTTAAAACAATCTCAGCGACTCCTACTGCCCGATCTATTCTACTTGGGGTTTTTAATCAAAATAAACTTCACGCAGCCGAATGAATGCAAGGTGATCCCCTGTATACTCCTGCCTAATAAACTCGGTGAAACCTAGAACCACGTACGTATACTCCGAATAAACCAGTAGTTAACAAAGATGGTTTTACTGGTGGAGATTCGATTTGCCAAGGTCCCTAAAGTAAAGCAATCGGTAACTTTTTAGTGAATGATCGGAGATGCGACCATGGTGCACCTTTGCTCTGACAAAACTGGGAAACCCGCCACGGTCGTCAGCCGTCGGCATATAGACCTAAAAGCCAATTATTGACGACCGTGGTGGGTTCCTCTGTTTTTGTGACAGCAAAGGCGCATCATGTTCGCATCTCCGGTTCTTCGGGATATTCTCGATACTCTGCGGTCTCCACCTCGTGTGGCCCTTCGGATAAAAATATTACTCGCGATGGGCCGCCTGGCTTACCACCATCATTCACAGCAGTATGCCGGTCCTACCTTTCACCTACTTTCTCCTAAAAAAACACAAATGACATTCCCTTTTTGAATTCTGAGCCATGCCTTACGGTTTTTTATCATCGCCTAAAATTGTGTAAACGACCTACTTAAAAATGTTCTGCTGTGCGATGCATTTCATAACTGCTGTGTACCAACAGGGAATAAAAACGCTTTCGCCTACATTTCCCTTAAAACAACTTGACTTGACCTAACCAGATTTTCTAGAAAGCAAGAGGGACATGTAGCACTCAAACCTAGTGGCTACACTTTAGCCGCTACTCGTGAATTATGACAGGAATGTGCAATGTTTAATTCCACCTGGTTAAATATAACATGAACTTAGTATGCAATTTAAAGTCTGAATGAAGTGTATTTGACCTTGGACAAACATTTTCGGATTTGAGTGTAAATGCAAATGTCTGTTATGTCGGTGGCTTCGAATTCGGCAATATATGTATGTAAGCTACCATCACAACGCTAACTTTGTGAACCAGAATAGCTATAAACTGTTGCCAAGGTCCTTTGTGCAGTGCAAGGTAAAATGTTTTGAGAAACGTTGCTGCTGTTGGCAGTCTTAACTAAATATTTACTTAAGTCTTCATAACAATTTTGCTATCAGCACAGATAAAGTGGGAGAAGCTGACGTGTGGAAATGCCATGTAAGTCTATCTCATTGTAAGTTAATTAAAATTGACGTCGTTGCCGCTACCTTAACTACGCAGGGTACACGGAGACGTCGTCTCGTGCCCCGTTAACCGTCAGACATGTCTTTTGTAGTCATCTCACCCAAGAAAACATGAATGTAAACGTTATTTCTACTCAAACATATAAGTAACACGAATTTAAGGAGCTAATAACTAGCGTGCCCAACAGTGTTTGCGTACCTGTTCGTTTGGAAACTAAAGGCACAGTGTTATTTCCGGCTGAACAAGTTTGAAATTCTCCACACCTATTCGCCTACGAGACTCCCGTCCAAAAATGATTGTTTATCGGCTTCCGAAGGCTACTACTCCCTCCTGGAATGCTGTCTACCCATCACTGATTACTGCCCTCCCCCGGTCTCGGCCCTTTGTTGACACTCTCACATTACGACCAGCTTGACAGCGTTGTCGACCCAGACGTCTGTTTCCCCATTTTGACCCAGTGCCCGCGGCTGATCCGAGACCCACTCGTCAAGTCACCCCACCACAACTGCCTGTCAAGCGCTTGCATCCCCCTTTGCCGACAAAAACATTGTCTCTGTTCCCGGCCGTTCCCCCCCCCCTTTGCCGACAAAACATTGTCGCCGTTCGCGTCTGTCCACCCTCCCCACCCTTGGACTAGTGCATTCAGACCAATGGGAGCCCACAGGAACCGACGCCTGGGATCCTATAAAACCGGACCCATACCCCTTGACGGATTCCCTTTGCTCTTGACTTGGAATATCCATTGTTAAGTTTTGCGTATTTATTGTGTACTATTTCTCTTAATAGTAATGTACCACCTTGATAGTGGCTATCAGTGGTTTTGGCGTACGCGTAACTGCTGGATACAGTTGGAGAAGTAAAGGGACGAAGCAGTACTTAACAAGGATTGGCCTTGCTAACAAGGAGTCTCGCATTCGTCTGGATTGAAAGTACTTGCCAGTACTTAAAACACATCTGCGAAACTACCGGATCGACAGTGTTGAACCCCATATGCTCACACGTTCCAAGGGTCAAACACATCTGGAGGAAATGCCCAAGGAAGAAGACTCAATCAAATCTGGTCAGGGAGCTGCCAATCCCTCGAACCTCCACATCGGCTCTGGTAAGTCAAGTTCTCCTAGTTATTCTAGTCGTAAGAGTAAGGCAAATTTGAAAGCACTTAAAATCGCGGAGCTAAATGAGAAACGCGTTAGACGAAATGCGGAGTCGGAACTTTTAATTCTTGATGCTGAAGATAAAACGAAACTTACTAGACTTGAGGTTGATGTCGAGTCCGACGTAGAGTCAGGGGATGAGGGTGATAACATGAAATCGGTAGAGCAAACTGAGCGTGTAGCTTGTTACTTAGAAGAGTGCACCGTGAAGGGCGAATGTCTGGAAGAAAGTGATCGTGCGATAAAATCGTGCGTTGGTCCACGCAAGTCAACACGATGTCTCCAATAGTAGCCAGTTTAGGACTGCCTAAAGTAGAATTGTGTTAGTTCGATGGCAATCCTACACACTATTGGAAATTCATCCGCCAGTATGAAGTGTATGTGGAGAGTAAGGTGGAAGACCCTGGGCAGGGACTGCTATACTTAACGCATTATTGCCGAGGGGATGCGAGAGCCGCGATTGAAGAGTGTGTTATGTTACCTTCTTCCATGGCATACGCAAGAGCACGGACTATTCTCGGAGACATGTTCGGACAGCCACACATTGTCGCACGGTCCCTTCTCGAGGGACTATTTACTCAGGCACGACAGACTTCACATACGGCAAAGTCAATTTCTGACCTCTGCATAAAAATGAAGGGTTGTGAAATTGCACTTACCCAAATGGATTACGTGTTGGATGTAAATTTTCTTGATGTATGGGAACGAATAGTGCGTTTCTTACCTTACACGATGCAGAACCAATGGGCTGAAGTAACCGATCGGATATACACTGGTGGTCGAGACCCAAAATTTATGGATCTCACAGAGTTTGTGGACAAGCGTTCGAGAATAGCCAGAAGTCGGTTTGGACAGCTTGTAAGGGAGGGAGAGACTCGTCATTATCAAAATCCTTTAACTACTAACGTTCAGCACCAAAGGCGTGAAGTACCTGCCGCATTCCTAGCCGTTGCCGGCGGCCCGCCAAATTTTCAGCCTTACTTTATATGTTCTCAAACACATAAAGTGGCCAGTTGTCCCCGTCTACTATCCATGAGTGTCGCTGATAGATGGAATTGTATGTGCGAACACAAGGTATGCTTTGTCTGTCTCGATAGTACGCATTTTGCGTTGGTGTGTAGGCAAAAGGAACGTTGTGAGTGTACAGGACGTCATCATACACTCCTGCATGTAAGGCGATCGGGGAAAGATCAGCGAATATTGCGAGACGAGGGAATTTGCGCCCTGAGTACAATCGCATATGTACCATCACGACTAGGTGTTATTCCTATCAAGCTAGCAACACCGACCGGAACTATCGAAACATACGCATTCTTGGACAGTGGCTCTGATGTCACGTTAATAAAACGAGAGCTACTAGTTAACAGCGGAGTCTTCACCAAGCCGACGGCATCGGCGATCAACACATTAAGTGGGTCTATCGAATGTAACTCGGAAGTCAGAGACGTAAGACTGCTGCCCATGAATGAAAACGAATCAGTTGAAGTCGAAAGGGCTCTGGTAGTTAAAGACTTGCCACTGCGTGCGGAACCATCCATTAAGAAGTTGGCATCGTCATGGTTACACCTGAACGGTATAATGTTTGACGAGCTCACGGATTGTGAGGTCGGCATACTTATTGGAAACGACGTCGTGGAAGCTCATTGGGTACTTGAACAACGCCTGGGTGGAAAACGAGAACCGTTTGCCGTGAAAACTTTGCTTGGATGGATGTTGCTTGGATCTTCGCGCGACAGATTGGAAGGTAACTCTATCTGTCACTGTATTGTTACTCAAGAGAGGGAGGTGACAGAAGACATTAAACACTTATACGACTCTGAGTTTTTGGACACGTCTGCAACGATTGCGAGTTATTCGTTGGAGGATGAACGGGCTCTGACTATGGCACGTTCGTCCATTAGGCATATAAAGGGGCATTTCCAACTGTCACTACCTTGGAGAAATCGTACGTCGAAGTTCCCGGAAACGTATACTTTGGTGCGGAAACGACTGCTCCATCTCAATAGTAAGCTGGATCGACAGCCTGAGTTACTTAAAAAATGCGAGCAAACATTCAGTTCCTACAGGAAAAAGGGATACATCGAGCGGGCTGAGAGTAACAAAACCTTTCCGGAACTAAGACGTTGGTATTTACCTCATCATCCTGTTGTAAACCCCCGAAAACCAGACAAAATCCGCGTTGTATTTGACTGTGCTTCAAAGTGCCAGGGCATGTCTCTAAACGATCACCTCTACCAAGGGCCGGATCAAAACGCAAAATTAGTAAGCGTGTTGTTGGGTTTCCGACTAGAAAGAATTGCAGTGGCAGGAAATATAGAGGAGATGTTCTTACAAGTGAAAGTGCATCCAGCCGATCGACCAGCTCTGAGATTCTTGTGGTGGGAAAGTGAGGGATTGGCCGGGGAACCAGTTGAGTTCCAGTGAACCTCCCATACATTCGGGTTAACTTCTTCGCCATTTATTGCAGCATTCGCGATGCGAAAAACAGTTGAAGATTTCGGTTAATCCTACTGTTCATCAACTTGCGAAGCGATTCATCGTAGTATTTACGTTGATGATTGTCTGCTTTCGTTAGGCGATGCGGATTCCGCTAAATGTTTTGTGGACGAAGTTTGCACGCTACTATCTCATGGTGGCTTTCGGATGCGAAACTGGGCGCCTAATGACCGCCGCATGCTGTCGCACATCAATGCCAGCGAACTCTCGACTAATATGAGAGATATCGCTGTCAATACTCTACCAACTGAGCGAACCTTAGGACTGCAGTGGGATACGAACTCTGATATGCTCGCGATAAGCCTCGACATACCTATGAAACTGTCGACTAGTAGAGGCATCCTGTCTTGTTTGTCTTCTCTTTATGATCCTCTGGGTTTCGTTTCTCCTTGGTTGATACCGGGAAAGGGCTTACTACAATCCTGGTGCAAAAGTGGACTGAAATGTGATGAGCAACTATCCGTTATCGAGAGATCTCGATGGGAAAACTGGATCTCAAACTTACAGAGTCAAAATACGCTTCAGCTGGCTCGATGTCTTAAACCCAAAAGCATCAGCGATCCAATGCGGACCGAATTACACGTGTTTTGCGATGCATCAGAAGTAGCATTTAGTGCAGTTGCCTATGCTCGTTTCAGTAACGAAACACGGAACTTACATTGTTCACTCGTTTGTTCAAAAGCACGCGTCACGCCTCTCAAAACCGTTTCTATACCACGATTAGAGTTAGCGGCAGCAACCCTGGCTGTACGCGTGGCTGACCTAATCCGGTCAGCTACCAGTACGTACTTTCAAAGTGTGACTTTCTGGACTGATTCTATGATAGTCTTATACTACATACACAATGAATCAACCAGATTCTGTACATTTGTAGCCAATAGATTGACGGTTATTCATGACTTGTCTGCAACTTCACAGTGGAGGTTTGTGGGTTCGGGTGTTAACCCAGCAGACATAGCTTCGCGGGGGACGTGCAACTTTGCGTTCTTGCCACAGTGGTTGCGCGGTCCAGACTTTTTAGTTCGACCGGCGAGCGAATGGCCTGCACAACCTTCAGTGGTGCAGCCCGCAGATTTGGAATTCAAAAGAACGATTGCTCAAGTTCACATGTTAAGCCAGTGTGGCAGTTTGGATAAACTGGTTAACCGTTTTTCAAGTTGGACCAGATTACAAAGGGCCGTGGTCTGGCTCCTGCGTTTCAAGCAGTATATTATCGTTTCCGCTGGCAAGGCTCCTCAAGAGACATTGATGAAGGGCTATATTCGAGTCACGGAGATGCGTCGGGCTATAGATGGTTTGATGAAGTACGTACAAGGTCAGCACTTTACTCAAGAATTAAGTGTTTTCCAATCTCCTCAAATGGATGTCGACGGTAGAAGAAAAACCGTTAGATCTAGCGGTTTGAAGCGCTTGCGTCCCATTCTAATTAATGGTACAATGCGCGTGGGAGGTCGCTTGAACTACTCGACGTACAATGAGTCGTTTATACTTCCTGTAATTCTTCCAAACCGTCATCCCGTGACAGATTTAATAATTAAATACTTCCACGAACTAGAAGGACACTGCGGGACGGCACAAGTATTGGGGGCTATCCGTCAAAAGTTTTGGATCGTGAAGGGAAGCGTGTCAGTTAAGCGTGTAGTTGGTGCATGCTTATCGTGCAGACGTAAATTTAGGCCACCCCAAGGACAGATGATGGCCCCTCTTCCCCTACAAAGGACAGAAGTGGGATGGTATCCCTTCAAGTGTTTTGGGGTAGACTATTTCGGACCCTTTATGACGAAGCGTAGGCGGTCTTATGAAAAACGCTATGGTTGTCTGTTTAGTTGCTTACAGACTAGAGCCGTCCATCTTGAGATGTCTTTCTCTCTTTCTCCTGATTCCTTTCTCCAGTGCCTAATTAGGTTCGTTAGTAGAAGAGGAAAACCGACTGACATCTATAGTGACAATGGAATCAACTTCGTTGGGTCAGTTAGGGCGCTCAAAGGTGATATGAAAAGGTGGGATCAAAAAGTAATATCAGATCAGTTACTTACCTCTGAAATACAATGGCATTTTAATCCACCCGCAGCTAGCTATCGCAGAGGAGTATGGGAACGTGTGATCAGGTCAGTACGACGAATCCTCATTTCACTGTGTAATGAGCAATGCGTAAACGACGAGCGACTCAACACCCTCTTTGGCAGAACGCATATTAAACAACAGACCGCTGATTCCACCCGCTTCTGATAGTAACGACCTTGAACCCCTTACACTTAACAGTTTGTTGTTAATGCGAGATAGATTGGAGCTGCCCCGTACTGACGATTTGGTTACGCAATATCATGCGGGATGGAAACAAGTACACTACTTGGCAGGCGTCTTTTGGCGACGCTGGACTAAGGAACTCCTGCCTACACTACAATAGCGTACTAAGTGGCTTCAAGAGTCCCGAGAGCTGAAAGAAGGGGACGTAGTCTTAGTGTCTGGGGCGTAAATACCTCATAGAAAATGGCCTCTAGGTGTGATTGATAAGTGCGAAGAGAGTCTGAATGGTTTAGTCAGGATAGTGCAAGTGAGAACGGCGGGCGGTGTCGTAAAGAGAGACGTTCGTAAGATTTGTTTACTAGAGGGTTGACAATAAACAGGGAAGTAAGGGACGTTGTGCTAGTGTCATGAGCAGATATAAACTATTTCCACTAGCGACTAGTTATGTCCTTTGCATGAGCTGAGTGTAGGTGAATTAACAGAGCCGACGTGGATGGTATGTGGAGAATTGGCGGGCGGTGTTATTTCCGCCTGAACAAGTTTGAAATTCTCCACACCTGGTCTCCTACGAGACTCCCGTCCAAAAATGATTGATTATCGGCTTCCGAAGGCTACTACTCCCCCCCTGGAATGAAGTCTACCCATGACTGAATAATGCCCTCCCCCGGTCTCGGCCTGTTGTTGACACTCTCACATTACGACCAGCTTGACGGCGTTGTCGACCCAGACGTCTGTTCCCCCATTTTGACCCAGTGCCCGCGGCTGATCCGATACCCACTCGTCGAGTATTCCAGCATCGGGTCGAATTAATTATACAAATCTGCCAAAACTTCCTACTGATTTTCAAAAGCGTTTTTATCATGCATAGGGTATTAAACACCTCTTCTGTAACGCCTCCAGTCAAAAAAACCTTTAATTGTTGAGTATATAGCTGTGGCGAACGTCGGACCGCAGCGAAACGCCGTGTTAACATGCATACTTCCAATTGGTGCATGACCTTATATATAACTTGTCAATCATACACGACTGGCTATCTAACTAGGAGATATTGATACCTATATAGATTCAAAGAATGTTCTTGACGTGACGTTAATTTGTATGCAGCTTATATATACAACGGCTTACAAACTGGAATACCTGGGAATTCTTAGAATTTGCTCGGGATTATAGGTGAAGGAGCACGCAATTAAGTTCGAGGATGCTTTTTTATGTTCCGCGATTTTAGTACTGAAGAAGTCACGTTCAGCTACCGTATACCTTGGAGTATTAATCTTTGGGCCTGTACAGCAACATGAATTTAGGAAGAAGAGCAAAATTTAGAGCAGCCCATGAACAGGCCTAAACACTCACCCTTGGTTCGAACCGCAGCGGACTGTCGACGATCTGGACGGATGTTTCTGTTTTTCCAGTCCCGTCGGCGGACTCTGCAATCAGCAAGGAAGAATCAGGTCGCAGCTTCCACACTCAATGATGATCCTAGGAACCATTTCCATGCCTCCCCGTTGGGTCCCCCCAAAATCGGACATTTTTTCTCTTTTTTTTTCATAAACCCCACACATTTCCCCATAAGAGCGACAGTTTTTCTCCTAAAAAATCCCTTAGGAGTTTTTTTCACTGTCTGCTCCTAGTTTTTCCACACCATGACTCAAGACAACTGGCCTCGCCAACAGTCTGAGATACAAATTTTCTGCTACCACTACACATGTGCACAAGTAGGGCACTCAAACTAGAATGTTAATCAGCTCCCGGGTCAAAACCATGACAAAATATACATTAGATTTACCTGTGGTAGATAACTCAAGTTCTGGTAGAAGTTCGTAATAACACGTACATTTTTATGTTACCTACCCTAGGGAATACTGTTCGGAATCAATGCGATTTGTTTAATTAGGCCTTGTTGTTCATTTAGAAGGCAAGTATTCTCTTCTGTGCATCCGTTCGTACGCATACATCTGACCAACTTTGGGGATCATAAAATTTTCCTTTGGAGCATGCATTAACTGGAGTATTTTCTTCTACAGTTATAGCGGCATAGCTGACCCAAAGCTACGGAAAGTTAGGATATTATTTTTTTTCATTTTTAAGCATAATTCTTCATGAGCTCTGGAAAATACATGTATTCTTTATATGTACACTGGACCGTGTTGATCAGGATTTCTATATCTGAATATAGGAATTTAGTTACCGTGATTGTGATACCAATCATGAAATTGATAGTACAGTCGGTGATCAATCCTATTTCTGCAAGGCAGAATTATTTTAACCTGGCAATGACCCCGAAGAGTGGCCTCGTAGCCTTCAAGAGATTCACTTTTGGGCATAACGGTATTCAGCTGCCTCAAAGGGATCAATCTTAAGCAGAAGTAATCATCGGCTGTATTTAATTTCATGAAAATTTTAATGAATTTCATGAATTTTTGCTCTATATGCTTGGTTTTGATTACTGGGCATTTCAGACGAAGAAGATGCGACAACTGGTACAAGAGTTTTATTTTCCGGACGTTTCGGATTCTGTCGAGAATCCCTTATCATAGGTAATGATAGGATAGTCTGAGACATGCGCAGATAGGGGTCATATATGCACAGGTTGCACAGTATTTATAGTTTTTAACGTCATCCGCATGCGTACTATAATTCTCAGCTCATGTTGCCATCACTTGGGGTCTTCATTGGTGCGGTGATGGCTTGACAGTTCGCGTTCGACGCATTAATCGCCGTGATTTCCTTGTCAGTGTCGGATGCGGGCATAATAATTGCGCGAAAATTATGCTCGCGATCGTCAGAGTTGTTACTTGGTCCGGCTCTTCCAACAAGACCGATTCCCTTGCTCAGGCAATGTCTCAGTACGCAGTTTGGGAACGCCAAATCGTTGCGCTTGTTGATGGACTCGGGACCTGAGAAATATGACTAGAGCAACTCGCGGCTCACGCAATTGTCACCTCGTTCGAGGATTTTGGCCTATTTAAACTTAAAAATATGGCCGGCTCCCGTTGAGTGAGCTGCAACCTAGGAATTAGCGCCTTTCTTCCTCACCACCGCTGCATTCGCGTCCGGAGTAATCTCCTGACTTCTCCGACGTAGTTGCTTTGTCTACAACTGCACCAGATCTAGTAAACGACTTCAGTCGTTTCCTGCCCTGGCAATGGGTCTTTCGGTCTCATAACCTGGAGCCTGATGGTTGACTCTGGCCTGTAGCCTGTGGGCATATATCACCGTTATCTGTTCATGTCTCAGAATATCCGATACTTTACCTATGATCAAGGATTCTCAACAGTATCCAAAACGCCAGGAAATAGAACTTTTGGTATAGTGGCCGCATTTTATGGTTCTGAACTGCTTCCTGGAACTCTAATATTCACTTCTAATGACCATTTTTTAGTAGATACTTACTGCTACAAAAGGCAAAGACTATTTAGACGATAAATCTCCTGGACATTGTGTGACAGAGCAACCTGTCTGCCACAAAGTAAGCCAAGAGTTTACGTTTCTCATCAAGCCTTTTGTCATGTGTCACACTGTGGTCTGTATGCGGCCGCTCCTTCTAAATTGTGCGCGTAAGCGGTTCAGGTGAGGTGGACCAAGACAAAATGTGCACATCTAAAGTACATATCTAAAGGACACTTTTACTAGGGTAGCTCCTGTGTGTATAATAAATCAGGCCTAAGTACTTTGTGGCGCCTCGAGTTAAAATGCTGTCCATCTGTAGGACTTCACCAAGCTTGCTTGATAATTGCAGGGATGTAGCCTTCCAAGTGACGAATTTCCGAGTGTCCGGATTGATAGAAAAGTGTCAGGGGTTCTGTTAGGAGGATAGGCTGCAGTGCCCTGAGGAAGGCCTCCCAAGTATCGATTTTATCCTCCTCTTCCTCTAAAACGCACCAACTCACTATTCGAGCCATTTAGCTTCCCGACATAGAACGTAGACGCAAGTAGCGGACAGAACTAAATAGTCCGTCTACGCGTGTCACACATACGACTTGACGGGAAAAAACAGGCGAGATTTTCACGTAAAAGGGGATGGGCTGCTCAGATCTCACACGCGTAAGAGTACGATATGGACCAAATTATGAATGAGTCCGCCAGTAAAAAGTTCTTTAAAAAAGTACAGGGCCAACATTTGGTTTTGGCTTGTGTCGTCACTTGATGAGCCGCCAGACTAGCAGATTCATCGCGACCAGCTAGCTTAAAGCGCGTCTGATTTATTAAAGTAATGAGTATACTAAAGTACCATGCGATTGCATTACAAGAGTCGGCTCCACTATCCTTTTCACTTTCTCGCACACCGTCTACGCTCCGATCCTGGCAGCCATCTGGTGCAGGGATTGGACACAGGCCCTGATATAATTTTAGCGCCACCTTGTGTGTGCCAAATACGACATGGTTTGGCGCCACATCACAATGACGACAATGTTTTCCTTTATGTGCCATATGCACCTTCTATAATTGTGTCAGATGATGGGATTGAAGGGGGAGGGGGTCTGTTCTGACCATGTGTGTTTATGGGTTTGAATTGCTGTGTTTAACCGCAGATTTTTCTGTAGGCGTTAATGGCCGAGTGGGTGGATACGTTTGTTGAGTTTGCGTGGGCAGTGCGCGCAAGCCAGCCGAAGTTTATGGGGGTATGCTGATAATTCGGTCAGTAGTATGCGATTCTCATTTTAATGAGGTCGAAAGTGACCAAATAGGCCGCTGTGTGATAGGAGCGTGGGGCGGGGCTTAGTAAATGCACTAAGGACAGATTGCGATCAAGTCCGCCTTGTGGGTGTGGGAACGACGGTAGTGGTAGTTTGGGACGACCAATCTTCGGTAGCTTCTCATTGGTTATTTCGTTCGTGGTTGTAGGCATCTTAATAGTAGGCGTGACGGTGGAAGCGTTTTTGAAGGTGGCATTTAGATCTGCCGTGTTGTTATTTGCATAAGGTCCGGAGATGTCCGACGAGGGGAATCCGTGCGCGTCATGTCTATTGATAACGGGGACATGACGGAAGGGGCTGACCTTATTGGCCCGCGACGCATGAAACTTGTAGCTGCTAGTTTTACCTTGATAGCGGCGCTCCGGTGCGATACAAGAACTGTTGTGTTAGAGTCCACTATTCTTCTTTAGATTGATCGAATCTGTTCAAGCACTTCCCAAGTGTCCTTAGTGGTTTTTCACAGATATCTCAGTGTGTTTTTTATCGTTCGGTTTGATTTCTTCGTCGGCGAACGTTTATAGTGACCTCGCCGTGAATGAGTTGCTTGGGTAGATCCTCACCAGCCATCCTCATGAAAAGCCTGCTTCATCGAAGTTTACCTTACTTAACCTGGGTTAAATGCTAAGAATTCGGGTCAGTTTCATGTTGGAGTCCTGTCACCTCAGTTGTAGTTCCCTCCGGAGACACCTGAGGTAAAAGTGGTGGTACTTTCTTGTTTGAGTGGCACAGACTTCACTAGCACTAGTACTAGCGTCGTTACAGTTACTATCCTGTAAATTTTGATTTTGTGTTAAGACGAAGATTCTGTCCATTCCAGCCTGTAGCCCGCTGATGGCCTGACTGGATTTAATTATCTTCTCCTGTACCTTGTCTTCGATCACGCTGGTATTTGTGATTATACTGTCCTAGTAGACAAACGTGGCTATCAATGCGGACCGAATTCTATTCACACAGATTTTTGGTTATTTGTGCTATATGCTATTAGTCACGACTTTTGCTTAATGGAAAGGCGATCAAAAATAATTTGAGTGGACTACGGAAATGTTGTTTCGCACTCCATCGAACATTTTTAGTTTCATGGGCGAATGAGAGAGTAAACAGAACTACCAACTGCAAAACACACGAAACACACACACGCAAGTGTTCCGTATACCCTCCTAAGGTTTATCCGGCTGGCCTATGTGTTAATAAGAATGTGGCTGCTAGATGGAGCCTGGATTACAGGAGCCCCATATGACAGTAGGTTGCCGGTTAAGGGCTATTTGAGGAATCTATCAATAGCACAAGGCACGGGGGGTGACTAGTCACGTTTGGACGATCCCCATATAAACCCACTATATACGGACGTTTGGTGATATTATGCCGTGTAAAGAAAACACGAAATTGTTATCCGTATAAATTGAAAGGAAGCACGGACAACCGGCAGATTGATCTTTTTGCCTAATCATATTATCCTTTCTGTCTGTGATTGCCATAGACACAATCACGCCGTTCTTCTGCAATTTGCATATAAGACGCGTGCAGTACCCTAGATGCTGTTGCTCTTGTAAGACATTCTGCACTAAGAGATTTAGATAAGGGCTGCCGTGCGTAAACATGTGCACTTCTTGACTACTCATCGGCCTTCAATACTATCCCGCGCGATCTTCTGAAGAAAACGTCTGCATAGAGCTCTCCCGGCAGGTTTGTATCTTGGCGGCAAGCAACAATCCATGTTCCTTCCCAACAACTGCGGAGTTCTTCAGGCGTCTTTCTTATCCTCTGCTCTTCTGTCTCCTCAATAATGAGCTGGGATCGACAAACAAACGTTTGTATGTTAAATGCTGATGATATCGTTGTCGATCATCCTCTCAAAAGCTAGAAACATATAAAGGTACTGAAGGATGACTTAGACTGCCTCTCAGCGTGGTCGTTGGCAAATAGTCGTCTACTAAATAATCAGAAGACAGTCCAGTGCGTTTTCCGATTGCAACCTAGTTCTAGTTCTGAATCCTTAAACATCCTGTCCACTGAGGTCTCCTCTCTCCGGTGCCTCGTTGTTACTCTGACACCTAATCTTTCATTTAATCTTCATATTGAAAGTGTCTTCATAAACATTTGTAAAATTCTATATTATATCCGTCGGGTACGTTTATATTACACCCTTCAAGCCCTAATCTGGCGATTTATAGATGCTCGCATTCTCCCCTTCATTTTCTAAGTTACTCTTGTTATTTTTCTGGCTTTGCTTAAAAATTTCTGTTTCGTATGCTTTTTAGCTAAGATTATAATGCAGCGACAGTTTAAAACAGTCAAGCAATTTTCTGATCGCATTTTTTATGAGGTCGCTCATCCAGTTCGCTCTTAACTAACGGCTTTGAAGTCTTCCCGTACTACGCACCAAATTTTCCGACATGTCTTGCCGTACATCGCCATATCAGCACTCTGTACTACCATTCTAAGCACGCTACTTTACGTGAAGTAACGGAACTCCGGAAATTGAAATAATACCTGTCTATCAATGGATGTGGATTTTATATAAACCTTTAGCTTTTGGCTATTTAACTATTTTAACCCTGGATCTCAGTGGATTGAGCCATTTTTGCTGAAAATTTTGGAAACATACCTTCAAAATAATGCTTACTTCTTTCTCCTTGTCGGAAGAGGTAGATCAATTCAGAAAACTGGAGTGGTTATCATCTTAATACAGGTGAATATAAACAGACTGGATGTAGAACGCCGCTTAAAATTGACTGTGATAGCATAGCAATAAATTGCTTGTATTACGGTGGGCGCAGAGACAAAGACACAGAGAGAGTCTAAGCCTGAAGTATTCAAGCCTGCTGAATTTTTAGATAACCAGTAAATCTTTCCTCGACACACACGCTCATTGAAGTTCCTAAACATTTTTGGCCTTTCAAATTCGCTTTATGAATGTTCTAGGGAATGAAATGTTGTAGTCACTTTATATTTCAGTGTAAGATCCTATATGGAGGCGATCTTAATCAGCATTACTGATGACTTATTGGATTGAATGAAGAGGCTGCGACAACTCCATTTGCGGAAGCAGCTGCCATATCGCGTGGCACGATAGCAGAAAATAGTTTATGGTGTTCTTGAGGTTAATTGTAGTAAAGGTTTAACTTCAAATGCAGTCAGCCTAAATCTGGTAGAATTTGTTGCAATCGAAAAATCAAAAGAATAACTAGTGTATCCACAACAAGTAACAAAATATATCGGATTTATTAAAAGGCTCACTGAATCCTAATCTACTGGTCTTAAATCGAAAAGCATGAGCGTTTCGTACAGAAATTGAAGTTAAAAATTGAACGGAGCAAATGGGGGTTCATAGGGCGATAACGGAGAAGGACGCGAATACCTGCTGGATAAAATTGACCTCAGTTGTAATCGATGTCTAAATAAACACACTTCAGTCTTTTTCACCCTGAACCATTGTGGGAAACGTTTGTGTCCATGTGTTTTTAAAAATAAAAAAGGGTCGGGTTAAACGATGTGAGAAGGACGCAATAACGGTCCAGTTTCAGGTAGACCCTTTTACTGTGAATGCTAGAAATTCTGATTGACATATGGCGTACGTGGACATCAGAACATATGTCCGGGTGATTTACGGACGATCGCACTGTTGAGAAAAGCTGCTGGGCCAACTTGCACCGATGGCGCCATAAGTTACGACCAACATACGGACCATGCAGGTATCAGTGTTAACATCTTCGTAAATGCTTAACCCCTGTCCTGAATAGGCTTCAAAATCCTCAAAAACACTGTTGGCCTACTTCTAAACGTAAACAGCTGAACGAATAACGAACAGGTTAAGTGATTTAACAGCAGGTCTGTCAGAAATTCAAATATCGTCCTTTAATATTTTCCTGGTAAATTGGTGTATGTACGGCAAACAATTTAAATACACACACATTTAAAGAGGTCCAACGTAAATATTGTGACAACGAGCTCGTATCCGCAAGTTGGCAATAACTTCAAATAAGCAAAACTCCTTAACTCGAATTAAGCAAGGGCTGATATTCTTCATTATAAACCACTTACTTACACCTTTCATTGTATGCTTTTCACCTGTGCATCTCTTAATTAGGTCTTAAATAAATTAGTTTGACATATGTCAGTTCAAACAGGGCAGGTCAGAAATGGCCATCATATATTTTGCAGTTTATGTTTGAAACAGTTTTCAACTACAAGATAAATTTCTGCAGAAGATGATTCCACACTTGAACCGAAATTGTTTCGATTTGAATTTAAATGTTTTAGGTGGCTAGCCACAAATACAAAAAAAGTGACAAATGTAAGTGTCACTTTTTTTTGTTAGCTGGAAGAAAGTTAAACACACTATAAGGACAACAATGTCGTTATAGGTTGATTAATGCCTTTCCTGACTTGCTGTCCAGAAGAAAAAAATGTTTTCAGGGTAGTTGCCGAATTCAATTTTCTCAAAATCAATATACTTTACATTATTTTTAACTGCAACGGTAAGAGGAAAATGTTCTGCATTATATGTTCTGTATGGATTAAATTTGTCCTTTCATTCCGGTACACTGGAATTGTACGATGGCCTCGGTGAAAAATTCAAAACTATAGAAGGTGCAGTTAGTATGTTGATCAGTGTAGAAAAAATATGAATTTTGCAACTTATTGATCTGTCCGTAGAAGTAGGTATTTCTTTCAGTTTTAATGTGTGATCAGCATAAAATGCGTTTTGTACATATGCTGAATTATCAAAAGACCTAGCTGTTTTTGGTCCTTTGACATCCTCTCAGAGTTTTAGCCAGTCAGTAGCGTGAAAAAGCTTCGCAAGTTCTATAAATAAATACTCACTGATGGAAAAACACTTAAAGGGATAGGCATGTTCATCGTTTCCATCGGCAAATTATTTTGAATATTTAACCTTTATGCAGAGGCTAATTGTGTCTTCTTCAGGTTTTTTGATCCGTTTTATCTGACTCTAATTATCCGACCCATGTATAAGAGTATAACCGTTTGCCTATTCCGTTGAACCTCCGAATAGCAGATTTACCAAGCCACTAGAGAGAATGCTGCAAAATTAGGGGACATCTCTGCCACATAAGATGCATTTTAGTGTTTCCCTTCTAGGGGATCTCCAACTGGTAAGTTTGAAGTTTTGCGTGAGCTAGTGATTAGGAACTGTACTCCAGTCCATAAAACATAAAAATCTCCCGAAAACAAAACATTTTTTTCAATCGTTTTAGGAAGTTAGTGGAGGTGTACGGCGTCCTTACTTTGTAACCAAACTGTCATACGTTCGGTCTTAAGATAAATGCACTTCTAATGGCTTTACCACCTGCTATGACAGTTGAGAACGATGCACCTCAGGGTGTAAACAGGATTTTCCGTTGATGTTTGGGTGGCTTAATGTGCAAATGCGTGTTGTTTGCACCTAGCGTGTTTGGGCGGCGAAACCCATTTAAGCAATGAGCTGTAAAGACATGTACTTTATTGCTGTGGTATTTAATTCGTCCAGGAATGAAATGCTTAAATACGAAGATTAAAAAACAGTTTATTTAACGCCCAGAATCCTACTGCGATGCAAATGCTGGTTTTTGTACTCGTGCAGTATTTCTGCTCCCTTGCTATGCGGAACACATTTGAGATAGTGTGTTGTTCATAAGATTAAGCGATTTAAGGTGTACTTCCTGGTAAGGCATACATATTTTTCGAGCATATCCGACTGCTTTTCATCATTCTCAGTTCGTTCATGTTGATGAGGTCGTGTGCTGCCGCCCCTTCTTGCTGATGCTTTTCGCCGGATTGACGGGAACCTATTATTACTGTTGTAATCGGACACAAACTGTTTTGCATGAAGAAAACCGGACAACTTCTACAAATTTATATATTCTCCGCAACCTCTGTATAATCGTTATAAAAAGTGCACAATTAATTAAATGTCTTTTATTATCTCAGAGTTCTGTTGCAATAGAAGCCGCGTGTAATGGGTGCATGAGAAAGTAAAGTATGGGTCGGTGGTTGGTCTGGTAAGCCAGCTGCATAGTGCGTTTGTGTGTAAATTCGTGACTTAGCAGCGGTAGAGATGATATAAACGTTTACTGCACGCGCTATTCTCGACCGCAGCCTGCGATTCGGCGAGGTGATGACGTCAACTAGGACAGAAATAGCCAGCCCGTCGGTCGTCGACCTAATCATAAGGTTTTTCTAGTATAAAAGAGTATGCAAAGCAACATTTTGTTTAGATAGCGATAAACTCGTTAAAGTTGTTGTGCATGCAGAAGCCCAACGTACGCTTTCCACCGTACATATTTTAAGTGCTCTTCTCAACAGTCTGGTATCGGGGTTCATCTCTCCTTATTCGTTCGTCGCTGCCTTACGTAACACAGTCAGGGCCAGTGAGTGTGGTGCTGCTAAGCTGAAAGCCAGAGTTCACTAAACAGAACTGTCGAATTCGTCCCATCCTGTTTCAATGTGATGCCCACTCTGTCAGTAGTCTGCAAGATATGCTCACAATCTCCTTATTAGACTGTGCCAACGCGTTGCAAGGTATTGGCTTGCCTATACCATGTAAGGAGGACACTTTATGGATAAAAATAAGCAGACCGCCTATCTGTAGGTCACGAGACGAGCAAAGGGACAGGGTATATGTAAGTATGGATGCTCCCGATGACTTTGGGTCACTGCCAGTTGCTGCAACAGTGCGTGTTTTGGACTAGTTAACGCAAAGGAAGTGCGCCCTCTGTATCCATGTTCTGCTTTCAGAAAAGTTCAGCTGTGAATTTGTATTGTTCCTAGGGTGATAGAGGAAACATAACGGTCAGTGTACTGCAGATAGTATTGCCGCCAAAGACAAGGGAGAATGGGGTTGCCATTTCTGGCTTATAAGCCGTCGGCAGCCAGTCGTACGAAGACCCAAGTGGTGCCCAACCGAGCCTCAAACTTGTGACCTGTTTGATAAGAGTCAAACGTCCTAACCATTGAGCCACAAGCTCGTTGTCTTGCCGGTTTAAGTCAGGGGATATGGACACCCGTTGATGAACGTTCACCGGACCACTTATGGGACTCATTTGTCCTGCTCTGCCTTGGGCCTCAACAGAGTACCTGACAACCATAACAGCTGGCATTATAGGCGGATAGTATTGCCCGGAAAGACAAGAGAGACTGGAATGCTCATTTCTTCCTTATTAGTCGTCGTCAGCCAATCATACCCAAACCCAAGTGGTGTCTCACCGGAGCCTTGAACTCGCGATCTTTTTGATCAGAATCAGACGCCCAAATCATTGAGCGAGTGCACTTTGGAAAACAGAGATTTTTATCGACTTGACTGTGATACTGAGGATTAAGTTTGATATAAAGCATAGCTCTGTAGCTGTTCAGTTGGGCATAAATCTTGTAGATTGACAGTTTAGTGAATAAAACTATTAAATGACAGTTTTTATCAAATAATTCGCCTAAAAGATTGCCTAAATCTTATTTTTGTCGGCATTTAGCTGACAAACGACAAGGACATCTCAGCCGGCGTGGCTTCAGACAATGCCGGACGAAAAGATATTGAGCCCGGGGTGGCAGCATGATTGTAGTGGTTGCTTGCAGACGTAGCGTTAATGGCAATCAGTAAAAGTGTTGCCTTTTCGATGTCTGGGAGGACTGTTCGTAAGGATTTGTATATTGGTCTACCTTTGTCATACCGTAAGGCGTTGATATGTGACCAGCTTTGGGAACTGCTGGGGTATTACACCTCCAAATATGGTCGTAAATTGTATACTGACGCACGAATAATTACCAAGCGTAACAACCCACGTGCTGAGCTGGAAGAAGAAAGTGAGACCGATTTCCTGCAATGCTTGCCATAATCCGCTGTCTATAAATCATAATGACCACGTTAAACCGGCAGTTCCGAGGTTTGTAAATATTGAAATATAGGGTAAGCAAAGTAATTAAAATTGGCCCATTTATTTTGAAAACTCATCGACATACAGCTAACCCCACCTTCATGAGGTGTACAATTATAAGCAGATGCATTTCAGGTACTCTTTGTATGCTGAAAAACGGAGAAAATGTACTTCGTCTTTGAAAAGATTTTCTCCACTTTTACCTAGACACCCTTCAACCTTACGGTATTCGGGGTAGCCGGATCAGTACACTGAAACGTTCTTGTAGAAAACTATCTAGTTCTTACAAATTGGAAGATGAGCATTCCAAGCAATTTAATTTCAAGGAAAGACGTTCTTTGGGAAATAAGGTAACTTTGTTCGGTAAATCTTCGACGCTGGATTTCCCAGGTCTTCATCGTCAAACTTGAGAAGACGTACAACGAACAATTAAAGTTCCAACAGTGCTGCTACAATTACATAGGCATCTGGCGTAAGCGCTGATTAGCAGCTGCAATTAACGTCATTTCATATTGAACAGAATTATTGGTCGCAATAGCGTAATTGATAATTGGAAAGATTAAGTTGCGTCAGTCCGGAGTGAAAAAATTAATATCTATCCAGGGTGGGCGCTAATTAGCTGTTGCGGTTCACGTTAGTCCATCGTGATCTTTAAGATGTTTTACACACCATCCACCTCGATATGTCGGTTGCTGCAAGTATCATAGGAGTGTATGCCCTTAAGAAATTCTCGACCTGTTTTGGAGGGGCAGACGCCGACAATATGTGAAACTTTAATCTTTCGTTGCACGTTGTCTCAAATGTGACAACAATTTACTGAATAAGTTAACTTATTTCTCAAAGAACGTCCTTCCTTGAAATATCTGCTTCTCATTATTTATTCCTCTCGTAAGTCCTCCACGGAAGATTAGGTCAGAGTCCCATTAGTAAAGCTCCTCCAGTGAATTGGCGACAGGAAGCAAGATTATAACAAAGGAGACTCGGGAAGGATAGAGTTGCAAAGCCTGACCGTAGCAAACCTCATGTGACGAGTAATTTTACATCCCCGTATTTTCCTTAGTGATGCAAGCAACAACCGTTAATTCCTGCTAGATATTCGTATGCATACTTAGCACATAAATAACTCATAAATGCATTCCCTTTACCGAACAGATATTTTTATTCCATGCTAATTATCCTCTGACAGGAACCTCCTGGCCAGGCCGAGTGCTTGTTAAATTGTTAAACTTATGAACATTTCCAGCAGTCTCTATGCATAAGAGGCCTCGAAACAGCGGCTTGCAGATTCTAAATAGAAAAGTTCACTTGGAAAATCTGACTCCAACATTTTAAGAATTCTGCAAAAAGATCCTGTTTTCTTGTTGAGTGCAAAGTCTACGGTAATGCAGTGGATGCTACCGCAGCACCTCTCACCAGTTTCTTGAACTACATAAGGGGATAAAAAACCCACATGGACTTGCTGTTTACCATAATATGCAAAACACGCCAACGTGAGTCATTGCCAAAAGGAAGTGTGGAGTACGCCATGCCTGTCCTTGTAGTCCACGTGACTTGCCTTGCATTTGAAAATCAGTCGATAGACAAAAGCAGCTTGGCGCAGCTACAAACTATGCCCAACGGCAAGGCGTAGGGACAAGGTGACTTTACAATGAACGATTACAAGCCATTTGTAACACCCTCAGATGTAAGGAACAAAGTGGAGGTCGCTGATACCGTGCCTACACAATGCCAACGCTATGGCGGTCGCGCGGCGGCACAGGCTTTGGTGTCAAAACTGATGTATGTCACGCCCCCGTCTACCTGCATTTCCGCATGCCTTGTTAACCAAAAGGAGCCGCCAATTCTATGCCCTGTGGGTTGCAATACATCAAACCCTTCGCAAGGTCTAACTCCAATTAAGTGTGATTACCTAAATGAGGACATCAACAGCGATGCGGTGAAACTGCGTCTCAGAGCTGAACTTCCACATCTGACGAGGAAACAAATTGCCCAGTAAGTTTAACGTTTATCGAAATACAGCAAAAGTTGATGCTTTGATTTTGCTATTCCTAAACAAACAAAACCAAACAGACCTAGTTTTAAAAACACATCAGATCAAACTAAAACAAGATAACACCAGCCCACAGAGAGCACTATAAAATCTTCTCCCACTGAAATATCCCCTAAAATTCATTTTTCTGTTTTCCGGGTGCAACTAAATCCACTTTAGTAATGGATGATAACGTCGCAATAACGCGGTCTGAACTCATTGGCTACATAATATATTTATAAAATATTTTGCTTTCCTGTGTATGCTAAATACAGGGATTCAAATATATTCTGCCTGTATGGTACCTACCGTTTAGTCCTGGAAGTCAGTTAAGTTAATTAAAAAAGTTCCCCTTACAAAAAATGCAAGCCGTGTACATGTACTTTCCGTTTGTAGACTTAACGCTACACTAAAAATACGTGGCCCTTAAAAAATTTCTAACCTCTAGGAGACGGTTGCATCCCTAAAGTGTTAAATGCTGCACTGCGTACACTTTTGTAAATACTCAAGCTTAACGAACGGCAACTCGACACCCTTCCTGCTAATGGAAATGCCTATGCGCCAGAAGACTCTCCAAAGTACGTACTGGTTATAAAACAGTCAAAAATTATATTAAAGTTGTCAAAGAAGGAACTGTATGAAAATATTCAAGAATTGATAAGATATGTAAGAATGCAAGAATGAAACCCTTTATGTCGCTGCATGGTACACTGAAACAGGTTAATGCTAGTATATCTAACGCGGGCTATGTCACCATTTCATTGTGCAGTAAATATTCATTAGGTGTGTGTTTTGTAATGCAAGAAGGCACCAAACGTGGCCGATTCTTAGGATCGGCTAGGCCCTCGGCCGTCCAAGAGTACGCCTTTCAGATACCAGTCTATACTACTGTGTTGCCTACATTTGATGCCACAGTCAAAAAGGCTAAGGAGCACGACAAAGAGCTAATGAACGAAGGGCAAAGAGGAATTCTTTTGTGTTCAGTGTGCTTGACATTCGAGGTAATTGATAGAACTTCTGTTTTGGTATTCCACAGCTTTTGTAGGGCGCTTGAAACCCAAACCGAAACTGATGGCAGTTATACGAATACTGACCGACGCCACGCGTATGCCTTAGTGCGCAAATAAAGTATGCGTACCTCACCGGGTAGCCGAGAGCACTGGCAGATAAAATCTGGGTCCTAAAGACTTAGGCGCTCATAATTGGCACGCACTGAATAATTTGAATTTCGTGGGTTAATCCTATGTGAACACACAAGTGCAGAAATCGTAGACTCAAGGTTTTTTGCTCGGCTGTTTTGACCGGATTGGTCTCCATTGTAGTCCTCTAGTTCCTGAGCAACGATTGACTTCTCTAACGCTCGGGTCATGTGACATATTTAATTTATTTGCCTTGAAGCTCAGCGTAGGGCCTTTGCAGATGGTCGCGAAGCAACCAGGAATATAAGCAAAAGCGCATGCCGAAGAAGATAACGAGGTTGTAATGGCCACTATTAACTTATTGTTCGTCACCAGCCCAACATCCGTAGAAACGTTTTCCTCTCGTGTTCATAAGGCATTCACTTGGAATAAAAGCTTTCATGCATGAGCCATGATGGGAAGTCAGGCCTGGAATAGAGTCAAATGTGCCATGAGTGCTCATAAACTGACTGGATTACCCTTTTGTGTGTTTACCCCTATGTTTATTTTGTCCGAGCAGGCAGCGGGTTTTAAATTGTACCTTTTATTCAAAAAATCTTTATTAGCAAAAACCAAATCTGATTGAAATATTTATGCACAAATGGCCTGTAGCAATCACATTTTTACTAGAGTATACCATAACTTCAAAAAATAAATATTGCTTATTAGGTAAGACTTTTGACAATGTTGAAACATTGCCTTCCCGGAAGCAATTTGAACAAGGCAATGATCATGGGACTAGCAGAATTTATCGACGTCATATATTCTGCAAACATTCACATGACGTCACAAAATTATTAACAGGCAATAACCGTTTGCAGTTAAACAAGAGGTCGCGAAAATGCACGATATGAATAAATTAATCTAATTTCGTGATAATTGACAATGAATCAGACTATTAAACTGGTGTTTACTTCGACAGTCATATGCAAATATTGGGATAATACACAGCATGATATACTGACCAAAAGCGCTCTCCGGCAAATATAACATGCCGGGCACTTGAATTTTAGGCATTGTGTAAACACTTGGTGCATTGTGAGGGCGACAGACCTGTATGATACATATAGCCGAGCTGGAAAAATGCACCTTATGTAGCCCCACTCATATACCACTAGTCCCAGCATTTTATCCTACAAAAACGGTGGATAGAGAGTTTTGTTGGGTGGGGAAATAGGATAGGCAGATAAGGAAATTTTTAGAAGTGAAAAGAGAAAATATGTAGTCAAATTTGCTTCCCGCGGCCGCTGGGAGCAGGTTGTTCCGCATATAAATTGAAGGTTTGCGCAGAGCTTCGCGCCGCGTACTATACTTATAAAACTCCAGACTGGTAAGTTGTACTACAGGTAAGTTGAAGTAGACGACCTCCTAACCTCAACTTCAATTTTGCAGGAAATTCAAGGACTCCGCAATTTGATAAACGAGTTTTCCCGCAATAAGTTAAGTGATAATATAAATTAGGAAAATCTACAGATATAAATCAACAACACTTCTAAAGACATTAAAATAAAAATGCATTTGGCAGTTTTTCAAGTATATTCCACAGCCTGTCCTAATTTCCTACACAAAAAACCCGATAAACACCGTTTTCGTAGGAAAACATGCAGGTTGTAGGGATAGATGAGTGCGGCTACATAAGCTACTGTTGCCGCCGAACTGTTTCACCAATCGCGGCTGTAGTCTTCTTGACACTGTTTTGACACCAAGCCCTGGTAGATAAAGGTGGAAAGAGTGCGTTAGACGGAGCGCAAGTCTGCTATTGCCACAACCAAATTCCAGCCTGAATAACCGCTCTTACGCCTACTGTGCTGTGTAGCACACAGTAGGTCTCACCGCTAACAACATGCATTCAGTCGATCTCTCTACGTCCGCCTTTGAAGTTATACGCTTCTTAGCGTTCACATGTGGTAAGTGTAAGCAGCTCTTGCCAGGTTTATCAGTAATACTAATAGTTTTTTCTGGCCGAGTTACGTATTTCCCGTTTAGCATACGGTTGATATTCAAGAGCTTTCTAACTGGGTACTTGGACAATGCTTAAAGCTGTCGAAAATCTGAAATTGAGTCAAATGCACACCAAGTCTAAGATATTTCGAATGCACTATCTGGTAGGTGCTTATAGGACAGTAGATGGAATAGAAAATACTGAATTTCCTCTCGGACTTGCATATGCAATTTGCACACTAGGACAAAAATCTTACCGCTGAAGTCTGCTGACACCTTAACCAGATAAATAGTTAAACATTGCATTTTTATTTCGGTGGAACTAATTAAATGCAACTTTAGCGCAGTCGCGCATGTGGATTTGGCTTTCACTACATAACCACAAATGGTTGGGCGTATCGCACTGCACATTTGGGAACCTAACATAGTCTCCTGACGTTGTAAACCAACAGCAATTAACCATAAGCGTGCCGTATCTCTTTATGTTACTCTAAACGTGTCAAATGGATCGCTATTTTTCAGCTAATTGGATAACAAATTTATCTAAGTGGAACTGACTCAACGACAGGTTAGTGTATTCATCATCTGCAGGACCCATTCACTGACATACCAGAAAGCACTGTGCAAAACTAAAGCTGATTTTGCCGTCTGCAGAGTAATGCAGCTGTGAAATTGTTTAATGCACACATTTTTTGCAACTATTTTGACGTCGAAAATGCAGCTAATCAGTCGCCCGCTTGTTTCTTCTGCTTAACCCGGGAAAAGGTACTAGGTACCATTCTGTTTATGAAAGCTGACAACTCGACCTAGGCTAATGCGACGAAATTTGCAGGTTTTTATGTCACCATAAATGCCATAAACTCTTTTCGTTAGGCACCACAATTAGCTATTACTCTGCCCTGCAGGTTCCAGCTTCCATTCTACGAAACACTCTGCCATGACCTGTTGGAAAATGGTTATCACTATGCATTTACGGAGCTCTTCAAAGTACACACACAGCAAATGGAACAACGACGCATTGCGGGTCCCGATTCGGTGCTCTGGACAATCCCACCTATTTCCGAGCAGCCTGAAAAAGTGCACTTGTTACGCGACTACTTGGCAAAGGCCGAAGCCGCTGCTCGCAGACGAGATGACCACACGGTGTACTCATGCTACGTTAAAATAGCCAAATACTTCCGGGACTTCCCCGATGACCTCTGGCTAACGGAGCATTTCTTCCATTACGCTCTGATCGTGGCGAGGCGCATCAAGGACGACGGTGGATTAAAGCTGGCGAGGGCCTACGAGTATTATGGTCTAGCCAAGGAGGCGCAAGGCAAGTTTGAATGTAGTAATTGGAGTTTTCTTATGCCTGTAGGCTGACAGAGAATTTGCATATAAACATCAGCATAAAATAGGCCTAAAGATTCGGGTTCCGGATATGTTATCACGTTCATCGTAGCCCAAAGAAGCGAGGGTGGGTTCATGGACCAAATAATATTTGAAATGCCGTTGCGGAACGCTTCTCGCTTCCACCGTCAGAGTATTGTAGTTGCTACAAAAGACCACCAGACGCAGCAACTGTAATACTCTGACGATGGAAGCGAGAAGATTTCCGAGACGTCAGTTAAAAATATAGTTTGGTCCACAAACCCAGCCCTCTTCTTCTTACTTTTCATTGGGAGACGATAAACGCGATAAATATCGCTGTGTGTACTTATATCGCTGTTCTTATTATTTGTTACAGTCAGGGACTGTGCATGGATAACCGGTGACCTGCTTGTTCAGTCATTTTAACAGGTCTGTGTCTACAACTTTCTATGATCGATTTAAGTAGAAACACTCGGCCATTTCAATGACCAACCAATTTACAAATGTCGCAAAGGTTTCCAGGTTTACCCTTAGCAGCAACTTTTAAACCTAGAAGGTGGCCATACGCATGTGTAAAACTTACAGTTTTAATAGTTGCTTGCATGAATGACGGATATGAAGATGAGCAGTTTTGCGCATAAGGATGCTTTTAAATTATCCAGTGAACATTCAATCTGTACTGGTTTGCTTTCTTCTGTCTTCGTCATAACCATCAAGATACAGGGACGCAAATTGTGGCCATAGGGAATCATGGTGTCAGCAAACCTAGGCGGAAAACGAAAAAGGTGATTTATATGAAAGCGGAAGTATGGCAATCTGGAGTATTTATTATGTTCTGTTTTTAGACACCATGATGTTGCGGAGAAAAATTCGCTGAAAATTAAGCCAAGACAGGAATAGAGAGTACAGAAACATATAAGAACACTTTCGTTGCGTCAAGAGGACTAAAGACCAAAAATGTATATTTCTGTACCTAAAGAAAAGAAAAATACAAAGCTGAATGTTGAACTTCTGATGAGTATGCACCCTTCAAACTCGGTTGTAGGTCATAACCACTCACGAAGTTTCTTCGGACCCTAAACATTTACCAAAATTGGTACTTAGCTCGTGTTTCATAGTATTCAACTCACACGTGTCAAGCAATTAGTTTTAACCCTTTCAGGGTACCTCTTGCAATCTTTGAGTAAGGGTTTTATTTATCAGGCCACTGTTTTCCAAGGCTTCTGTTATGATTTGAATGAGCTGGTAGAATGATAGAGCCCGTCAGCGAGCAGGCCATGTCCGAACATCATTCCAACACAACGATGAGTAGTACTAGTCACAGATAAGAAGGCGAGCTGATGGCCTAACTGGCAAATCGCTAAGACTCGATCATAAAGTTAGAGACAGTGGACTTTCTAAAAAGAACGTACTTCGTAAAAGCAATAGAGAAACGGTTCTTTTAGCCTTGTTTTTATTTGTATCAAATTACGATTACTGATCAAACAAGTTAGCTTTGTAAAATAGTGATTTTAATAGGTGAACATGGGTATCATTATACAAGGAATGGAGCAAAAGTATGTTTTGTTCTTTCAGGTGTGGATTATCGAATCACTATCTAAACCTTTCCTCGGACTCCTAGAGGGGCGTGGTTTATCAAAAACGGAGCGCTTCAGTTTTACTGTCATGGTACTAAAAGCGGTAGTTCCATGACGTAAATAACCAACGTTCACGCACCTTTCTTTTTCACCATAAAAAACTAAAACTGAGGAGAAAAAACCCGCAAAACTGTTTGCATAAAGGTGCATAAAAATGACATTTTGAGGTAGTTAATTGCAAATAAAATGCATTTCTTGCAAATAAAAGTTCCATACAAGTGCTTTTATTGTAAAAATGGTTATATTCGGCGAAGAAACGACACCTTAACTAGAAAAATAGGTCAGTAGTTGCCAGAGCTTAGTTAAGCAGCATCAAATATCTGGTCATCGAATATTGTAAGTGGGCAGACAAGCGGTCCCACGGTCCAAATACTATTAATTCTCGTTTTAAGTCTGATCCATCATCGAACTAAGGAAACAAAGAAATTGGTGGACCTGCGTTCTCTGAAGCCTCATTAATATAGGAATATGTTTTAGTATATTCTCGTGTTTATAAATGCTCTTTATACTCTCGGTGCTCGGGATTATCACAGCGCGTTTGTGCAATTTTGCCAAAACATCGATATTTACGGATGAACTGACCGATTGCCTCAGCCTTTTTAAATGAGTACTCATGCTTAGTAGTGTTGGGTCTTGCAAGTATGTTTATCCATACATTTTGCGAATATAGTCTGCACGTGTGAAGTTCTGAACAGTTGAATCAGTTTCACTCTTCTTCCCAAAAATAAGTTTTGTTGATTTCATTGAAAACTGAAAACTAAGCGCACATGCCCTACTATAGGCGTTAACTGGTGAGGTAGCAAGGAACACTTCACGTGCCTCCAACTATCCCTCTCTAAATACGTAGCAAAGTTTATTTTTATTTTTTTCATTATCATACAATAGTTAAAGCTTTTTTTAACAGTTAGCTGAATCAGAAACGATTGCTGTGAAAGGGGGTTGCTGTCCTAAATTAAAAATAGATTACTCATGGCAAATGTCTCTTTGAGTGACTTCCCGTGAAGAGTATTTATTAAATCATTTTATGGTGCCGATCTGATATAGGCCCCGTCCCCCTAATCCTTAATTTTTGCCTTTTTTGCAAATCGGATAGGCTTAGTTTATCGCCTTTTTTCGCTTCTCCCGTGTCACGTGTGACCATTTTGTTAAGTGTCCAACTCAGGGCTAGGATTACTTTTTAGGGTTAAGCTTGAGGTTTAGACGTCAGGATATGGCTTTGATATCCGTTTAGGCCTATGGTTATGTTTTGACTTAGAGTTTCGACTATAATAGGGGTAAAGAGCTAGGCTTACAGCTTTAGGTTGCGCTTAAGTTATAGGCTGAGGGTTATAGGTTGGCAAATCAGTGTTGTAAATTTAAATTATCTCTTCAGTAGTAACATTCGCGTGAACCAAAGTTCTTGGCACACTCTTTAAAAACATTCACTATTATGAGTGGTCTGTATGGTAACTGTTGCCAGACGTATCACTCCTATGTCTTCATTTTATGTCACTCTAAGGTTAAATCAATGCTCTTCCGGTATTCATTAAGCTGCCGGGATTTATTGGGGTTCAAGGCGTTCTTTAGTTCGCCTGGTGCTTATCGTTGGACCAGTGAAATTTAACTAGTGATAAGAGTCAATTAAGAATTCTCCATTTCATCTTACGGCCATCAGCTGCTTCAAAAACTAGTATCCTAAAATTCACTCCCATATATGGTGCCCTGCTGGCTTATATCGTTCAAGGGGTTTTGTTCTTGGTGTATAAATTTACCAGCTTCGCTTCTTTGATACCAGTTCTTTACTTTTGGTCATTGCTTGCATGTCAAAAAATAACAGTTTACAGAAAATTTGTACGCTACCCTGTTTGATAAATGCAGTTGCACCTGATAAGTCCTCTGCTTAGAGAATGTCCATCCTTAGAACAGTTCAGACAGTAGTTGCCGGTTATTAAGCGCACCTTGGGCCAAGACCAAATCGGGCTTAATAAGCGGTTGGGCTTTATACCGTAAGCTTAATAACCGGCGACTACTGTAGCGAGAAAAGCGTGTTGGTTGAGAAGGAAATGTAAGTCTTTCCGCCGTTTGACTACGGACGAGGATGGAATATACTTAACAGCACCAGAAACATAAAAATGACTTTAAAAAGGTAACTTCCTATTCTAATGAGTTTGTTATGAGCAGCCTATTTCAAAGCCAACAGTGGCCATCACATTGCATACGTTTATAATCTGGTGTTATTTTTTATGTAAAGGGGATCTTGAAAACGCGTGTAGATATTTTATCGAATTCTACAATGCAACTCGATATAAACCCTGGACGGAAGAGGACGGTACCTCGATGGGGAGTGCAGCCGACCGATGCTTGGTCCGCATCTATCTCGCACTAGTTGATAAAACAGGAAAGGACTTCATGTGCGAGAAAATTGCCCTTTGTACAAAAGCTCATGAAATTGCGGTGGCAAGTAAGTTGAAATTTGAATTTTTTAAACCCTGATGTTCATCGTGAAACCATCTGAATGATACGAATAAACGTACTTATACCAAGCACTCGTCTTCATCCGAACCTTCTCCACAAAATGTGCAATCCTTAATTTATTGTTAAAATAATACGTCTCAAATATCAGCATGTATTAAGATATGCTCTTTCTGGGTGATTATAAATGGTGTTGGAGACTTTTAGATAGTTTATTCGTGATATCCAGGACGGAATTTTCACAGTAGACACCTAAGAGGTGCTGCTAACTCTCCCAACCGTATGCAGTGACATAAAGTGGTTATTTTGCCTTCTTATTTAAGGTGGTGACTGGAGCCTTACAGCGCCTGCATGCCTGAAGATGGGTCAACTGTTGGAAGAAGCCGACAGGTCCGCTGAGGCTATAACAGTGAGTATTTTGGAAATCTTTGACTTACAATACACCATGCTTTTTGCTCCTAGCCACTTTTCTTTTGAACTTTTTAAAGTTTAAAACGTTTATTACGCTAGTTTCATCAAATAATTGTTTCTTTTTACCATCTAAATATATAAATTTTATGCTTTTGTCGTTATTATATCCCAAAATTATGGGCTTCGGCTCATGGACATGCGGAAGAATCTGCCTGCAATCGATACACACAGGCATACCCAGTGGTGTTACATCGAACACTTGTATGTGTCTCTATATACTCGGTAGCATGTCTAGATAACAAAATTCAGCAGTGGACCCAAAATGATTAAATTTAACCGTTTTTTGCACGTAGAAGTATTCAATGAGTTATTTTGGTAGGTTTTTGAGCACTCACGAAGGTCTGCGAAAAGTCGGTATGCACTTTGTTATTGAGAAGCGTTGCTGACCTCGAAATAAAATGATCCCGATGTACCGTGCGTTGTACGTGGATATTTTAAATGTATGCCCTAATACTTTGGAGATTCCGAGCAAGTGTTTATGTGAACATGATGTTAAATATGAAGAGATTTAAGTTAAGTGGGCTGCAATCCAACTAATCCACAGCTACTGCCAAATTATTTGCTAAATGCTCCGTCCAATCAACGTTGGCGCACAGCCGTATGTACTGCTATTCAGTTTTTTATGGTGTAAAGCCACAAATAAATCTCTGAAGGTCTTTCTCTGTCAATTATTCTGAAGGTTTCGGTGACAAGTGATCCAATGCATCTACAGCTCTTCTGGCAAAAGACTACGAAATAAATATCAGCTTTTTAGCGCATTGGTAAACCGAATACAACATCTGTTGGAGAGCGGTCAACAGAAACTGCGTATAACAAGTGACTAAAACGAATCTGAAGCTTCAATAGCGCATAACGTTTTCTCAAAACACCCTTTAAAATTCGAAGAATATTTTATGCCTTTCCAAATTTAAGCCTTAGGTCACCAACAGTTTGTATCCATCGCTTAAATGGTTTATGAACGCACAATCATTAGTCAGCCCTGGATAACAGTTATGAAACCATTGTAGTGTCAATAGAACTTAACCCACTCTCAAATATACTTCAAGTTTTTTGCCTATGGCCAAGTTCAATTATGTTAATACGCTAATATGCTAACGTGGATATAAGAAAAATCGCACAAGAAGAGGAGACGCATGTTAATAGCGGTTGATTATAACAGAACATCTATTTAATTAGTACAACTTTAGTTGGTATAACAATTGTGTAGTCGATGTTTTAACAAGAATCCTTGACACATGCCTCATGACTGTTTATTGATTGCCCACGAACCTCACTAGGCTTGGTAACTGCGTAAAGTTTACAGCGACCATCTGGCTTCTCAGCACTTATTGTCTCAATTCTATTAACCAGTTGTGCGCCCCATAGGCTCTCTTGTAGCTTGTAGTTTGCTAGTTCTCGAAAAGGGAAACTGTCTGGCTTACTTATATAATTTGATGATAAAGTTCAAAAATGTTACAAATGAAAAGTATGAGATATAGTAGCGTTTGTTATACGTCTTCTAGTTGTGTTTCGTTCAACTTTATGGACGGTGAATCGAACAGTTATGTAGGTATTAACCCAGATTGAGCAGTGAAGTGTACATTAGTGTCTCACGTGTGCAAAGTGCAGACCGATATACTATAAACAACAATTTTTCTATATCAGCACCTTCAAAGAGTAATGATAGCGCATACTCTTTGTGGTATCCGATGCCAGACCTGGAAAGCGTGATTTTACCGAGCAAATTTCTCACTATTTGTTCCAGCCTTAAGTAGTCCAGCAGGTTTCCAGAGATCTTTAGCGTTGCAGGCAACGTATAGCAATACTGGATTGCACAAATAGCAGCTTTTTCAGTTAAAAATTTCGGAAGGCTGTGGAACAGGAAGAATCTGTAGTTGAAAAGTTTAGCAGGATGCGGTCTTTTGTGCTGCGAACTGAGGATACGTGTGTCGTAGGCATGCCTACGCAATGGTACGCTAACGCCAACCGTAATGAGAATGCATTTAAGTGCATCACTCAAAGAATTTACGTGAGTGATTTAAGTTAGCACGTTTGGAATTCGTGTGACTGCTAGCACTCTATAGATTTGAATCTTTTTGCAAGGCCGTAAACAGTTTACCATGGAACAACCAGCCAATAGTTTCGAAATGCCCTATATTTAAGAACCTTACCCAGCGTGCTATTATTCCCTCTCTGGGTACGTCTCTGAAATTTCCAGTTTTGCATACCTAAGTAGGTCTGCTACATTTTTCACCAGCATCAAAAAACACGTTTACAGCAGACACTCTGAAACTAAAAGGAATTTCTATCACAAGATGGATTTCTAATTATTTCAAAGAAGACGGTGCTTGCAGGATTTCTATTATTGATATTCCTAGATTCCCTAAAATGGATAGCGCCTGTGTAACAACTTCAGAAAGTCCGTTAATAATAGTCTGCTTAAGGCTAAATTATGAGTATGAAGCCATGAAAAATAAGAGAGAAGAAAACTGCGATCAGACGAGTGTCCGTCGACAAGCGTAAGCTCTATACGAAGAAAATTTACGTAAATTTTACTAAATTGATTCAAGAAGAATGAATTAAGAAGAAAACATCCAGACCAAGGTCTGGTGCGATTAAAATATCGCATTTATTAACTTTAAAGATCAATGAAGAGCATCACATCTGTCTACTTAACTGAAAGAGCAAAAAGCTTCAGAAGTGTTCTGTCGAAGTGCACCCATTGTTTTTGGTCTACTATTATCTACACCGTCAATTGATTATGAGTTACTAAGATATCACGGGCTATGTAGCCTGAAATGGTGTAAAGCCGCAGATACTTTCTGCTGAACGCACACTAGTTTGTCTACTTCAAATCACAAATTTATTTCATTATGCTTAGCCAGTAAACTAAGCAAATCGTATTTCACAAATTCTTCGTTGTAAAAGTGTACATAAGGGAAGTGGTTCCAGCTTAATAACTAGAAATAGTGCAAGTACTTGCAAGGAAAATTTTCTTTAAGTGGTTTTAATCACGTTTTTTATAGATTTTCTATCTTCAATGACAGTAACGACCCAACAACTGACATCCTTTGGTTTTAATATGGAAAAATGCTTATTGGGTTAGATACAGATATAATAACCCTCGATTAGTACAACTATGTTTATGCTGGCTTCACGGAGAGGTATACATTAGGTAATAGAGTCATAGTGACAGTTAGTAAGGTTGACTCAGTAGTAATAACTATTGTTACCACTAACACAGGAATAGTTAGCGCCCGTAGAATTTTACGCATGGCACCTGTAGCAAACGTATACGCTTAACTCTGTTTAACCGTTTGTAGTTCGCACAAGGAAGAAGCATAACCTTTCAGTTCAAAAAAGCATTAACTTTAATTACTCATGCCCAGTAAGAGACTTTTTCATTATTCTCATAATTCATGGAGCTTTTTGTCATTCTTGCCACTCGAATTTGTCATGCATTAGGGCCGAACGAGAGAATCTCTATGCCAAGAATAGTGTTCGATCCGGATAATATCTATGGTTTTTAACTTCTAACTCTCATTTTTTCAGTTTTACCGAGGATACTTTGATCTTGCAAAAGATGCCAATGACTACAAAAACCTTGGGGGCGCCTGTGAAGCACTGGCGAAGTTGTTTCGCAAGTAAGTGTTTTACCAGGAGAAAGTCGTTACCAAAACATGTTCCCTATTTGTTTTTACGAATGAATTGCCGTCGATGCATGGACTGCCGAAATAAATATAATTCTTATCCTTTAAAAGTTAAACTCCGCACCCTCTTGAGTAACTGAATGACATTTTAGACAAAACAACATGGACGACGCAATAAAATACTTGAAGATGTTTGCAGACATTTGCGAAGAACACTGCGATTGGGTTCAACTCTGTCGTGCCTGTTATCTCCTTGGTAACGCTTATGATACCGTCGGTGACCATACAGCAGCGCTAGAATGGATGAAGAAAGCGCACAAGATGCCTACTTATGTAAATGTAAGTTTTTCGAACAAGTATAACCCCTTTTGAGAAATTATTTTAAAATGTCGGCTGTCATTTGCCACTGCATAAGTTTTAATGAGCCAGTTGAAAACAATGAGAAACTACCAGATTGACCTTAGATGAATCCAGTAGCGTGTTTGCGAAGCGCGGGCTAATCAATTTCGTCTACTTTTTTAAAATTTACAAATTTTGTGCGCAAATTAACATGGTATCATAATTATAAATATGACCTTCATAATAATTCGAACTAGTTACCCTACTGCGCATATATAAACCCGAACAAAATTTAGTATTTAAACCGACTGTTATCGTGTCAGCCACGCATTTTTTGGACAGACCAAGCAACGTGCTACCCCTCACCCCATAGACTTCGGTGGTTGTGATATGAAAAAAAAAATTTGTTGCACGAGACATGCACGCTTTACTATAAAAGGTGCAAGTTCAGCATTAGGCCGTTAAGGGTTACGATATACGTCGTCTGCCCTACCGCGTAAACGCTGGGTGGGGTTTTCCGCGCTAATGTTATCATTTTAGGGCTTTTCCGCAGAGTGTGAGCCGCTCGTTGAGAGGACCGGAACATACGCGGCAGGGCAGTGCAGTACTGTGTAGTGCTGGATCTTTGACTGATCCACCAGCAAGGGTTCGCCATCCTTACATCACAGTAGCACTGTCATTACAGCCCTGCAAGCCATCCTGTCGTTCTGCACCCCTTTTAGACATTGGTTTACTAGAATTAAGCGCCAGAAGTATACGGTGGTGTTGGTCGTATATGTCGTTGATAGATTATGATTTTCGGAGATGGGAGCACAGGCTTTTTCGGGCTTGTCGTAAGATCGGCCATTGGACTAACGGCGTTAACAACAGAGGGCTTTAATGGAAGTGAAATTAACGGTGTACGCTTCCCTCTGCCGGAATTCCACAGTGGTCTCTATCGCAAAGGTTTGCATTCCTCCCTGCTTGGAGTTCAAGCAGATGCTTTCAACCATGACAAGCGATGTAGGATTTGGGTTATATGATGTCAATTTATCTTCCGGAGAGTTTATCCTTATCTAAGGAATGAAGTAGTGTTAATCAGTCCAGCACTCAGAATGACATGCTCACTTAGTGGCTAGCACACCGCGCTGATAACGTCTTCGATCGAGGACGTAGCCCACCAGATGCCAACTAACTTCGCAAGGATATGTTCACTTCAATTTCTGCCACATCAGAAGGCAGAAAGAGATGATTTTTATTTGAAACTTGTGCTCCGGAGAAACGATCAGAAGAGGAACATTGCTTATGACTTTGCCTATATCCTAGAACGTCAGTTCTCCCTCGCAGGTTATAGGGTCTGTGCGGACGCGAATATGTCGGTCTCCAGGCAAAGCCAGCTTGCGCGCCTTTAGAATATTTGCTATAAGGGTGCACTGGTTTTCCTTGAACATGCTCTTTGGTTCTACGAGTTGATCACCAAGGGGCCTAGGCGCAGACGCTAGTAGCGAATATGATGCATTTAGTAGCAGGCTTAGTCATAAGATGGTCATTGATGCCTTACTGCAGGCAGAACAGCCATCTCATGATGTCATTACCAGTGACAAAGGTGGCTCCGGCATTTCATTGCATCCCTCTAGGAAGTCCCCTCCAGAATAAGAAGTATTCGATGTCAACCTCTTTATCTGCTCCTGCTCAGAGAAGAGTGCTTCACGAGACCATGCTGTTCACTTTTAAGCGTGCCAGTTTGCGAGCGAACATAGTTATCTTTCCTGGATGCCATGCGACTGGATGTTCTACGAATAAACGAACATCGCAGACTGCTAACCTGAGTGGTGATCGACACGTTGACAGTTCTCGTATGTTCTTTAGGCCGTACGTTAAGCGTCCAGGGGCCACAGTCAGTTTAAAGATGGCGTGTCTTACCCGCACATTTAGTACTTTAATGCCTGAGCAGTGATCGGGTTAACTAGAACTGCTTAGTTATATCAGGCAGCTACCAAGACTCCCCCGGGTCCCGACGTTTCATCGTGGACGTACGACCAAAAGTAATATAGATCACCTATAGGACTGCAAATGTTCCCTCCGTACAACTATTGTTTGGGGTAGTAAATAAGGGTCAAGAATGTGCCAGAGTCCGATACCTTCATCTAATTTTGTCGGTTAGTCAAAGTTGGAAACGATGTGGGGTTGTCTTGTTGAACACCAGGTCATTGATCGGACAAAGCAAAAGTATCATAAGCGGTTAAGCGTCGGAGCTATAGCTAATTTGAACTTACGTGAAAAGACAGTATAAAACACTAATATGAACCTCTGGACAAGAATTAGGAACAGTAACCATTTGTAATATAGGTTGCATTGCGATACATTCTAGGGAGATTAGGTAAAGAGTTCAGGTTCGGTTTCTGGTTAAGCTTTGGGTTAGGTTTGCTGTTAGGCCTAGGAAATGGGGATGTTTACGCCCCATGGAATATTGCATAAGGCCGTCTCCTTATACCTGGGAGATGTTCGTATTCTAGAAGGAAGGAAAATATAATAACCCCCAATCCCGACTATAGACTTACATGGGGGGTGCTATTTCGGTTAGCAATCACGAGAGCTAGGAAACCACGTCTGTCGAAACATTTGCGAGGAAACTGGCCATATCTGAGGGACATCAAGAATTAATTTTTATTTTGCAGAAATTTTGCGCCTATATCCTGCTTGCACTATATTTGCCTTTTTCCACTGAAACACACCAAGGCCTCCAACCCCGCTTTATTTGGAAAAACAACGGAGGACGCGCGCATCATGATCGGTGTAACCCGGGCACATCAAATGAACTCCAACTACACAAATACGGTTCTATCCGAAGTACGCGGTGCCGTTTTGCGTGCCGTTGGTTGGAAAGCCGACCCCACTGACGAGATCAACGTTTTTGGTGGAGCTGCTAGCTACAGACCACGTAAGATTCCGTGTAGTTCCACACTCATACTAATTACCCATTTAGGTCAACGATTCACCGACACAGAGCCAAAAAGAGACGTCGTGATGTACTCCAGACACCCGGCATCCAGCTTTCTCCACCAAAACTAGATTCCCCGTTTTCATACGTGGACCGTCGTGACCAAACGTCAACAAAGGAATCAGACGCCCAGCCAGAAAATTCAGTGGAAATTCGTAGTTACGAGACAGGAGGAACCCAATAGAAATATAACCTTTGTACAGCGCGCACTAACACATCCTATAGGGCCCTATGCCTAAAATGTGTTTATGACTTTTCTGCTAACTGATCCTTTGCTAAATATGCCCTCCAATCTCCAAAGTTGATCCAGTACTGCCTATCCTTACAGTTGCTGATCTTCAGGGTGTCATACGCGGGCCTCCTGAAAGAAGCTGAGAACGAAAAATAAATAAATGAGCTGTTAGATAATCTTTTGTCTGCGTAAACTGAAGCTTCGAACAAAATATCACAAAGCCTATTATCAAATGACGCGGCTCCACATCAAACAGTAATGTTCAGGGAGATAAATACCCACTGTTCGATGAGTGAAGTATATTCATTTTGTGTCACCACCACGCCAATGATCATGCCTAAGCGGTTCAGGCACATGACATCAGAACAACCTTGAATGTCGCATTTAGGCAGGTGCTTTAATGTGTGCCTGTGGTTCCATTCCTTACTTGGAATTATAATTTATTTGGTAAACGAAAGTTTTACTCTGCATAACAATATTGTTCCTGCCATCTATTAACCGAACTGGACGTGAAAAGTCACGTAAAACCTCTACCGAAGTAAGCGTTTCAAAGACAGAAAAGCCTTATTAGTCGTTTTTTTCTTCGAAACTTACCTCATGCACGTTAAGTTGTCTCATTACTGGGCAAAGTGCAAGAACTACACTACGTCGCCGCCACTTTACCGCTGCTTCTTTGCAAAAGCTTTCACCTTATTTATCGGTCAACTGCAACCCTAGTCAACATTTACCATTTACCACGACATAAGGTGAAACCAAGTTAATTCACGCCTGATATAAACTAGGGGCCAAGCGGAGGTGAACAACTGTTAACTATGGCCCCTTAAATATAGAAGAGGCGCCCAAGTGCAATATGTTTCCACCCGGCATAGTTATCAGTTCATCTTATTAAAAAACGCACTGCTGTTTTTACAGAATCGGAATTCTGACGTCGATGTTCTGACAAATGGTCAGGTCGCTCAACCTGACCGGGGACGGGGTGAGAAAACTAATGCAGCAGGAGATAAAGCGGAAGCGTGTTGCTAAGGTGGTGCACACTGAAAAATTTTCGAAAGACGTAAGACGCGAATTCAATGTCAGATGATGCCGTATTTTCCCTCCTACAGAAGTGATGGTTCTGCTGTTAAGGAGCAGTGGTTTAAATTAGAATTGTCCCTATGACTGTCCATTAATGTAAGCAGTGTTTTACCCAGAACCTGACTACTCGAAATTCAAGTTAGATTGTCCATTTTTGCCAGAGTTCCGAGTACGGACTTTGGGCAATTGACGGAATTTACATCTACTGTTGAAATGAACCAACATTATTGAAATTCTCAGAGCAGGATAGTAGACCGTATACCGCCATCAACGACTGTGTGCAGCGTGTGCCCAGCAACATGGCGAGCCAAGAAAAAGTGAGTTGGGCATGGAGTTGCTTATACTAATGGTGGATTCGTACAGAATCCTTTGCATTCGATACCCTCTTCCCCTCCGAAGTCCGGTACCAAGACAGAGTCAAGAAGACTGGGAGTGCCAGCAGGTGAAATTATTAACGTAAATAAACGGCCCATGTATGGCCGCTCTTTGAATAAGCAGTGGTGTTGGAATTCTCATTATAGTTTTGAACCAATGGCTGATATATATCTTAAGCTTATGGCTGAGAACTACAAAGACAAAACATTTATTTTCATTCAAAATTAAGAGAATTTTACGCTAGTACTGTCTTTTTCCTTAGTTAAATCTATCAGCGATAGGGTCCTTAACGCTGTTCTGTATCCCAATTGGACTGCATTGACCAGTTCCAAAGCGAAAAAATATGAAACGCATTTTGTCTGAATCCAATAATAACACAAAGAAAAAAAGTAAAGTTAGGCGGGGTATGCTGATAAGTAAGAATATGAAAATGCGAGCTATAGGTTGTAAATCTTCACAGTCTGAAATCCATTGAAGATGATTATAAGAAATCACATGATCAAAACATACTGACACGGATTCGTATCTGCCTGCTCGAAAACAAGCAAGAGGTGGTTTTCATATGTACTGCTCATATTTTCTTCAACAGAAATCAATCTCTGCGGTAGACGGCAGTTTAGGGTTAACCCATCCGCTGAAGATGTCTTCAAAGTTTCCTGCCTTAGGTCACAGTCCCCGAGCCAATGATTAAAATTTTTGCGGATGGAGGTTCTGCTACTCATGCCTCTGATGACGAATCCGCGACGGATATCAATACGTCAGGCGAATAAAAATATTGTCCCAGCGATTGAGTCTTCTTCTTCTCAGATTTAACCACAGTTAATTAGATATAACTCAGCAATAATAAGTCACGTCTTGTCTTTTAAAGATTCAAGATTAGAATTTAGGTCTGAGTGGTAAAATAAAACAATAAGAATGAGTTATATTAACTCATAATGTCTTTTTCAAAACACTGACAGTCCGTTGCTCATGCTCATATGTTTTCCTAGTCCAGACGTTTTAAGGAAACAAAGGAGCAATTAAGGTTATCGTCTATTATTTATAATAAGAAAGACGAACACAACTCGATCGCTGTGACCATAATTTATTCACCTGACGTTTCGAAATCCATCGTGAAGTCAGCATCAGAGACATGAGCAGAAAGCAGTAGCAGATACGGGCAGCACATGCACAGGATTGTGTAGTATTCATAGCATACAGCCCTTCCTGTAAACATAAAACGACAATTAACGATACTTGCCTTCAATTACTTGCTAGGACTTGCTTGTTCGCTTGAATTGGCAATAAGAGTGACGTTCGGTTTAGGTGCTGGACTTTATTAACCTCTGTCTCGAAATAAATAATTCAGCAAATTGATTTGAAGAGGATTTAGGGGTTGTTACTTTTACGAGCAGCAATGCAGATAGTCTCTGGTCTACGTTTCCACCCTACCTATCATATGTCAGAAGCCTTACGAAGCATAAATATCGCATCTGTTTGATCGGGGATCTAGGGGGGGGGTCAAAAGGCTAACATATTACACCAACGCTTTCTTTTATAAATTTGACAGCTGTTTTTTGGGAAGGGGAAAATTTGTAGTCTACAAGTCAAAACACTACTACTACGAGATTGAAAATTGGTTCTGTTGCTAATAAACTACCTACCCTGAACTTTAAAATGATGATTGGCAAAATGTTTCAGCATCCACTACGTCTGACTGCACGCAGATATTATGAAAATGCAAGGGATTAAACACATTCTTCCCAGGAATAAAGGCCGAACTGCGCTATCTTTTAGGAAGCATATCTTTACCTCATTCTTAATATCCCCGGAAATTAGCGGAACGCCATTTTTTTTTACCAGAATTCCTATTCCCATACCCGACCCGAGTATTTGTTAGTAAAATTACTTTCTCCGACCAAAGAGCCATCCATAATACTCTGCATGGCGCTTATTGGTCCATGTTTACAACCTCTAACTTTTTGACCTTGCACATATGGTACAAACTGACTATCTATTTAACACGGCCTTCCCGCTAACCGAAGATGTTGTAGCGGTGACCCTTGGCATTCTGCCTGATCCGGACTTTATTTTAAGCTGCACTGGCACTTTTAAATTTCCTGCTTCACTGAAATCTGTTGAGGTAAATGCACAGTTGCATCTTGCTTGCGGAAGAAGAACATTATTTGTTGTATTCAAGCCTCTGCGATTGAGAAAAATGTCGCCATATCATATGCTCGTACTCATTTGTTTCTCCATAATAACTTCCGATTATGAACTGTAATGCTGACGATTAAAAGAGGCCAGTCACGTATACGGTCTTTTCAGGGGTCTTTGTTATAATATAAGGATATAACTGCGAAGTTTTAATGCGGAACTTCATTTAGTAAGCCATGTTTAGAGGCTATGATAAATCGGATGCCAAGGCGATGATATCATACAGGACTTTGAAACTGGTAACATCAAAGGCTAGCAAATAATAAGGTGTAAAAGCACTGGAAAAGATTATTCTGCTGCCATTTGGGGAAATTCCGAATGTATCAGCATATCAATGACAACTATAGGCATATGATATCCCTCTTATTTTTAACACTGTCCTTTCTGTGTATGATAACCAACCTTCAAGAGTTAGGATCTTAAACATTCTGGACCATCAACACTGCGCTATTTTATAAACCAGATGTGACGACTCCAGAGCTCCGGCTAAACCCATTTTACTTAGTATATACACTGCTTGACTAAGTATTTGACAAAAGTAGCTTATAACGGCCGATTCATATACCCCTAGTCCCTGCATTTCGGCCTGCAAAAACGATGGTTAAAGAGTTTTCGGGTGTAGGAAATTTTTAAAAGTAAGCTTAAAGTGAATAAAATGTAGTCAAAGTTGCTTCCCGCGGCCACTGGGAGTAAGTTGTTCCGCATGTAAATTGAAAGTGTGCGTGGATCTTCGCGCCGCGGACCATACTAATTTAACTCCAGAACGGTAAGTTGGATCTCAGGTAAGTGAAAAAAGACGACGTTCTTATCACCATTTCAATTTTTTGGCAGTTCAAGAAACCTGCTATTCGATTATCGGGTTTTCCCGCAATAAGTTAAACGATAATACAGATTAGGAAAATCTACAAATATAAATCAACAACACTTATAAATACAGTGAAATAAAAATGTATTTAGCATTTATAACAGTATATTCCACAGCCTTTCCCTATTTCCCCACCAATAAAGCCCTATAACCACCGTTTTCTTAGGAAAGCATGCAGGGAGTAGGGATTACTGAGTGGGCCTACATATGCTTCTGTTGCCACTTATTTTATTTGCCCTTCTAAGTAAACAATTGCTCTTGTTAGATAAGATTAAAATGCGAACTCGGGCGGAATCAAGTAGATTGTTTTATCGAATTGGAGCACTTGGTATGTAGATTCTCAGAGCAGCCTAACTACTTTGGCCAAAATTTTAGCAATTATGGGCTAGGCATGCTTGTTTTTTGGTGATTGATGGGTGTGTCCCCCTCACCAACATTCAGACATCAATATGTAGGTCAGACAACCGAGACATTGTCTGATGAAAATGCTGAAAAACACAAGAGAGCTACCTGAAGTACTAGAGTGAACAGTGTTTTTCAGAGCCAATCCAGTTTGAACTTGATAGGAGCTGCAGATTGTCACACTGATGTAAAAATTAATCCACGATTTGACAGCATCTGCTATGTAGCGTTCAGGTAGAACATGATATATTTTTCACACATGACCATCGCAATACGAAAAGTTGTTTAGTGTCAGCTTGTCATGCCACTGGAGTAGAAGGCCACCGGCGACGGGACAGTTGTCGACGCTAGATCGCGTAAACAGGGTTTGAATGCCGTCGTCTCTCCCCACCCCTCTGACTGGGTGGATGTCGTCTAGAGTGACCGGGTGGAGCCTAAAGTATTTACCATATGTTTTAGATCAAAAACACGTGGCATGTTGCTCAATAAAGAGAAAAGAACATGAAAAATAATTAAAGAATGCAGCATGGTATACGAAGCTACTGGCATTTCCTGTTAGCCCTAGTGCCGATAACCGTCAAATATGTGGACCCGTCTACTTCTTTTCTCTAATAAATACTTATTTGCGTCATTTTTTAAGGTTAAATTAATTATCCTCCACTTTCGCTCATTTTCAACCACGCCTAAATTGTTATCACTATGGTGGGCTTTCAACTAAGAGTTATAACTTAGCCTTAGAGGACAGCTGGAGTAAGGTATTACAGTCAGAAACACAGTTAAGTGCTGTGTAGAAGATTTTTTCCTGGGGTCTTTACGGTTAGAATTAGCCCTTATGCGTTAGTCGAGGTCTATGAGCAATGCTAGTACTGTTAACAAATTTAAGTATGTCTTCAGTCGCAGGCACCTTGAGCTGGATTTCATTATAAATACATCTCACTTTGTTTTTTTTTAAAATTTGATTGGTCTCATTTTGTGGTCAATTCGCCAGGAAGATCTATCGATTACCCCAAAGCTTAATTTATTTCCCTTTGATTTTATTAGCCATAGTTTAAATGCATGACTTATGTTTTTACGCTATATTTCAGTATTAAAACAAGCTAAGGGCGTACATGTAATTGGTATCTTTTGCTTCCAAAAACAGCCACATGTCAATTCATTTACAGATAACAGTTCCTTCTGTTTTAGGAGTGGGGTCACCTATCCGACCGCTAACAACTAACCTTTTGCAAAGTCATATCATCAGCTTTTTTTCGTTTTAAAAGTACATCATCCATAAACCATCAACCCTTTAGGCTTGCTTTAACCTTTGACGACAGCTTGCATAAATGGTCTGAAAAACTGGAAAACAAAACTCCTCGCTCTGCTCTTAAGAAGCACCTCATAGTCAGCGGTCACTCCACTGACGCCAAAACAACCTTCCGACTGTTTGTTCAGATAAAAGCAACTTAGACCTTTGCATTGATTGAAAGCAGCCTGCATAAAGCGGAAGAAAAGCAACCTATGCAAACAGCTAGAACAAGTAATCGATGTAAAAATGACCTGATCGTCGTAAGGTCTTATACTTATCAGCACATTTGGTGTGTTACCTTTCGTCCGTTTTTTCTTTGCTAAATTGCGAATTTAAGTTACAATTTCACCTGACTGTTGACATTGCAACGCGATTGACGTCCCGGATGTAAATCGTTCTTCCCTACCCTGACTTGGCTGCACATTTTACACAATTTTTTATGCGCGAAACCCATGTCTAGATATCGGGTAATACATTCATTCATATTTGACTGTGGATGTCAGGTCCGGGATCAAAGTTCATACTTGCCCGTTTTTGCTCGTCTTTAGCGTGATACTTGGAATGTAGTAAAGAGGTAGCTACGTCGCCGTTTCTTCTTAAGTCTGATATGAAAACAACAGCTCTCATTAATCTTTATTTTCATCAATCTTTTATTTTCTAGTGCATTGGCTCATCATGTGGATCTGTTTGCGTAAAACTGGGTGTAAACGCAAAACTGAGGAAAAACGTCTTACTTGCGTTCTTTCTGTATACAACTGATATGAAATCAACGTTTGGCTATTCCCTAGAGAGAACACCCTGTGGTAGACAGTTCCTAGTTCACACCAAAAAGGTGATTATAAGAACCTATTCGTAAACCCAAATGATTGCATCTCCATTTTGAACAAACTTTGGGTTAGGGTAAGCTTTAAGGTAACTCTCAGGGTTGCGAGAACCGCGCAACACCAGGCCAAAGTGTTGCGGTTTTGCTTCATGTGGCATACCTGCCACATTGTTGATTGCAATCTGTCTTCTCTGTGCAATTTTCCTCTGACACCTCGCTTAGAATGTGACAACATTATTTGTCCAGTCGTTCTCAAACCAGATAGGCTGTGGCTCATCAGTGGTTTCGAGAGGCAAATCGCTTGAGCAATGGTTCTTTTTAGATTTTAGAGATGAACATGGAGGTTCCTATCTACCCTTTTGGCTCACCGCTTTTAGGTTAAAAAGTTGTGTTCAGTGGCAAGGATGCCTTTTTCAATGGTTACCGAAAGGTGGCACGCTGCAAAAGCTGCACCCTACGGAAGTCTACCTTATAATCCGCACACTACGAAGACTGCGGCCGCCCGCAGGAACGCTAAAAGACGGTTTCCAACCTCTCAGTATTTTGGAGCGAATCGAATAAACAGGAGGGCGACTGATTTTGCAAGCAAAGGTATTGTAGATTACTAAACAAATCTTTGGAAATGAACGACCATTACTTTATGAGTGAAATACTTTGTGTTCCCTGTTTAGAGTAAGTAAGGTACTAGCTATACCTAACTCCACTAAGTTTATCTCTTTGTCTTATAGGTGATATATTTCGGTTGGAGAAATCATCTGCAGTAAACTATAGATGTGTGTAACCCAGACTAGTGATGTAAAACAACTTGAGTAGATGTTTCTATTTTCTGTATAAATCCATTGTGTCCGGCCTTTTGGGTATCAACAAGGCCGCCGTACTTTAATTATTGGAAGTTACCAACAGTGCATAAAACACTTATCTGCTCTCCGCAGATAATTTAGTGACCAACAAAAGATGCCAGTATGTGCTTTTGTAAAAGAGGTTGCGAGAAATCGGGTTTAGATCTTTCTGACCTTAGCTGCAAAACACGCATTTTAATACACCGCGTAAAGTTAAGGGCTTAATCGCTGAGTGCACGGTCGGTATTATGCATTAAAAGGTAAAAACACGAAGCGCAGAAATGTGCAAATGCTCATCATGCAATATGGCGCCTAAAAAAAGAAGAAAGGGGTGTTATAAAAAATGTTTATGTAGATGACACTGACGATAGTAAATAATGTTGGACATCACATTTTCGTGTTTTCATTGGTATAGCATGTTGTAAGCCAAGTTTTGAATATGGTATTTACGAATTCAAGAATAGTCTGTGAGGAGACAGGGTAGGCTACATACCATTGGAGACTGAACACGCCAATGTGCAACGCAAAACTCAGCGTTGAATCAATAAACCCTCATAATACGGCATGCTTATCTTCTTAATCGGAAAAAGCTTTCACTTTCCTAAGTATCATCCGAAAATTTCCGTTGTTTAATTTTACTTTCAAAGGCGAAGATGACTGCGTACGTGTAACAGAGATGAGGATGTAATCACGTGCATTTCGTACTTCAGACGATTGAAAATTCAAAACGAGACTGTTTTATAGTATTTTAATCTTTGTCGGAGACTACCTTAGACAACATTGATAGAAAAGCCCATCCTTACGTTCATCTCACTCACAAACGCATAGCACATGATTTAGCACAAATACCAGGTTTTTTGTATAAAAATTGGGGCGCCGTCACCAAAAATAAATTTTAATTCAATCATATCTAGAAAGCATGACTTAACTTTAATTAAGATAAGTGAATAGTCAACAAGTAGATTGTGCTTCTTAGAATTACATTTTTACGAAGAAAAAGTCGAAATACATTTGTCGTGAGGCATATAAAAGACGAAATTACTGTTACAAAGTACAACAAAATTAGGCGTGTACTTTGAAGATGAAAGATTAAGTATGTGTAATTATTAGCCGAGGGACTGGTTTTTAATTATTCAAAGTTCACTTGATTTACTAACAAGGTAGACACAAGTCTCCGTCTCATGACGTTACGTCTGGTTTATTAGGCATTTGAGAAAATACCTGGAGTCTACTGGATTTTGAAATACTGCAATCAGGAAACGATTTGAACCTCCAGTCTGGTTCTGAAGTATACGCTAACTGATGTTGTTTCGCCTCTACTTCGGGTTGCTATTCAGAATACAAATTTATAACTCTCGCTTTAGCGAATCTATTGCGTTATTTGTTGATGGTAGTGCAAGTTTCCAAAAAGGTGACATTGTTTATGAATTAACGCACACCCTTTTTCGATCCGTGGAAAATTTCCAAATAAGTGTCTCGGACTTGCGTGCAACTTAATGTGTAGAACCAGTAACTGAAAAAAGTTACGATGTGGCATTAACTTGTCAGGCCTGAAAATACGTATTACAGTCCGAATGCTTCATGCTTTTAAATACTGAAAGTCATAAATAATTTTAAAAGTTAAGTAGATATCTTCTCATTCTTATTTCATGTAAATTTACATGGCTTAAATGAAAAAAACTTTTCTGAGACATTATGTCATGCTGATTGGACATGACAGAATTTAAGGGAAGTTTCCTTCCTGGTATATATAGAAGCGGACTCTATTCTGTTATATCAGTAAATAGAATCATTAGATTTCTATGAATTTTCATGTATTTTTTGTTTAAATTGATTGGTTGATGTTTTGGCTTAAACTTATATTCTTTCTCAGGAGCGTAAGTTTAGTCCACAATTATTTTCTTATTAACTCCAGTAACGAAGCGCACGATTTTTTAACAAAAGCTACCCGTACTTAGCTGAAAATACTGTTGGTAGTGGTTTCAACACACATTTTATCAGTTTCCATCATCCGTCACCAATCGAAACTGTTTTTTCCAAAGTCCATTTATTATAATTTTTAGTCCTTCCAAAAAATGACCGTCGCCAAGTCTACAAGGATAGAGCAGGGCCACACCGATAAATCTTCCGAAATCAGCATTCTTATCCTCATGGTTATAATTTCCAGATAAGTGAGCAGTAATGCGTCCTACAGTTTGTCCCATTCGTACTCTAACACGCAAGCCATTCATAGACAACAGTTTGATTTAAGAATTCGTAAACATTATTCGATTGTGATGATTGTGCAATGAGTACCAGCTTCAGTTGTCCCTTTCTGTGCTCCTGTACTGTCTTTTTACGCATCTCAAGATGACTTAAAACTTAATTTACCTGAATAAAAATCTTGAATCAAACAATGTCTTTTTGATTTTGGAGATAATAGAAGATGAGGTATTGTATCCCAAGAGTTGCCTTTTATTAAGTATGTGATCTGATCCACCTAAAAAGATCTCAACTGTATTATTTTTGGATTCAAACTTAAATACCCGTGATCGAGTTTTCAGACTTGTTTAATATCTGAACACCATGTTCTTCAGACTAATTTAATTACCTGTTGCTTTTTTTGAGTAAAAAACAATATAACAGGTAATAATAAAAATATAATATAATACGATCATCAATTAACAGCGTTGCGTCATTTATCAGGAAACATGAGAAAGCGGATTATGTTTGCAATAAATGCATTTAAGTACCATTGACTATAAAATGTATAACTATTTGTATTAATTTTTACAGTTCTTTTAAATTTATAAACCAAATTGTACAAATCCGTCATTCTCTGATTAGGAAGGTTTTTTCGAAAATGGAACAAATTCTCCGCGGACAAGATAGCGGCCTCTTAATGTTATAAGGAACTGTGGGGCTTGTGGTGAGGTTTACCACAAAGTCAAACTTAAAACAGTTCACTGAAAATATTCCGGCTTTAAAATAGCAAGCTTTACTCCTGTTTTTTTTACCGTGTTACTTTTAATAAGTGGCAAGTAAAGTTTGTTAACCCGTTTTTCATTATCGACAGTTCGATCGTCGTCTACGATGACACCACCGTGTGTTTCACAGCAGGGTGGTGCAACAACGGTCACGTGCGCTGGATCACAGTGAGAGTAACTTTCTGCTTCATCTACCTCATTTTCTGTTTATCTTCTTCACCCGAGTTCACTGTCAAAACAGATTCAAGAAATCCGGAAATGGGCGTGAGTGCGGGTGCAGGGCCACACCCAGTAAACAGCCACAACCAAAAAACAACAGAAAGACTGGGAGCATCTTGGATCCCAGCTGTTTGAGAATGCTATTAAAGCCACATTATTAAGGACGTCTTGCAGCCTGACTATCAGTCCGCCAGTCATCCACTCCAGAAAAACTCACGCTGGGCTGACCGCACGGCCCAAATTATCACAACGGTTGGCCATCTTCGAAGTAACGGCTTTTAGCGCACCGTAATAGTGTCAAGCGTCTCAGTTTGTTTGGAGTAAGGAAAAGACGCTGAAACATCGAACTGATCCCTCCCCACCTCCAGCATACAAACACTTGCCGAACCAGTCAGTTATCTGATGCCATATTTTGGGGCTGTGGCTGACACGCTCGACAAACCCTTTTTATATATTATCACCGGGTCAACCAATATCAGAAGTAAAAGTTATCCTAAATACAAAAATAGAAAGTTTTGTATTAATTAAGTTCCCATCCAAAGTCCGAGGAAACTGCACAGTCTGTCGAAACAGAGCACGAAAGGCTGACCATTTATTTTTTCTGCCACCATGATTTGAACACTTGGAACCCATCAGATGCACTAGGTTTAACTCCACTGCTATTCTCATCGCGCATAAACCATATTAATTCAATTTACCGTAACTAATTCTGAGTCCCGATATAGTTCTTATAATTATTGGTATGTGCATCTGCATGTGGAAATGCTACTATTTTCCTACTGGTCGATTGGTATGTTAACACAAAAGTGATGCACGGTGAAGCACGTAAAGAAATATTTAATCACGAGTTCTACCGTAAATACGGTCGTAAAATTGGGTAATTTTTGAAAGTCAGGTGATGCAACGTCCAAAATTTCCGCAAAAATTTGCGAAACCTCTATGTAAGCGAACGCGAAGTGTGCAAATTTTTTTTGACGTAAATAGTGAAATGAAACACAAGCCATTTTACACCATTGATGTCTCTTTAAGTAATAAAATTACAACTCAATATTTAATTGCAAAATAGATTTTAGATTTGGATCTAAATAAATACAAGTTCAGGCATTGATCAGCTGATTTTTTGTGAAGAAAAGTTTGCAAAGTACATTATTATGCATAATCCGCTTATAAGATCACTTGTATGTACATGGTTCATTTAGTACACCAGGGGTTCTGATACATTTTAATATAGCCGCAAAACGTGAAGTGTCGACTTCGCGGAGTTGTTCAAGCAATTCGCTTCTTAATTCATCCGTTTCCTTTGTGGCCAAATTATTATAAATTACGTAAAATTCTGTCACAGATTAATTAATAGGACTTGTTAAACACAAGTGGGATTCGCTAACTGACATCTGATGTGTGTGCTTACTCACTATGGAAAACCTCTTTAGGGTTAAATGTCTAACCTTTACTTTAATTTTAGGGGCTGATGAAAAAACGTACCTAGTGTTCAATCAGACAAGCAGACGTTTTCATCCCAAGTCTGCTCAAGGTTCTTGCTTCGGTTGCAGAACCATTGTGTGAAATTTAATTTTGGGTCCCCATTTACCGCTGGCTCTAATGCATACGTCAAGTTCGTCACAAGAGTGGATGCTTCATCGTGAGTTATGAGTCGCCATCATCTTCACAGGACTATCACCGACTGTTGATTTTTGGACAAGATATCCAGTCACATGTCCATCAACATTGTTCGAAACTTTAAAAATCTTTCACAATTAGACATTTTTCAGTGACACCATCAACAAAAGAGATGTCTAGCGAGCTTAGCCAGCCTTGTGCAATGGTAGCATCGTTGGAGCATGATGTGGAGTGTCTGCGAGGCCATATGAGAGTGTCGCTCTTTCCCCGAACCAATCCCTTCAAATTTTGCCTCCACTCTTCCGATCACTGCTCTAAGAGGGTATTTGTTCAGTAAACCTTTTGCCATGTACGTATGGATATCTTTTAGTTGTGAACAACAAAGTGTAAAAGAATCGCATCCCCAGCATGTAAGGCATTCCAAACTGCGACTCTCGAGAGGAATATTCGTACACTTTCACGATTGTTTCATATTTTTGGCACAAACTGTCTGGTTGGCACAGTCCAGTGGTGGCATTTCCTGCCATTAAGTAATGGTCGGAACTGCGGAATGCCGGTTACTGTCAAAAATCATACAAAGGGCACCACGATTTTGAAATGTGTTTACGATTATGGAGGCCTACTTAAACATACCTGTATTACTGATACTAGTGCAGCATAACCAAAAAATATTTCAGGGACGTCCGAATGCCGAAAAAGGAATACACGCCTTTACGGTTCCTGAAAAAAACTCTACTTGCTAAAATTTATCATATAGATGAAGAAGATGTGATCGCTGGAACAAGAGTTTTAGTTTCCTGACTTCTCGGATTCTGTTGGGATGGTAGCATTGTCATAGTCATACGCAGATAGGGTTGAACCATACACAGCTTGCACGGTATTTTTAGTTCAAAGTGGTAATCCACGTGCGTGCGATAATTATTCACCTTTGTAGCCACTACTTGAGTCTTAATTGATGCGGTACTGGCTTGACCCTTCACGTTCGACCCACTTATTGCCACAATTGCCTTGTCAGTGTCGGATGCGGGCCTGATAATTGCGTAAAAATTATCCCCGCTGTCGTCAGAGTTGTTGCTGTGCCTGGTCCTTCCCACGTGACTGATTTTATTGCTCAGTAAACTTCTCAGTATGGTAACGCCAAATCGTTGCACTTGTTGATGGAGTGGGGGACTGAGAACCATGACTCGAGCATCTTGCGGCTCACGTGGGTGTCATCCCTTGCGAGGACTTCGGCTTCGTTCAACTTGAAAAGATGGCCGGGTCCCGTCGACTGAGCTACAAGCTATGAGTTGGCGTCTTTATTCCTCATCGCCGCATGCTCGGCCATTCGCGTCCGGAGTAATCTCCCAGTTTCTCCGCCGTAGTTGCTTTTTTAACAACTGCATCACATCCGGCAGTCGACTTCAGCCGTTTCCAGCCGTGGCACTGGGTCTTTCGGTCTCATACCCGGCGCCTGATGAGTGCTTCTGGCCTGTGCGCAACTCCAACTCCAAGTGGGGCGAGTAGGCGGCTGACCGCTTCCGATACATTCTTTACTCACGGAAGAGCTTGCCAAACTTTTGGGCCAGTTTGATGTGGATTTTTCGCTCGATTGCGTATGCATTGGTGGACAAAATTAGGCAATTAACCATTCAATTTCAGAACCCGTCGAAGATGATGTAATTCAGCAACTTTTTCTTTCGCTTCGTTGCAATGCGTCTCAATGCACCGTTAAGGCGCTCTTACGCAGCTGCGTTTGTGACCGACTGGGTGGTTGCTGTTGTAGTTCAGATCATCACCGTCTTTGTGGCAAAAAAGGACATCCAGGAAGGCCAGCTGGTTGTTCTTTTCTTCCTTCATCGTAAATTGAATCTCCAAGAAGACGCCCCTTGAATGCCAACACCTGATCTCGCTCAATAACGACAAAGGTGTCTTCCGCATACCGAGCCCAGAATTTCAGTCTGTGGTGTTAGAAAACCCGCAACTCCAACCGTTGTAGGACCGCCTCTGCTGAGTCCGGAGATGGGCAAACCCATTGGCGTGCCCTTCATCTGCTCCTAGGTAGTTTCGTTGGGAGTAAAGTACGTCTTGAAGCAGAACTTTAGGAGCTGGAAGATTTGGGCATGCCCGAGAAGATTCTCCGTTTCATCGTGTTTCTCTCGAAGGAGTAGTTGGATAGTCTCGACGGCCAGGTCCTGTGGAATAGAATTAAAATTGGACGTGACATCAAAGGAAACCATGATATCGTTTAGCTGAAGGCATACCCCTTTAAGTTTCTTCAAGAATTGTGTTGACGACCTGACTGATGTGTCTAAATCAGCAGTCAAAACTTTGAGCCGTCGGAAAGGCCACTCCGCCAGTCCGTAGGTTGGAGTTCCTTTGAGAGATACGATTGATCGGAGGGGTGCGCCCTCTTTGTGCACCTTCGGGAGACCAAAGAAACGGGTCAGGGCCGTTTCTTTCACTCTCGTCAAGCGTCGGTCGATTGGCGATCTTGCACCTGAGTTCTCCATTGTCAGCAGCGTTGTTTTGATCTCGCGTGTCAGCGTTTTTATGGGGTCAATTTTGCATGGGACGTTAAACTGACAATCGTCTAACAAAATTCGAGCTTTGTGAATGTAGTCTGTCATATCCAATAGGACAGTGGACCGCCCCTTTCCCACCGGCACAATAATGAAGTCACTGTCGGCTCTGAGTTCTTTAAATGCCTTAAGTTCGACCTTGGAGAAGGAGTTGCGTGGTCGATGTGCCATGACGAGGGACGACACCTGGTGATGTATGAGGTGTTTCGTTTCGTCGGTCGCTTTTGTTTGGCTGAGAATTGATTCTACTGCAGCAACCATGTCAGCAGATCTGGTATCAGCTGTGTTGAAAGAGGCTTCATGCCATAACAACTGCATTTGTTCATGCTACCTCTTCTAAGATGACAGGTTGTGCACAAATTTGTCATCTTTGGATGAATTTGGACGAGATAGGTTGCAAAACGTAATTTATGGTGCTGCCTCTCGCTTCGCTTTGTGTTCGCGGGCTCGTTCGGCCACCATCTGCTGGAGCGGTTTAATACCATTCTCCTCCATGAACTCAAAGCACTTTTCCTTCTCTTCGTTGATCCTCTGACAATACTGGCGAAGCCTTGCATTAAAGTCGTGGAGGATCACTCAGATCATATCTCTGCCGTGCTTGAATTTTTTGCATCTTGCCAACTCTGCATTAACCGGAGGTCTGTACGAAAAACACTTTGGTAACGCATTATTGTTAAGACAAATGTGCAGGAATCGGCTCTGCGCGTAAGTAGGCGACTCTCGAAGGGCAAATGTTTCCATCCGTCGAGCCGATCGGAGCGCATCGCGCCCAATAATCCGAAACGTCAGGCAAATGTAACCCTTGTTCCAGTTATCACATTCTTTTCTTCTGAATTGTTTCCTTGAATTCGCATATTCTCCACGATTGGCAATTTATCACATAATTTGTACATCGTTTCCTATTTATTTTCGCAGGCCTTATATCATTAGATATATTTCATAGGTTGAGGAAGAAATGATGATTAGAAATGGTGATTAAAAATCTTGTTTTTCAACCACTTCATCAAAACGTGTCTTGTTCAATTTCGTCTTCTGTTCACTTAAATGGAATACAATTTATCTATTTATAAATACGTGTCCTAAAATTTATAATATAATCCGTGCATGGTTTCTTTTTAATAAAACAAGGAAATAGCTAGTTTTACATGTATAGGACTAATAAGTGTTAAACCTTCAAAGCAAATATAAGAGAGAATCGCACTAAGAAGGTATTTAAAAATAAGGAACTTTGGCACCAAAAAATCAAGGTAAAAATATAAAGACTCTTAAAAAAATGTGATTTGATAGAAAATTAATAGAAAAACGACGGTTGTAAATTTTTTAAATTTTTAAATATTTTATGGGGAAAACACGCAAAATCAAGAAATCACGATACAAAGGGGATATTATTCTAGTGCAGCATTGAAAACGTATGCATTTAAAACTGGCATTCCAGTGTGCCTCAGGTACCCCGAGAGCAAGCTCTGTTACTATCATTATTAAAAACTTGTTAAGGTAATCCTCGCAAAGCTGAAACGCATGGCTGATTTGCGCTGATAATTTCATGTGATCGGTTGGTAATCTTAATGAAGTTATTCAGGTGTATAAAAACTTCACAAATTATCTTCAGCCCTCGGTAAGAATGATTCATTGCTACGCCTTATTAAAAATACCTTCAAAAACCACTTAAGCACAGATCTGAACTAGAAATACGAAAGCACCGATCACCAGAAACAATATTGATCTAAGCGTTTGGCTTCAGACCACCACGATAAACTGTCATTGAGCTTTACTTATGGGTTAGTGCTTAGTGCCAGCTGTGCAATCATTTACCCTATAGTGGGAGTACGCAAACTGTCTGATAGCGACACGTGATGGATTAAAGCAGTTATACGTGACAGTTTATGAAAAATCGGTGGGGGATTTTCTTGCCAAGTAGGTCTCGACTCTGTTTATAACGCTAAGTGACAGCTGTGTATTCCTCTGTCCTGAACTGGGACTGCTCCAACAGTCTGATAGCAACAAGTGATGGATTGAAGCAGTCATACGTGACTGTTTATGAAATATAGGTCGGGGATTTGCTTGCCAAGCAAGTCTCGACGCTGTTATAATAGTCCCAGCTATCTTTAAATCCAACAAACTGAAAATGAGACTTCAATATAGGCGAACATGCGAGTTTGAGGAAGTTAGTGAGAAGAAGAAGAAAAAGATCTGATCGTCGGGACACAACTTTTATTCGGCTGACGTTTCGACACCTGCCATGGATTCTTCCTCAGACACATGAGCAGAAAATAGCAGCAGAAGCGGGTGACACATGCCTAGGGAGTTGCAGTATTTATAGGACACAGTCAGTACTGCATATGTATGACAAATAACGAAAATAAACTGTAATTGCCTTCGTGTGCATGGATTGCTTGATTACTGGTATGCGGGCCCTGAACTGCAGAACTTGCATCACGCGTGAAGGAAGTGGACATGATGACTGTTCAGCCAACTGGTTCCCGGTGTTGGCACAAGACGACAGGATGGCCAATTTGTTTGATCAAATTGAGCCCCAGCACAGAATATAGATTGGGCAAGTCGTTGAAGTTGTTCATGGACTGAAGCCCGTGAACCATGACTCAGGTAGTCCTCGGCCCACATGATTATCGCCTCTTGCGAGAATTTCGGCCTCATTAAATTTGATTGTGTGGCCGGATCTCGTCGAATGAGCCGCGACTTGAGAATTGGCATCATTTCTCGGCACTGCTGAAGCGTCTTTAGAAGTCTGGCAGTTGCTTCAACGTAGTTGCCTTATCTGCAACTGCACCAAATCCTATAGACGACATCGAGTGTTCCTTTTCGTCTTTTGATTTTATTATTTGACGCCTTACGGTTGTCTACGGCCTGTGTGCGACTCCAGATCCAAGTGATACCAGAAAGCGGCCGACAGGCTTTTGACACAGGGGGCCACTCCCCAATACTTGAGGTCAGTGCAATTTTTTGCCCATCTTTTTTGCGCAAGCACCGCTTACAGAATTTGTGCAGGTATTCAATTTCTCTACATACCTGTCAAATTTACTGGATTTCGGCAGTTTGGGCTTCTGGTTCACTGCAGTGCGTCTCAACACGTCGATAAAGCATCCTCACGCAACTACGTTTGTGTTTGACTGGTTTATTGCTATTTAAGTTCAGTGTTTGCATCTTGTTTGTTGCCTTCTAGAATACTTTGATCGTTAGGGCACCACAACGCCAAGTGGGCAAGATAACTATTAATACGCCAAGCTACAATGCGAAAGTGTGAGCTATGGGCATTGATTGGCTTTCAATCCATGTTGATTTATCTGTAGCGTTGCTCCTTTATTCAGGTGTGCCATTCACAAATACGTTTGACCGCCTCCAGCATTCCTTCTTAAACTCATCTCCGTGGAAAACAAATTCGAGAATTATATTGCTGAGATTAATGAAGCAATTACTGCTTGAAAAAATTGATAGATTTGGTCGCTGTGAACAGTTCGTTGATTGACTGTAGGTCTATCGTAGGAACGGCAGTCCCTGGTTCGAACTTTAATATGTTGATAATAATTCACTGACTCTGCTTAAAACTTAGCTCAGTCTTTTCGAACAAAAAGCATCTGCTGATGTGGCGGAAATGATAATGAAAGTTTTAAGCGAACAAATTGTAGGCTAACTACGTGACGAAATATCACTCGGATGTACCATATTCCCCGAATAGGTCATTGTGCAAACTGGATGCTTCATAATGCTTGACGATATTTTACGACCTTGGTCGTTTGTTTTGTCGACGAGATCAAGTAGATACTTTAACTCAGTTTTCCTAAGTGCTGTCGACAGCAATGATTGTTTTCTTGCCCTCTTTCCTTAACGGAAAACCGCCCGATTTCGTAAGAACCCTTCCAATTGATAAGCACAACAAACATTTCGAGGATTCTTTTGTACTTCTGAATATATGTGCATGCGGTCTTGAGTATACGACTGGATAAGATGCTGTCCTCTTAGCAACTGCAGAGTACTCCAAAGGCCTATTTTATCCTCCCATCTCCACTTTCTTCATTCTGACGACATTATATTACCAAACGGATTTTTTTAATGTTAAACATGCTGACGATGTGATTGTTGGTCATCGTCTCAAAAGTCATAGGCATCTCCAGGTACTAACAGATGATCCAGACCACGTCTCAGCATAGTCTTTAACCAATGGCCTTCAAGTTAAATGTCAGAATTCAGTCCCGAAAGTTTTCAACTTGCGACTCTTCCCAATCCTGCATCCTTAAACATCCTGTCCAATTAATTATCCTCTTTCCCATACTTCGGGGTTACTATGTCATCGTGTCTTTCATTTACTCTAAATATCGAAAACATTTGTACTAAAAATCGTAAAATTCTCTATTATCTTCACCAGTTACGTTCATATCGCACACCTCAAGCATCTTCTACACAAAAGCTTTCCATGTCGTGTGGGTTTGACTCCAGCAAGGCTGCGAATTTTCCCTTGAATTATTCTAATCTGCTAAACCTCCTTGATAGGTTAATTACTGTTCATTGATGGCTTCATACCTAAAACCACTTAACCCAGAAGACCTTAAATTAGGAAAAATTTTTTTTAAAAAAAAAGCCTAAGACAAAAGATTTCTTTTTAAAAAATCTTGAACGGTAAAACAGGACATAAATATAGTGGAGATTTTGAAATTCCACTTTGAGCAAAATTGATGTTTTTGTGGTAGTATATACAGGCGTACTTTATGAGGGATGTCATTTGATTTCCTGTTGATACTAGGATACGTCATGTTTTGAGGTTTGGAAGGAAACAGGGACCATTTGTTTCTCTAATAAATCATGGGCGGTGGAAAAAATGAGCGTGTAGTGTTATTACATGACAGAGGCAGTAAGTTTTATGGTTAGGAATCGTTCGATACAACGGCTGCAATTGCTGCAGCTCCTTTTCCACTACCATCTTCGGAAAGTCGGAGGCGGAACTAAAATATAAGACAAGATCACAGATTAAATCAAAAGTTCAAAATGTGTGAAGTCTATTAAAAAGTAAAACCGAAAGTTGCGTCATCTTAATACAGCTTACCCGAATAGTTGGAGGTAGAAGTTTGTCGAGGATGTCAGTCATTCGCTCACGAAAACGCGGATGAAGTTTGTAGAGAGAACCGTCAATACCAATGGATACTTCTGGTCTTTTTATGTGCTCAAGTACAGCTGCAATGCCTATAAAAATAAAATAGCCTAAAATATAGTTAATTCCGCACAGTTTTGATTCATTTCGAAATAATAAAATATCATCTTGTCAACGATAATTTCAGACTCTTGAAATGATTAAATCTGTGCTTTTCAATCAAGCACTAGTATCGTCAATATACATAAAATTTGCCGGCTTATTTGAAATACATGATGCAAAACGTACCTGCGCCGGTCAGATGTGCGGCTCTTCTGCCAATCACTTCACAAACATAGCGGACTATTCGACAGTCTTGTATGGAGACCGAAGGAATCAGTAAATCTTCCGTCAACATATATAAGGTGCTGTAGAGCAAGTGTGGCGGGTCGCTAAAATAAAATTTAGATGAAGACCAACGTAAGTTTTCTTAATAAAAAATAAATATTAGAATGCATTACGTTCAGTTGCAAAACGACACTATGTATAAAAGCCATAAGCAAATTATTCAAATGGCGATGACTTAATCATAGATGGTAAAGTAAAGTGAGTGAATAAAAATTAATAGCGCAAAGAAGTACCGTTCAGTTTCGCTGATGTATTTTGTATGGAAACTTTCACGCTTCCGAAGTCGATCAGGAATAATTCCGTCAAAAAGATAACCCTTTTCGGTTAGAAACAGAAGAATCTGTCGAACTAATTCTCCCAGATACATGCCAGAGCACATCTTTTCAAATCTAAAATATATAAATAATTCCATTAAAAGGTTTCCAACAAAATTCAGCTTTGAAAATTATTTTTACAATCATTTCGAAAACTAACATTTGTTTTCCCGGGAAGATACTTTCCTTGTCCACTGATTCATCAAATGGGGTACGGTAGTAATCTAATTCTCCAGATTCTCCGAAAGCACCCCATTCCATATTAATGACTACACTTTTGGCAGACTTATATTCTTCCTCATTTAATTCCCCGCTCATTCGCCTTGCAGTTATAAGTTCAACTTTGTCAATATCCTCCAGATATGCGGCATTCGTACCGGTGCCTATTTCAGTAGACAGATACGAAAAATATGATTGATTGTTATTAAATATTTTTGTAGACAGAAAATGCTGTGAAAAGTCAACTGCTAGGTAGCTGCATATCAACAGAAGTTAAGTCTAAGAATCCTATGCTGCTGTTCGTTAGTTAAAACATAATATGAGATTCAGTGGAACATACCGACGATAAGCCCAACGGCACAACGTCGATCTTCGAGGGAGCAGGCAGCAAGGGTCCCGACGGTATCATTAACGACGGCCACACACTTTACATGCGCACCCTTCAGATTAATAAATTTTATTAGTTATTCACTTCAAACGTTTAAGAAAAACTAATTTTTATCTGGTACCATTAAACGCGAAATAGCCTATAACCATTTGGTTATACATAATTAGCAAACCTTGAGGCATTGACTACGTACCTGATTAAGCGATGTTTATGAAAGATTATTTTATGCGTATTAATCTCTTCATAGAAAATCTTAGATAAAAAGTGCTGTATAAGTCTTTTTTTAATTTTTTTCATTTCAATTAAGCAAAAATAATTCATGATGCATGACAGAAGTACAAAATATAACTTACAGTCTTGTCAATAGATGTCTGTAATAGATCTGACACATTTCGTCCGACAACACCTGATGCCGAGAAGCCTTTCGTCCATTTAACAAGGTAAGAAGTATTAAGTCCAGACTGTTCGCACGGGAAAGAGTACGTGAATCCCAAATAAAACTGTTTCTCCAAGAGCCCTCTCAGTCTAAGGAATTCATGGATATTCATGGCTAGGTAATCGAAGAGCTACAAAGTATGTTTAATATTTAACAACAAACCTCTGCACCTGTCCCACACATTTTTTCAACTGGAATAGAGTGTGTACGCTGCTCTACAATAGGTGGCTCCTGCTTGCCTGAGAGGGTTACAAGGCACACGCGGAAGTTTGTTCCGCCAAGGTCCAACGCAAGGTACTGTCCACGTTCTATTGTACATATGATGATTAATATTAAACAAACCGTTTCCAGTTGGCATCCTAGTAACGTATGATGGATACATCTTGACAGATGACTTGTCTCTACGATTCAATTTCAAACCTGACCGGAGGGCAGCCAGTAAAGCATTCTTGATATCGAGATAATCTTCAATTGATAACTCGAAGTCTTTCATAACATCTTGGACTCCTTTAAACACAGCATAATCAACTTCTGGAGCATGCATCATAGCAGGTAACTACCTAAAATCTGTCATCTCAAGAACTAACGAAGGTATTTATTTTCGTCCTTGCCCAAGGCCGATTTTGTTTAGTATTTGTGAGTTAAAACAAATAGGTTCGTTAAAGTTAATTTGAGGATTAGAATTTGTGTGAAGAACGACAGCTTTCGGATTTTGCTGCACCTTACTTCAAAATATTGAAAAATAACACAAAATTGACCGACATTAAGCAATGGAACCTCTGAAAATGGATGAAGCGGACTATAAATTCCTGAAAGTTACGCATGATTTCAAGTCATGTCCACTCAAGTCCAATTTATTGAATAAAATATAGGCAAACGCCTTTTAAATTCCTCCTGGTACATTGTCAAAGCATGCTTTGCGCACTGTAAATGAGGAACGGAGCCACAGAACGCATTTTTCGTTAACGGAGTGCTAAATATT
>JAYGXS010000001.1:41601490-41633713 GCA_036362985.1 Ligula intestinalis | reverse complement strand
AGAACAATTTATCCCGAATACCTGTTTAGTATATCTCGACGATATCAGAAAAGGAGCCTATGGAAAACTTATGCCAGATATCATCAATCCAAACACTTCTCCGAATTTAAGATACAGCGTAATAAATGTCGAAAACTACTACGAAAAGAACGATTGGCCCTTGAGGCAGAACTAGTCAAGGGAATATCTAAAACTCTATCGTCATGTGAATAAGGCAAAACACAATCGGGACCCGTTCCTTGTCTGAAAGATAACCAGAGAAACAAGTTTACCGATCACTCAGATAAGGCGAACTTCTTGTCTAAAATCGTTAGGTTTGTGTATGCCGAGGAGCCACCATTTAACGAGGATTTACAGCGAGATATTGTCCCAGTGACGCATAGAAGTAGCACGGTATCCTTCGCTATAGTCACACTTAAAAAAGCCCTGCAACAACTACAGACAAGAAAATCGCCTGGTCTGGATAACTTATCAGCGAAACTTCTGAATGAGCTCACGGAACAGCTGGTGGCCCCACTTTCCAAGCTCTGCCTACTGATTGGAAGCTGGCCAACATAACACCTATTTATAAAGGAGGAGAGAGAACATCGCCTAATATATTTAGACCAGTTTGTCTCACAAGCATTTGTTGCAAACTAATGGAGAAACTAATCAGAATGGAACTAGTGAGACATATTGAGGAGAACAACCGGCTAAGCGCAGCGCAACACGGATTCGGAAGTGGCTGATCATTAGCTTGCGAACATCCATGGAAAGCTGAATGAATTCTTTGGAAAAATGTTCTTCGGTTGATGTGATCTACGTTGACTTCAGCAAGGCATTCGACAAGGTACCACGCAAATGACTGATATAAAAACTGCCTCAAATGGATGGGACTGGAAATCTACTCAAATAGTTAGCCGACTTTGTAACAGGCAGGCGGCAGCGCGTTTGTATTGGAGACAGCGAAACAGAAAGGAAAACCCTTTCCATTGTGATTCCACAGGGAAGAGTTCTGGTATATGTGAACGTCTGCCTTGACTGCCTCATCTATGAGGAAGTCATGTTTGCAGACGATCTATTGATTTGAAAGTCAATCGAATGCTCGGAGGATGGACACACCTTACAAACTGACCTAGATAACTTGCAAAAGTAATGTTAAAAGCGGCTACTGCAACTCAATATCAACAAATGCTAAGTCATCCGCTTACGGTTTAGTCACAGAAGGGTGATACTATTTCGGTATGTCTACTTTATCGGAGGTCATCAACTCGGACAGCTGAACGAATTACGGTATCTAGGTGTATACACGATGCCCAACCACAAACCGTCAACCCACTGTGCCAAAACCGCAAAGAAGGCTATGGGCATCCTAGGAGCGATCAGGAGGTTCTTCGTCTATTATGATGAGAAACTTTTTGGGCGAGTCTTCGGAACATTTGTTCAGCCAATGTTTAGCCAGGCGTGGTGCCCCTGGATGAAGAAAGATCACGTAGTACTGGTGAAGGTCCAGAGAATGGTAATCAAGCTACTCAGCAGCTTAGGCGGTGAACCATGTGTAGGTCGCCCAGATAAGTTCAATCTTTTTCCTCTCTATTAAAGGCAAGACAAAGGAGATATGATCATGGTGTTAAAGCTCGTCAGAGGAGGAGACTGTGCTCTTCAGATAGCTGAATTCTTTGAATTCGCACAAACGATACATCTTCGAGGTCATCCGTAAAAATCGAAGAAACACCATATCATTTAAGAAATGCGGGCCAACTTCTGCCACCGGGTCATTGAAGACTGGAATAATTTTCCTTTTTCAGTTATTTTTGCTGAAGGCGATGACACATTTAAAAGAAGAGGCAATTTTACTTTACTTGCTGGTCATACATTTGATAGACAACAAGGATTTTAATAATGTATTTAGATGTGGTTTTAAAACACATGCACGATTTCGTAGCATCTATCTGCAAATAAGGTTTTCAATGGCTCTCTTTTACATGGCTCCCTTATACATACTGAATTCTACTGCATCGAATGGGCACAGAATCCTAAAAAACCATGCGGCTGCCTCCGCGGAGGTACAAGAAATGGACGGGAAATGCTGATGAGGAAGATTGTCACAGGCGTCGAAATCACTGAAAACAAAGATAAATCCGCGGGTTTTCTTTGGTCATTCGATTACTCTACATCAATTAGTCAAGGTTTCTTTGGTCCTCCGCAGATGAACTGCCAGCTCGAAGCATTAGCAATTTCGTGTTGTTAGAATTGCAGAAGCTAGAAGAATCAAAATCTCCAGGACTGGACCAGATTCTCTCCATCCTTCTCAATCCACCTGCCATTAAAATTTGTGTACCATTGTCAATGCATTTTCAAAATGTATTTGATTCCGGAACACTTGACGTTAATTGGAAAATGTTGCATACAATTCCCTACAAAAAAGTGGTAATCGGGCACTTGTGAATGAAGCCCCGCCGAAAAAGCACCCCTGTTCCAGCTGCACTGTGTCAAGGCTGCGCACATTAACTAGCACTCTTGTCAGCTAGGCTCATCACTCTGGAGCTATGGGGTCATTAGACCCAGACTCAACCTACGAAAAGGCAAATCAGATGCCTAACATCCAGCCAAGTACTAGCACATACTACCACGAACGGGTCACACAGACATCCAATATTCACACGCTCTTTAACACGCGCTTTTACGGACCTTCAAGCAACCCCTGAACGTCCGGCCACGTACGGCGTGTGCAGTAAGGAAAACATATGATGGCTTTCGGTTCATCTCATTAAACCAAATGAGGTTATTTTGTGAGAGTCAAATATAGCCGACACCCTGGACGATTTCAAATGCTCCCTTCGATTTTTTTCATTTTTGGTCTATTGAGATAATAGGTCTGATGAAATAATAGTTTAGTTGACTGCCAAAAATAATTATCTTCTATAAAAATACTTACGCATTCTTCCTTCCGAACAAAGAGAGTCTGTGGTTTTGCAGTTTACGTCTATGGGTACAATTATCTTTGCATATGTAAGGATTAAAGACAGTCAATGCCCTTGATCAACCCATTAGTATAAAGCAACCATTGAATATTTACAGAAAATATGAAGTTGGAGTGAAAGCCTGAAACAACTTCAAGTGAGATGTCGCAGCACAATGCGAGGCAATATGAAAATAAATATAGAGAGAAAGATTTTACAAGCCTATAATTAACGAGTCATGTTGTTTGAGTCACCTTTTGTCAAATACACTAGATTGCTAACACATTTAATGTGAAGATCAAACGGTGATGGGGTGGCTTAACAGAGGCTTGGGACTGTTTATTTGTTCATTGGATTGATTTTAGATGCAATATGCTATTAACTAGGCAAGAGTTAATCTCAGATTAATATATTGAGAGGAAACAGGGGAAGAAATGGGCAAAATCCAAAGTTACTTGATATCCAAGGAATTTCTACGCTATTAAAAGCCTTCAAAACGCCTTCCTTATCTGTGTAGAACTATGAAGGGTTGTTAATAACAACACAATCCTTATCTATGGACAATTGACAGAAACCACTAAAAGTCGTAAAGTGTTAATTACCATGCCAAGAATGAGCTGACCTTCGTCGTGATCGAAATGTGGCGGAGGGGAATTTTCGTAATGCACAGACAATGGCATGTTGACGATTGCACTGGACCATTCGTTTTAAATGTATTAGTCACGGATTGGCATTTCCGCATGTAAGCCTGCAAAATATCTTACTTTGCTGCCTTTTAATCGGTGCAATCAAGCGAAAACCCACTTGCCATAGTCTATCGTAACGCGACCAAGTAAGAAACAACTAGCAGTTCTCGCGAAACTATGTTGGTATACATACTCGAACTTTGGGTAGTTCAATACCACCCATACGTTGCATTACCCATAACATAGAAGCCTATCTCCTGGAAAAGTGAAGTTATTTGCATTCCGAGATGATATGATGATACGAAAGAAGATCTTCGGAAAATCGAGTTGTACTCGTGAATTTACGAACAGGTATCACTTGTTCATCGTCGGACTTAATGAAAATTGAGGGCGAGGAATTTCGCACCAGAGGTTTTGGGAGCAGACGTTACAACGAAAGGTGTGGAATTGGGCGGGAGGTATTCGGTGACTTGACTCCTGCGGCGATAGGTTGTACTGGTGAGGAGAGGGAGGCGTTAACGTTTGTGTTGTGAGCAGTGTTATGGGGAGGGGGGTTCAGAGTCAGTGAAATTATACTTGACCGAGCATGGACAGCCTGCTATTGGTCAGGCTGGGCGCAGTTTGGTGGACCATGCGCCAAAATCAGCATATTGTGAATCAAGCTCTACATGTCTGTTAATACTAGCCGGGCTCGAGTCTCAAGCTTCGATTAATTCGCTCGCTTGCCTCGTATTATCTATAGCGATCACCTCGGTGCCATTCCGAGTGAAGTCTATATGTCCGAGAATTTTACAAAACGATTACTTTCCAAAAAATTATACTTGTGATACTTTATATACCCATTTTAGTACGAAAAGTTTTTTTCTAAATTTAAAAACTAAGTTCGCTTACTACGCCAGACTCTCACTTTCTCCGAATCGTTCACTTTTCTAAAAGTGGGAATTTCTTTACAACGTAATAGTACTCAATAAAACGTAATATGCTTTATTTTGAAGAACGAATATAAGTTTACTGCTCTAAGACTTGGATTCCAGGAGTAAGGACAGGTACTGTATAATGTCATGCAGTCTTCTTTTCAGCTAAAAAGTTGTGTAAATGGTAAGCGGCTCGCTTTATAGCGAGTTCCATGGTCACAGCACTCGTCAGCCAAATGAAAACATTCTGAGGTCCAAATGAGTTCACTCGCGTGGGGCCCCGTAAGGATGGCCAAATAAGGGAATTGTGCAAGCAAACGGTAAGAATTCCTACAATTTGAAGAAGAAATTATGGTCTCGTATAATCCCAAAGGTCCATAATAGGTTGCACTATAACTGTTAATAAGACAGGAGGAAAAAGTCAAGCTTTTTCTTGTAAAGTATGTTGCTGAATTCATCGACAATCTTCGTCGTCCGCGTTGCATCGTATCGAGAAGGTCAACATGTGTCTTTATCCACGATGTCCATGCTGGCGATCTGTAATCTAAATGTGGTCTCATGAAGATGCCGAATATTGTACCAAAAGGATTAGGGAAAACAATTATCAAAACATGTCTTGTTCAGCATAGTGCATTGATAACCTTCGGGGCCGCTTTCTTACAGCGCTATGGGCGCATAAGGTGTTCACATGTCCGGATCTTTTGTGCGGTTCCACCTCTTTCACTGCTACGCCATAAAGTAAGTACTTATGTATCGCTGATAAGTTTGGATTAAGGCTAATGTGAAGGGCCACGCACCTGGATACATTAAAATTAAAAAAAGCCAACTTGTCGTCCAGCCAATCAGTTTGTCGATATTTGATTACAACCGCGTTTCGTCGTCAGCACGGCTTACCATCTGCAAACATGGCGGCCTCGCAGTCTAAGTAATTGAGACAGTCGTTTATGTAGATGACGAAGAGCCCTAGGTTCGAGACACAAGACCATGGAAAATTCCTTTTAACTTTTGCTAATTCTGAGGTGCATTTACCAAAAAAGACTCTTTGTTCTCTGAACAACAATAAATTCCCAATCCACGTAGACATATTTCCAGGCATTTCCGCGGTCTTAGTCTTCGAAAAAGAAGCTTGTGTAGTGCGCTGTCAAAGGCCGGCCTAAATTTGACAAATATCACATAATCCTGATAAACATTTTCGAAAAGGGAGATCACGTACGACTAATTTGCTGCAATCTTGCCAGACTTGGACCCAACCACCCGAAAACAAGCACGTGATTCACCTCGCTTTCAGTCACTCATAAAACCGTAGACACTGTACTACCTGAGACCCTGTTCTAAAAAGAAGACCGAAAATGAATCGACAACTTCCTGGTGGGTCGGAGCCAGTTTGAGTGTATCATTCAGGAGAAGTCAAATTTTGCTGCATTCCGGAATGGAGTTCCTTGAAGTTCAATAGTAGAGCCCACCCTGCTCCTTGTATGTACGGACGACTGCGTCTGAGATTTGGACTGTAACACAACTATGTTTGCAGATTACATGAAAATCAGGAAGGTAATCCATGGGCCTGCTGACGAGGATAAACTGCAGATCAACTTCAATAGATTGAAAGAGTGGACGACACGCAAAATTCTACTATTCACCTTCGATAAGCGTACAATATTCTGCCTATGCAGTCCAAGCAGATCCACCAAAAAGAATGGAGAATTCTATACAAAACTGGACGGTCCGAAATCAGAATAGTCTAGAAAGATTTCAAAGGAGAGCACCACAATGTTTAAGATTCAAACTTCCTTCTAATGTGTGACCTGCATAAAAAACCTTCATTTGCTTCACTTAATTAATGGGCCAATTCGCGGAGGTCTCCTACAGGTATTGTTGATTGTGACTGCCTTCCTTGACGACGGGGGGTGGATGATAAAGGTATATGCATTATTCCCCAACCCAAAATTTCCAGAATGCTATAGATGGACCTAAAAGGCATTGCAAGTCATCTTTTTGAGTATTTTTGAACATCAAGTACGTTTTTAGGTGATATTTGATATTATTTTTTACGTATGATTAGATAATATGCATATACCCCCGGAATTTCGACGGGAAGATCCGTGAGTGACGACAAGGGTGAGGACGGGGATTTGCGGGTTGAAAACCCCGTCGCCCACGGATCACCGCCTATTTCCCGGAATTTTGACGGGGTGATCCGGGGATTTGGCTGGCAGGGTGGCGCTTTGGGAATATTTTGAATTTCCTATCACGATCAGTCTCCGAGGTCATCTATTTAAACTGTGCGTTTAGCAAAAAGGCTCTGCTAGAGTAGTTAAACCATGCAAGGCCCTCCACACAGATTTTGCTACGTCATCATCACTCGAATACTTTCAAAGAAAAACTGGCACATATGTGTTCGAAAATGAGTTGGCGGCATGAGTAGTTAAAATTAACCCTTGAAATTTTCACTCCAAATGTCACATTTTATAGTCCCGTTCGAGCGTTTGCAACCCACAGAGTTTTTTTGTTCAGCGTGTTTAATTTTCCATAGTAAAAAGGCTGCCCAAGGGCTCATATCTAATTTATTCAATAAGCTTTACTGAACCGAACTGACTTGTCGCTCCTGTCCAATTCTCGTGCGAGTTAAGAGGATTCGTGAGGTAAGAACGTCCTTTGCAGTAAGCCGTGTTGGAAATCATTTAATATTTTTAACTTTCCAGCTACTCTATTTAATTACTCTTGATAATGCTCCACATTGTTTTATCAGTGGTGCGAGTTAAGCTGACAGGTTAATTATATTTGCAATCAAACGCTGAACCTTCCATATAGATCGGGGTAATAAGTGCCAACTTCCATTCTTCGAAAAAATTGTGGAGAAGATAGAAGGCTGTCGCACAATACGTTAGTTCTGACAGTGCTACCGCAAAACTTTGATCCGGCGCAGGTGACTTGGCACGCCTAACTTGGATTAATTTGGTCCAAACTATGACCAAACAAAAGTCTAGATCCTCTGTTGTGGAGTAGGGGAGTAGACGTGGAACATTGGTGGACAAATTGGTCGAATAGCAGCAAACAGATTACGCTCTCTGATGAAGATGGATTTAAAGAAATTGGAAAAAAGGGAAACACCTACCTGGTCGTTGATCTCCAGTTTTCTGTTTGTAGATCTAAGGACATGGAGCGGTTTCTGAAATCTCTGAGTACATTTTGTTCATCCATAAATCATTTCGGGGTGTTCTAACGAGGTGACAATTTGGTCAACAAAGCCACCCTACTTAACCGTACCAAAATGAAGCAGCTGCAACTAAAACGGTCACTTGGTACAATGGAATCTGACGGCTTGTCATTTGATCCGCTTACTCAGCCGAAGGTATAACAAAGCGGTTTCCTGGTTGGCGGTCAGCAGATTTCGGAGAAGTGTGTATGCGTTTGACCACCTACTGTAGCCAGTTGCTTTATCTGAATGCAGTGGAACAAATCTACGCATGCTGTTCCGTTTGCGAAAGCTTCCTTGTGGGACCGGAAGGTTCTCCCATTTCTGCATGAACTCCCTTCCTCCCAAGCAACATCCGTTGAAATATAGTGCTGCGATAAGAGTCTTTATATTTCTGTTTTCGATAATACAAGGTGCCTCAGAAGTAACTGACCCTTTTGATTTGCAAATAAAACGAAAACTGTTAACGCTAGGATATTGAAACTTTATTTGTACGAAAAAAAAACATTGAGAGACATGGCTTACGCAATACTTAGTTTCAACAGGTTGGAGCAACCGCCCATAAAGCAAGAGAAACAATGACATTGTTAAATGAGTGCTTTCCAACTCATATTATTTCACGATTTGGTAACATTCCTTCGCCCCCTCGATCTCCAGATTTGACTTCATGCGATTTCTTCATATGGGGGTACCTAAAGTCAAGGGTTTATGCAACAAATCCGAAAAATCTGCAAGAACTTAAAAACAAATTTGTTGTGAAATACGAAAACTATCGCCTGATACACCAAAGAGTGTTGTGTAACACGACAAAGAAACAAACACTTAGTTGTCAAAAGAACCATAGCCATCATTTAAAAGACATACATTCGAAGCCCACTTCTAATAAAGCATAAAATGTTTTTATTTCGAATAAAACAATTTTCAACATCGTAGCGTAAATAGTTTTCGTTTTATTAGCAAATCTAAAAGGTCAGTTACTTCTGGGGCACCCTGTACTACCCACCCACAATAAAAAACTATCTATAAAATGGTTAACTGCACTTACGACAATATTTGCTAAATTAGAAGTGAAAATCAGCTAATAGATATGCAACTGCATTAATAAGCGTTAAGTAAATTCTCAACGACATATATTTCAGCATGAACATAGGAAACATTATAGGAAGCATATAAGAAAACGCAGAACAACGAACCAAATTGTCACAAGCCTAAGCCAGGCGAGAAGACCACAGCACTAACTAAAAACAAAGTGGTAGTAAACTGACATCTTATTGCTCACATAAACAAATACCTCAAATCCGTTGATTTAAGACAATTAATTTCGCCCAACTGGTATTTATTAAAATTAATATGGTATGTTTGATGTGAAAATGGTCAACTTAAAGGCCTTAAGGCTCTCCGATTACTTCTTAAAAATAGAAATAACCATGGCCGCGTCTTGCCTCATCTATTCCCATCCACTATGTTAGGCCATGCCTCTGAAAACCCTATCGGTGGACATATTCACCATTGCCCATTGCCGTTACCTTTGTCCGATAGGTTTTACTTCCTAGAAGCGTACGTCCATCACGTGGTAGGTCGGAGGCAATACGTTTCAAAATTTTTAGGAGTTTTGTCAGATGTTATATCGGGGTGTTGGTGTCTATTGCCCAAGACCGCTAAGCATCTTTCAGACTCTGTTCTTGCTCCATTGCTGGGTTACTTGTTGACAGTTCGGTCCCTTCTTCGGATACCGAACTGTTACAACTACTACCTTCCTCCCTCGATTATGTATTACAATCTGAATCTTCAGCTGAAGAATTGCAAGAAGAGTCAACACAGTCTGTGAATCTCGTCATTTCCCTTGTTTCCTGCTCAATTAGACGTAAATCTTCAAGATAACCATGCCAAGCACGTCATCGTAATATTCTCTTTGATGACGGCTTCCACATGCTATAGAGAACAGCAAAAAACTAACAGGTTTACCTAATTTACAGTCACAGTAACGAAAGGCAGCTTGTGCGTCTTATCAGTAGATAGCGTCACGTGCAAATGGCGTCCACGGCACGCGCGAACATGCAAAAATCGATAAGCCAAGCATTTATCGATTGTGCAGTTGTCCCAATCAATGACAGTCAAGCACGCGTGTAGCTCGCGTCTGCGTTCTACGATAACGCGCGTATTGCTATTAGGGGCATGCGTTGGCAGGGTAAATGGCTTAGGGAAATGATTACACGGTTGTGAGGTCTTTCTGTAAGATATTATGTCTTGTATTATAAGAGTACCTTCATTATTATGCCCCGGTTCCAGGTATACAGGTATATAGAAGTTGCTTTTTCTGCAAACACGTACATGCGTGCTGAAAGTTTTATCAAGCCGATAGGAATTTCGAGCGGTCGAGAAAATATCAACAATTCAAACTATTTGCTGTTGTTTCTGACATTTGCTTAAACTTTTATAATATATAGTTAGATTCACTAGTATGTGCCCATTGAAATATAATCAGACAATGCCAAGCTAAGTCTAGGCAAGGTGAATCCCGTACAGAAACTATTCGCAGTCTTGAAATGCTATCCCCTTTTGTTCATTTGGCTTGCATTGGCCGCTTCGACGGATAATTACACTTCGTGACCTAACACATGTAAGGTTACGACATTCATACGAAATGTCACATGATGCTCAGGTCACTCACCCCGCATTCACGGAGATTAAAATGAGACAAAGAACCAACCAACCTTCTAGGGATAGCATATTAGAGCCGACAAATTATTACATTTAGCTCAGAGTTAATTTATTTTGTCGAAAATCATCAAATACAGTTGCCTTTTTGACATATCAATAATTGAAGCCTACTATAACTTAAAAAAGAGAGCAGAGAAAACATACATCCATACAATTAAAAAAGAACACAACAAATACTAGATAGTAGTATTTCATTGTTATTTTGCAGGTAAACTGACAATAGTTGGGGTTGACTAAAACTAAGCATCTTTGGCAAACTATTTAATGAAATGTTTGAGAGTACTATCCAACTTTTCTGGTTTATTTCTGGTTTTGTCCCAATTTCGTTTATTACTGCAAACAGATTTCACATAGCATTTTCTAGCAGACTGTTAGCAAGTGAGAAATTTTTCCGCCTCGTGCAGATGGAGGCCGGTTATGATGTAAAAAATTAGAGAACCACCACAGGTTAAATGGGAATAATATGTCCTCTGAGAGGGGAGACGGAGCCTTGACATGCAGCAGTACAGTATCCCTTCGCGTCAGCTTATGCCCATATATCTATTACAAGGTCTGTGAACACGTTGTTTTAATGGTCTCTAGCATTGACAATCAGATCAATCGCTCAAGAAATTTGATATCATCGAAACCATCAGGCATCGATGGTTCTTGAAGGTTTGTTCTTGCGGGACGTTGTTGCCGCGTATGGCTACCTAGAGCGACTTCGGAAGCTTATCTGAAAAGACTTAAACAAGAAATGAATTGCTTTTTTCATGCAAACAAGGCTGTGCTCAGGTTGCATCCGAGCTAATACAAGAGCATTCTTGTATCAGTTTTCTACATAGAATGACTTCCTTATAGCATATTGTTACCGTAGATCGAATTCCCTCAGCTCTTTTCTAAATATGCACCTAAGGAACATAAAAGTATGTTTTTTGTGAATCGTCTTAATTGGCATATATTTGTATCTTTCTAGTGTATGACAACTATAATCGTCGTTTTGCATACCTATGAATCATTTCAACTTCATTTTCTGAATTATATTTAATATTTTATTGTTGGTAATTCCGCAGAGTGCGATCTGGCCAATACTGAAAATATTGACTGGAAGATCATGTGACACATATTCGGCTGCCAGTTTTCCCATGCGCTTTGTAACGAACCATTCTGAACCATACTTGTTTGAATCGACTGACCCAGCTATCTTTAGTTTTTAGACCTTTCCCACGTGACACCGTTTCGCCGCTCGTCGACTATAGGTTAGTCTATCTCTATTTCTTTTCGTATCGATCGATCGTTTCTCAGTATTCTACCACGGTTTGTATCGAAATTTCGCTATTTCTGGTATCATGTCGCGTTTTCCATTTATTTTATAAGCCGTTTAACACACTTTTCACGTTTCGTACATTCCTCTCTCTTTTTGTAACTTTCCTACCATTTTCCATTAGTTTCGTACCATTGCTCGGTTTCGATGTTTTTACCGTGTCTGGTTTTCTTACTCCCAGCTTAGTTTATATTGGGTTAACGATAAATGGTCTTGTTTTACTCCTATCCCTTCTACTATGTCGGACTAGAACGGGAAGTCTGATGAATCATGTCGAATAGTTTTTGCTCATTTTTTAGGTGAAATTGCGAGTTCTGCCTCTCTCGTTCATTCTCCTATTTCCAATTTACAGTCCCGAACCCCGTCATTCGAATCCCTTTCTGCTTAACAGGACAGTACATGGAAGCTAATCGCCCATCACCTATTATCCCAGTCAATATAGGCCATCAGAGTGATCACATGGTGTCAAACTATCTGCCTTCCTCCCCTTCGGCCACCACAGCTTGGAGTAAATGTCAGGCAGGAAGCGCTTTAACATGGTTATCGCAGAGCATAATGAAGAAAAGGGAAGAAATTTCGCACTGACTAAGGATATGTTTGTTTACGCATTCTTATTCAACAAACTACTGTCAAAAAAGGTTGGTACTGCGCTATGGCAAAAGGTAATTAATTTGTTAAGCTGATGTCGATGTTGGTTTCTAAGACCCAGTGATTTCTCATACCTTCCATATCCTTGTTTTCAGTGAAATAATATCTCATTTTTTGAACAATTTGTTGCTTATGTTAACGTTCCTATATAGTAACATGCACACAAACATTAAGTATTGACCTGCGACATTGAGTAATGTAGAGCATTACTTAGCTATCTAGGAACTCCTGTGTTTACCCATATCTGGCCCCTTTACCTTACGCAAAACAGATAAAAAGTAAAATCGTATTTATGACAAACTGTTCTGAGCCTCAAATCAATCCAAAATCAAAAACAAATAAGTTCCATTTAAATGCGAAACACGCACTCACATTCCACCCACGACCTCTCATGAGTAAGGTTATCTTATATACGCATTAAGTGTTCGACACTGATTCACGCTGCTTGACCTTTTATTTCCATTTTTATTTTCCGCGCAGATAAATTAAGCGCACTTGCAAGGCACTTTGAGACATAAGACATTCCAAGAAATGTATTCTCATTAATAAAGCAACTTCTGCTTCAGGAGTTGCTACATGCTTTAGTTCAAGTTCATCTACGAAATGGGCCTTTGCTATATCAATGGTCCCTGTTACAGAAACTGATTTGCTAATGTCGAATATTGTCTCCTAACTAATCAAGAAGATATTCGTCGAATTCTCGATTTATTACGTTAACTGTGATTTTATGGTAAATATCAATGCTTTGGTGTTTGCTATGTGCCCTTATTACTTATATTAATAGGAGATATAATTTGGTTTTTTGAGGTGTGCATTTTTTACCATTAGAACTCTTGCCTAGTGCGTGCTGACCATCGTAAACATCCACCTATTATGACTTGGCTAAGTGGTAATTTGGCACACTTTGTTTAGGAGAAAACACGCGTGTAATTCACGCATTTCAGCTACTTAACGTTCGCATAGATCAACTGGAGCAGTAAGCGTTTCAAATAAGATAATATTCGGCATCTACGAAATGAAAGTTAATCGAAACATAGTAAAAATACAGAATAAGCGACTAGTGGACGTAAGTTGACAAATAATGTTGGCTATTAGATCCTACGGAAACCCTTTCCACGAAATCTGCAGCAGTTATGAGTTTTCGAAGCAACTCCAACCTAAACAATGAATCAATTTTAACTGTCAATTACTTATGCATGAGAATAGGGAGGCAGGATTCTCACGTGCATGGGCTTGAATAGTTTGCGTCCCAAATTTAAATACGTCGCATGTATGAGAATTTCGAACCATAAGAACACGTTTCTTGATAGGCTTTGTGACAGACGTTTTCTGCATGGATGATATCTTTATTACACTTTGCCTATTCGGCTATTGTTTGCTTTCCGTTTATGCTAAATGCTGTAATAAGCAGCAACTAGAATAAGGAGTTTCGTGATGTTACAATAAGAAAAATTTAGAATAAAGGTGTCCGGCTTAGGGATAAAAAGGGTGACAGTTAGAAAAGGCCTCACTGAAAATGCCCTGGAGAAAGTGTTACCAATTAAAAACTAGCCACCACACTAATTGGCTTTAGGAAAAAGTAAAAGTGGCATTTGGCCGGCCTGGTCTTACGCCACCCTCCAGAAAGCTCTTATCCGAAGAATGAGCATATCTTCACTCAGCAACATTAAAACCTATTTCAACCTACGGAGTCGTTACTCTTGACCAATCATTTCTGTCAAATGAGCTTTGTAGGTTGAATAGAGACCACTTTCTTCTCTTAACAGCTGATGCCATGAAGTCAATTGTTGCTTGAAGCAATTAAGCGCAGCCAAAATTTAGTAGCGTACATGTCACAAGCTGTATAAAATCACAAAGGATTAGACGGTAAAAATCTGCCTCTACGAAGACAAATGCTTAGCTTGCAGTGAATAGGTCCGAATTAAGCGTTGGTTAGCAGGGTAATGTGAACTTATATAAAGCAGCCTCAATTCAAATGTTTAGACAGTGTATAGAACGGCAGTTCGGGATTTCCGATAAATTAATGGCGATGAAGCAGCCCCTATTTCGATGAATATGTAATTTGGTTGTTGTTGACAGTTAGCTGCTGAAAATCCTATCAAAATCCGTGAATAGACCTCTATGACCATGGACAGATTTAAAAGTGATAGCCGAGATAGCCGGGATGCGGAAGTGGCATAGTTTAATGCGATAGCCCCTTTAAGCTTCTGCCTAAATTTATTTCTCGAGGATCTAATCCTTCTTCTTTTCATTTCGTTATAGTGATAATGATTTCTTCAGACTAAAGACTAAAAGTGCCGAATAACAATTTTTCTGAAAGACTACTTCACATAAAATGCGCTGTACATGGACCCCGCGACGTCGCATCCACGTACAACCTAAACTGAACCACTCTGTTCAGTGTGTAGGCCTTCTATTGAATGCCCGTTTCTCACATAACAGGAAATTTAACAGCGTATATAAGAAAACTAGGTAGCTAACAAATATAGGTATTGAGTAAAACAACACGCAAATACGTATCTGTACATACAACCCTCCCTATATATTGGCCAACGGCTGCTGCCCCAAGTTAGAAGAAAGCGCTGTCAAATGCCACAGCCCATGTTTTAAAAAGCACGAAAGAATTGGTCAGCCAAATACCCTGCATTGGCATTGCTCTTGTGGATATATAATGGGTACTGTATACTAGCAGCTGGAACCAACTATGCACATATGCTGAAAGGACACAGTTTTAAATGTGCGTGTATGCTGACCACGGACACTGAGGTTTGTGGGCAGTGTCAGAACCTGGTGGAAGCTACCGTGGTAAGCAGTCCACTTCCTACGCTATAAAGGCAGCGCACAACTGGACCTCCACAGCAAAACACGCTTACATCATTCCTACCATTCAATTGTTAGTAGGGTTCTGATGAAGTCCAATATTGCTAATACAAGCGAACATAGGAGTCGCAGGACGTAATTAAAAATAAGTCTCGACAAGACTTTTATTCGCCTGAGGTTTTGAATTCCGTCGCGTATTCTTCATCAGACACATTAGCATAAAAGTAGCAGAAGCAGTTCAGTTCAGCTCAGTTTTATTAGGGAAATATAAATTAATACCTTTGAACTCCCTCTTTGTACATAGCTATCACGCAGAACATGTGGCGTTGCCAGTAATGGAGCTGCGGTAGGGGGGAAGGCAGTGCAAAAACTCCTTTGTTATCATACATAAGTTAAGTTTTGTATGCCATTTGTCGGATTTTAAGGAGAAAAACTACCGCCTGTGGGGGGGGGGGCGAAGGGAACATGTAAATCGGATGTTCTGCTGCTGAAAGTGCGTGGATCATGTCAGGAGGAGGCCATCGCGTTTGTTCAATATCCTAATGGTCACACGGGGAGATGACTGCGGTGGTCACGGTGTCGGAGATGCGCCCATCGTATGCCCATGCGAACCAGAGGACAAAATTTACAATCAGTTATTCTAAACAAACATATTACTGAAAAGTAGCGAGCAGTATGTTTTTTAACAAAAGGTTAGACTGTAATATAATTACCTCGCTTTACTACAGATAATGTCTTTTTCGTTGCTGATCCTACTGCATCTTAAACGTGTCCACAGATGGGGACATGACAATGTATGTGGGTAGAGAATTCCATGCCTGCATTACTCTCTTAGAGAAGAAGAATTTTCGTGCGTTCGATCTTGCCCCAGTCATACGTAGCTTGAGAGGGCGTCCGCGCAATCTAGTAGTAGTGACCAGCTCAAAGAAATCGTTGGATGCTAGGCAACAATTTTGATCCCACAGCATGCGAAATGCCTGTATCATGTCACCGCGCAGCTGTCTGATATCCAGAGGAAATAAGTTAAGATTGGTCATTCGTGTCTCGTAAGGAAAGTACGCTTGGCCTCGCACTAACTTAGTTGCCGGTCGTTGTACCCTTTCAAGGGTTTTTTTTGTCTTTGACTATCCAAGGTTTCCAGGCTTGAATGGCAACTTCCAGTTGGGCTCGCACTAAAGCGCGAAAGACCTTGCCAAAGACAACTTTATCAAACTTAACAAAGGCACGCTTGGTTAGATACAAGCTCGACATTGCGGATTCGGCCACCTTACGGCTGTGGAGTGATGGCTTAAGTGAGGGAGTTAACCACACCCCCACATCCTTCTGGGCCTCTACTTCTGGCAGCAGTGTGTTATTTAAATTGTACACCCTCCGATACAAAGTTTAGTACTACTGAAACGCATTATGTTGCATTTGGCGACATTAAATTGCAGGAGCCACTCGTTCGACCATTGCTCGAGTCGATGCAAATCTGCCTGCAGATTTGCTTCGTCATCTTCGCTACGAATGACCTTCCAGAGTTTTAAATCGTCGGCGAACTTTGCAGTTTCGCAGTCTTATCCACTTATGCAGTCGTCGGTGTATCTAAGGAAAAGGATAGGACCCAGAACAGAACCCTGGGGGACCCCACTATCAACTGCCACCTCCGCCGATCGCTGACCACCAATACATACGGTTTGAATTCGGCCAGTCAGAAAGTTTTCGATCCATCGCAAAAAGTTTCCTGTTACGTCTAACCTTGTATAGGAGACGTTGATGCCGCACAGTGTCAAATGCCTTCTTGAAATCTATGAAGACTGCGTGCACCGTGTTTTCTTGATCGAGTGCTCTGGTCCATTGCCCTAGACCGAAGAGCAGATTTGTCAAGCAGGACCGTCCTCTACGGAATCCGTGCTGTTTATCAGAAAGAAGTCGATGACACTCTTAGAATTGCATCAACTCTATTTTGATAATTCGCTTCAGGATTTTGCAACATATTGCAGTAAGGATTATTGGCCTGTAGTTTTTTGCGGACGCCCGACTCCCACTTTTGTGTATGGGTGAGAACCACGCTGTCTTCCAGTCGGATAGCAGTTGGCCTGTGTTTAGGGATGCCCGAAAGAGTAACTGCAGGGGTTCTGACAACTCCACGGCTAGCTCTTTCAACAGCTTTGCAGGTATGCCATCCGGTCCTGGCGACTTCGTGTCTTGAAGCTTAAGAAGTTCTTGCAGGACAGTAACTTCTCTAAGCGCAACTGAGTCAATAGTCAGAATCTCCTCGGTACTAAAATTGGTAATGGTTAGCTCGACCTCCTTCGTAAAAACCGACTAAAAGAACCCGGATAGATGCTCGGCCTTTGCTTTGTTCTCGCAAATTTCGGCACCGTAATCCGTTTTTAACAGCGGGATGGGGTCTCTATTTTGGGTAGATCGCCTAATGTAGTTGTAGAAGACCTTCGGATTTTCTACTACATGGCTTATTAGGTCACTCCCAAAACGTCGGCGGGTTTTTAGTACAAGGCCCTTAACCCTATTTGTCTGCGTTTTGTACTTGTTGTACGAATCGGTGTTATTCTCTTTCCGATACGTTCTAAACAGCTTTTCTTTATGGTTAACCTCCCTCTTCAGCGTGTTTATTAGCCACTGGGGCCTATTTGTGGCTTTCACTTTCAAGATGGGGCAGAACCTGGTGATTAGCCCGTGTAGTACAGTCTTTAACACCGTCCAATCCTCGTGGACACACCCGGTGAATGCCTCTCTCCAGTCTTCCCTGCGCACTTTGGTTTTCATTTGGTTACAGTTTTCGCGCCATATGTTGCGTCTAAAGGTCACGCTACGATCAGGTACAGAAAAGAATGAGTACTCCCACTGTAGTACTACGTGGTCGCTTTTGCCTAGACGAGGTAAACAATTTACGACGTCTGCACGGTTAGGCGCTTTTGACAGTACAAGATCTAGGCAGTTAGCCTGTTGCCCTTCATGCTGTCTGATCGGAGCTAAGACGTGTTGTGATAGAAAGGCTTTTTGTACCGTGCGTAGGAGTCGGCGATCGAAACTTAATTCTGACCCTGTCGTAGAACTGAGGTTCCAGTTGACATGCGGAGAATTAAAGTCACCTATAATCATGACATTGGATCGCACGGCAAATGCTTTAACTTCCTCAATCAGGCTATTGTCTGACTCTGGATCGTTCGACGGTGGGCGATAAACTGCCAAGATGTCAAGGGCTTGAGACCCCAGTGTTCCGACGGTGAGCCAAAAGGCCTCTATATCGGACGCGAGCTGGTCAGGTTTGTTTGACACGTGCAGGCCATGTCTAACATAAGTGAGCACACCCCCACCCTGACGCCCGGCACTTTCTTTTCGAAACAGCTGAAAACTGGGGAGAGTGACTTCCCGATCGTCTATCTTTGTGGATAACCATGTTTCTGTTATACAGACCACATCTGGTTCCACTTGGTACATAGTAATCTTAACCTCGTCTAATTTAGACAGCAGGCCTTGTGCATTGGTGTACATGCACTTAAGTTTCCTTTGTCGGCTTGTTCGGGTAGTTTTTACGTTCGGGCTCAACCCTTTCCCTACTGGGTCGAATGCGTGGTTATCCGGAACGGACCTGTCCAAGGTCAGAATAATGGACGCTGTATCACTTGATTGTTGTAAATGACCAAGTTTCGTTCTCCTTTGCTGTGTCGCTCCTTCATTTCTAAAACGAGTTGACGACGTTTGTCTCGTTCTATAACTGAGAAATCCTGCTGAAAAAAACTCCCGGGTGAGAGTATTTTATTCTGAAACGCTTAGACAGGATGAGATTTGCTTCTTGACTGCTGGCCATGACTATCTTCAGAGGTCTGGGACGCATCGATCCAGATGGGCCCTCTGACCGTTTTCCAAGGCGCAATGCCTTAACTAACTCGATTGTTACTTTGGGCCTCAGCATTTTGTTCATAAGTGCACCAAAGAGCTGGATGTCTGCGGAATGCCGGTCCATGGGAGTGGTTGCGGTTGATTCTGCCAATCCCTATATTATGACGTTGGATTCTCTCCTAGCGACATTTTTTACGCCTACGACATTGTCACTTACTTTCTGACTAACAGCTCTTGTGCTGATATTTTGACGGTTATGTTTGAGACCGGAGTCAATTGGTGCAGTATGAACCTTGTTTTCTACTGCGGGCCTCGGGCTCGGGTTGGCCGATGTTGTTGCTTCCCGGCCATGGACTGCGGTGCGATTTCCATGCAATTTTGCGGAGCCAGGCGCTAAAACTTTGAGGGCCTTAACACTCGTATTTTTTTGTCAACAGCGAGCTTGTTAAAATCTGCCTCAGCTGTGGCAACTTTCTCAGTTTTGGTGCCTTCAATCCGGGTTTTGGCACGCTCTTGCCTGTTTTTATGTGCACCTTTACTTGAAGTATTGACGCACCTGTAGCTACTTTGTTGGCAGGAAGGTTTTTCAAATTTACCTCAACTGCGTCTACTTGGTCAGCTGTTTGGGCATTCACTTCAAGTGTTGGCACATTCGTGTCTTCTGTTGACGAAGACTTAACTGTAGATGCTGGCACACTCTTATCGTTTTTGTTTTTGTCAACTGTGGGGTTATTCAAATTTTCCTCATCTGCGGCAATTTGGCCAACGTTGGAGGCCACCACCCTAAGTGTTGACTCTCTTTTATCTACTTTGCTGGCAGAGAGGGTTTTCAAATTTACCTCAACTGCGTCTGGTTGGTTAGCTGCTTGGGCCTTTACTTCAAGTGTTGGCACACTCGTGTCTTTTGTTGTGAAAGTCTTGACTTTAGGTGCTAGCACACTCTTATCGTTTTTATCGACTGTGAAGTTCTTAAAATTTTCCGCAGCTGCGGCAATTCGGCCAACGTTGGAGGCCTTCACTGGAAGTGTTGACGCCCTTGTGTCTACTTTGCCGGCTGGAAGGTTTTTAACATTCGCAGCATTTGCGTGCAGTTCTTTCGTCCTACCAGAACGCAGTTGTCTCTGCGCAGATATTGGACTCTGGGAAACTTCTTGATCCTCCCGAATCTTTATTCGTGCGGTTTTGTTGATTTTAGCCCTGGATAGGGGTGAGATCAATTCTGCGGTTGGACGGTTCATCCGCCTTTTGGCAACTTTAACGGTCCTGGGACACAAGCTTGCCAGACACTGTACACTGGCGCGTTTGTGTATGCTTGTCCTCCGATTTGGGCGTGTCTGGACCTATTAGGTGTTGGCTGCTAGAAAGCGCCCTTAATGTTGATAAGAGCTGTTGATTGCGACTTTTTTCGTCAATTAGTCTTATCTTGTCGAGTTTAAGCAGTTCTGCAAGTATTTCTGATAGTAGGTACGTAAGACACTCTAGTCTCATTACTTTTTGCCGCATCTCTTTGCAGTGATTATAACGCTCTGGGTATATTGTGTGACCAGTGTTAGTGCACGTAACTGTCGGTGGCCCTCGCAACTCAGTTGCGGTAGCCGAGGTGTTTAAACGGTCGCCCGCCGGGTCGCGTGTCCGCGGTTCGCTGCAAACTCCAGTGTTAGTGCACGTACCTTCCGGCTGCACTCGCAGCTTAGTTGCGGGGGCCGAGGTGTCTAGACGATCGCCCCCTGAGGCGAGCGTGCGCCAATCGATGCCTCCTCTAGACTCGACCTTTTCCTCACGCACGACAGTCGGATCGTGAATGTCTGCTTTCCCCATGGGGTTGATTTTGGGTTTTGCGAGCACAGATAACAACAAAATTTGGGATGGCCTACAGTTATGTTGCACTTGTATTCTTCTCAAATCTCCTGGCTAAGGTTACAATATTGAAATCAATATTGTCTATACTAGTAGAAACTATTTCGGATTGACCAGAGCAGGAAAGACAGCAAAAATATAGGTTAGCCAATACTTATGTAGTGCTTGTCTTCTAATCTGATATCCAAGCTGTGGCTTATAGTGTCAAATTGATAGTGTCTACGCTAGTAAAAACTGTTTGACCGCGTAACTTTAAACGAGATAGTCTGATCTGTGAGTATGCAACAACTATACACAGGCAGTAAATAAATTAATGTACAGCAGTATATAATTTAAGACTCAGCCTCTCCGCAGATATTCCTCAGTGACCCTGAAGAATTTGATTTGGACAGGTAGAGTGTGTAAACCAAGCCAATAATCCCAGCAGGATGCTCGATTTGGAGAAAAATTCCTGGTCGAACAGCGAGGGTATTGAAGGAAATTGGACGGAGGATCGTATAACACAGTGTGTTTTTTTCTATTCAGTTTTACTCTGAAGACAATTTCTTTCGACGTAGAAGTTGAAATAACTTTGCCTTTGTCTTGCTCAAAAATTCAAACCACGCAGGTTCAATTCAGTTATATAGTTATATAGTCGTCTAAATTGGACGCCCATTGGCAGCTGCAATTTGCACCTAATTGGCCCTGACGAGACGTGAACATTTATCCGAAGTGGCTATGCATTGCATTGCCTTGACACAAGACACACACACGGCCGATAATGTCTTAAGGCCATGCACTCCGATGATTCATGCATCAACCAACGTATCGAGTTGGATGTAGTATAATACTATCTCAAGGAAAGGTGGAAGAAACTATGGCCAACCACTATGAACCAACGTGGCCGCAATTAGCACCCACATCAGATGACCTTGAGTGACCCCGGACCGACGCAAATTACAGATGCCAATTAGCCGTTACGCTATTGTGACTACTAATTTTGTCCATCACGGAGTAATGCATATTGCGGCTGCCAATTAGGGCCAACACTTGACGATTATATACCAGCACTTTTGAAATGTTTGTTGTTCGTTGTACAGCTTCTCAAGTCTGACGACGACCTGGAGGACAGACTCACTGTGACAGTGCTTTTTTAAATCTTCACTACTAATTCGCTGCGAAAGTTTCAAAATGTAGTTGGCTGTTTATAGCGAGAAACTCAAACATTTTGCCGAATCTACATTGGTTGCACTCTCTTATTTCTCTCACATTCCAGCCTGCTCCCCAAGTCTAAAGGAAGAATAAATGAGAATGTGTACCATTTCTGACGTGACGCAGCATCTCAGCCTAATCTCTGCACACACTAACATTACAAAGGAGCCATCGTGGGCCAAACCTAGCCTCTACAGATGGCCGAGTTATTACATAAGATGAGCAACGGCTTTACTGATTTTTATTTGGCAAAAGTGCGTTAAATTTATGATGGTGAAGGTTCACTTGTATTTACCACCTTCCATCTTTTTTGCCAGACATCAGTAGTTGTTCTGCACTTGTAAGCCGACTGACTGCACGATTAAGATAAGGAACGGCCATGGTGTAGGCTACACCTATTGCGTGCCATAAAAATTTATAACAATAGTTGAGAACTCACTTGGATTCAGTGCATTCTAAATGACCTAGCCCATACTCAGGATATGGTCATCAGCAGAGCAGTCCATTTGTGGAAAATGAAAGATTAAATACATCCAGAACCTTGAAACATTGTTTTCCCGGTAGAAGTTTGAAAAGGGCGAAGATCACAGGTTGAGCAGAGTGTATTGACGTCATACAATTTCGCGACCTCAAATTCATCTGCATACGGTCATTGCCTGCTAATATAGTAAATTAACTGTACAATTAGAAGAGTGAAGCTTAATAGGTAAATAGGGTGTGAACCATAAGCCAAAAATGTGGGTGCATAGTGAGGGTTAAAGGAGGGGGCAGGTAATTATCACAGCAAGGCGGTTCAGGTAACAGTGACCGCGTTTAAAGTCGTACTTCGGGCTGCGACCGGACGTCTCCTACGATTTGCCGAGGCCGCTGCGATACGCAGAGGAAAACCAGAACTCTGTAAACAGCTGGATCATGTGATCAACCTCGCCTTGCCGTGGTGACGATCCCCCTTCCCCCCCACTATGATCGACTGCTGCCCCGTTCTTTGCCCCCCCCCCTTTAATTACATTTCACAGGCTTTCACTGTTACCTGAACCACCTTGCTGTGATAATTACCTGCCCCCTCCTCTAACCCTCACTATGCACCCACATTTTTGGCTTATGTTTCACACCGTATTTACCTATTAAGCTTCACTCTTCTAATTGTACAGTAAATTTACTATATTAGCAGGCAATGACCGTATGCAGATGAATTAGAGGTCGCGAAATGGTATGACGTCAATAAATTCTGCTCAACTTGTGATCTTCGCCCTTTTCAAACATCCAGAACCGTTGTCCTGACCTTTCAAATTAGATCGCTCACCAAACCGTTCCGTCATTTATTAATTGCAGCAGAAACTTAATCAAAGTAGTGTCGAGCATAACGAAACTGTTAGATTTATTATTTGCCAACCATTTTGTCATCGTAAGGGACTAAAATCTCCTAATTTCTCCATTGTCTGGGGCTTTCTACACTGCCATTAAGTTGGTTCTGCAACTTCTCAGAAACAGATGAGTCAAATGAGCAATTTACAATACGATTGCAAAACCATGGAACAAATAATTTAGAAAACGTTGATGTTGTTCCTCGAGCAGGAACACATCCTTTCCTATGCCCAACACGGTTTTTGCAATGGTAGGTTCTGCTTTTTTAACTTGATCGCTGAACCAAAGCAAGTGACCAGGGAAAAACAGTGCACGCCATCTACATTGACTTTAAAACGGCGTTCGACATCGTCCCTCACCAACGCTTCCTGCATAAACTGCGCAACGCAGGCGTTCGCGGGGCCCTCTTCCTATGAATCCAAAACGTCTTGGCAGGACTGTCCCAAAGAGTACAAATCGGTCGCCAGCAGTCCGATATTCCATATTATTCTTTGTTTTTATCAACGATTGTGTCAGGGGCCTAGACTGTGATAACACCTAAACACATGGAAAGTTATCCAAAATACGGCAGGCGATAACCATCTGCAAGCTAAGCTGAACCGATTGGAGGACTGGCCAAAGCATTGACTTATGCCTTTCAACGGTAATAAATGCACCGTTTTTCAAATCGGCAGTGCTAGAGCATCCAGTCCGAAGGTCTATTCCTTAAACAGTGCACCGCTCCAACACGTTGAGAGTCAGAAGGACTAAGGCGTGTGGATTACTTCTTCACTCAAACCAACGCTAAACTGTACGAAGGCGGCGAAATTGGCCGGATCTATATGGCAGCTGATTAGACGAGCCATTATAGGGTTTGAAAAAAACAGCTTTTTCAAATTATTTGGAAGCTTCGATCGGCCGAACCTAGAAGTTGCAATGTAGTTATGGTAACCTTGGACTGTCAAATACTGTACCGTCTTAGATAACGTCGAGAGGCAAGTGACCAATATGGTCAATGTTTTGGGAACACTGCCCTATGAAAGCAGACTGTCATACCTCGACCTATTTTCCTTTTCTACAGAAAACTTCACGAGACCTCACACTTACCTTCCGTATTATGAATAACCTGGATTATTACTTCGTCCTTTACGATTTCTTTATTCAGGCTTATATGCCAACTTTGCGCGGTCACCCCTTTATATACGTCCCGGCAAAACAAAATCGACGGACGAAAATTATTCTTCAGCAAAGCAGTGGTTGCAGCGTTAAACGCCCTTCTCGAAGAGTTTGGCCTCCCTATCTGTGTGGTTATTCATTTAAGAGCAAACTGGACATTCACCAAACACATTGTAACACGTCTTCCATGTAACAAAAAGACAGTCATTATACTACTCGTGATTAGTGAAAAGCCATGCATTTATTACTACTTCGACAACCTAACGACTGTTTGGTCTTCACCCGGAACTTGTAATTGACGTAATTTTTTAAATTTTTATTTCCATCCCTATATTCCCTATCATCGTGTTACCAACAGGGAATTCAGAGGCGTTCATCTATCTTTCCCTCAATAAACTTATATTGATATACTAATAGAATTCCCAAGTTAAAAAATGTTAAGATATTTACCTGATTTGGCTATTAAGTTCTTCTTAGTGCTCCTCTTAATTGCTTCCTTCTTATTTATTGCAAAACTTATACCATTATTCTGGTTTTGAACCCCAAATCTAGTTTCGATGTGTAAAATGATCAGAGTGTTCACAAAACACCCTCTCTTACTAAACTTTTTGGGAAAATTATTGCCATATACATGACCGATTTCTGAAAAGCCAATCATGTTCCTTGTTTTCCCCAATGCGGCTTTTCCCGATCGCTCTTTTATAAACCGGCAAAGATAGATTATGTAACCACCTCATATACACCTAGTTCCAGCATTTTCGCCTTCGAAAACGGTAGTTAAAGGCATTTTGGAGGTAGGTAAATTGGATAGACAGAGAAGGAAATTTTCAGAAGTAAGTCTTAAGTGAAAAAATGCAGTCGATGTTGCTTCCCGCGACCGCTGGGAGCAAGCTGTTCCGCATGTAAATCGAAAATGTGCACGGCGCTTCGCGCCGTGGACTATACTTATCTAACTCCAGATCGCTTAGTTGGACTTCAGGTATGTTGTAGTAGACCACCTCTTAACGGTCATTTCTATTTTTCAGGAATTTCATGAAACCTGCAATTTGATAATTGGGTTTTTCCGCAATACGTTCAACGATAATACAAATTAGGAAAACTACAGATATAAAACACAATAAACAATACAGTAGAAATGCAAATAGCAGTTATTAAGATCATTCCACTGCGTATCCTTATTTCCCCCACCCCCCCCCCCCTAAAACCATATAACTACTATTTTCGTAGGACAGCATGCTAGGACAATAGGTAAATGCGGGGGCTAAATAAGCAACTGTTGCCTTTACACCTATTTGCAATCCTTGGCTATCAAAAAACTTATTGAGAAGAAGAGGAGTTGATTGCTGAGACAATACTTTCATCCCCTGACGTTTCGATCTCCGTCGTGGATTCGTCCCACGTCGGGCAATGTTTTCCTCCAATACACTGATAGGAAGTAAACCCTTATATAGTAAATCGCATTTTACATCGCCATTCAATTCAATGAGCCGAATAAACAACTTCAAATATGTGTTAAACCACCCCCTCAAATATAAATCTTCACATTTTATGAGTTTGACAATATATAGTACTATTATTCAGAATGAAACCCTGGGTAGCAGGACGCCGATTGAAACCCTCCCCCCGCAGGGCAACCGATACCAATAGACGCAGAACCATCAAAATGCTAACATGAAGCCCATAAGTACTGTAAGGCGGCACACAGAACCCACCTCCGACGATGGAACCCTGTTTGATACCGAAACGGCGAGAAATTAAACATATTGTTCCCGTGACCGCCTATTCTTCTCATGGAGGTTCAGAGCACGCATTTTTGCTCCAGTCAGCGGTATATATTTCTTACATATTGATTTCTCAAATAGAGCCTAAAATATGGGTTCCGTGTTCTTATTTTCAAGACCACGAGGGCGCGTGGACTCTCGAACTTGGAAAGAAGTCTAGCAAGAGACTGCGAGAAACTTAATTAAATACAGTATAGACAGCACAGTCCCGTGTAAATGGCCACGCGTACAATGAACATTAGAAATATACTGTGTAAAGAAGGCGTAGACTTTTGCGCCCGTTGGTAATTTGGCCTTTTGCGTACAATAGGTTATATAATAATATTCACAAATTCCAAGTTACAAGATTCAATAAAAAAGACGAATTTCAAATTATGTAGTAAAAAACCCCTGTACTTGAAAGTGAGGGGGGAGTTAAGGTACTCCATATTTTCGAAAATGCTGCAAGAGAAATAAAACATAATCCTTGATTATCGAATAACAGAGTACGTTAGTTTTTAAGATAGGATGTAATCCTTAAAGCTTTTTACCATGTGAAAACGGCAAGTAAGAACAAGTCCGCCGCTGCTTCTTAGGATACAAAATTCCGTATCTATATATAAGAAAATTTAGTGACCTCCCAGATGACTTCAATGACTTAACAACTGCAGAGTTATCTTTGACAGATTATTTCACATATTTTGAAAGGATGATTAATCCATTTTTGGGCAACCATTTCCGAAGCAATTAAGGGAACGCAAACAGCAAACAGTTAAGAGATACTTGTTACCCAAGGGATACCAGGTATTATTGTATATGAGCAACTCTTTCATTCGCCCTTACTAACGCCCAATTTTATCTGCTTCGGAGCTTGCTGGAGCATGAATTGAGGGCATAATGGGTCAAACCCGCATGCGTGTGCTTTGATCTACCCAGCAAGTGCATGTCAACTAAGCAAACGGTCAGTCCTACTGGCTTTGTCGTTTCAGCGTGGGTGGATAAGGGGGCAAATTGTAATAGCAAGGTAAGGTATTCAGTCAGCCGCCACTACTTGGCGTAACAGTAACATTTTCTAAGCGTGTGCAATAAAAACAACAAAGTAAAATATAATGGAACCGAACTGAGCCAGCGGTAGGACAACTATTTGGTTTTCGTTGAGAACTAAGAGAAAGGCACGTGTGGCGCTCGCCTGCAAGTTTTTTATAAGAGCATAAAATGCGATAAGCGCCAGCAACATTAAATGGTTACTATATTTTCCGAAGAACATGAATGCCGTTCAACCCAAGAAACGCATGTTATAATAGGCTTCACGTTCGGTATTACATGCGGAGATGCGCCCTGCAGCACCAGTGGGTTCTTTTTTGAACCTAACTCAATCATACTAAAAAACTAGAGACCCCCTAACTGGAATCCCGGTGGTGGCGTTTATATCACCTGTGTTTGGCATTAACCTATTTGGCCATAAAAATATAAAAATGACACTATAAACGTCAGAAAAAATTGGTTTGATGTGCTAGATGTTTGAAATGTTGAACATACTTTTGTCTACCGCGTAGTTAGATTTGATACGAGACTTGATACGGAATGATTCTGATGAAAATTTTCCAAACATATGAAAACGTGTGCGCAATCGTAGGAAAAACAAAGACATTTTCCGGAATAGCTGCTGTATTTGCGCGCGGAACAATGAGTATATCTTCCCTCCATGGGGCCGTATTCTCACAAGTATCTGATCTTCTGAGTGCATGAGGCAGAAGATCGTGTAGGCATGCTTATACTGCATACACATATGCTTAAATTATCTATTTACATCGATGTCATTTCTGCTGAACTAAAGCGCTACTTCGGTTCAACGTTTATTTATGAGGGGAAAGTTTATCATCGAGCCTATTCGTTTTTATTGTTGTCAATACCCTGCATAACGGTAAAATTTGCTATCTTTCCAAAATGGAGCTGGAAACAACACGCGCCATTATGCATACGATACTGACAGATCTATGTTGTGGGTGTTTGTAGCACTTCTCATTTAAATTCTGTAGATGTCTTGAGGTAGATGGCTGTCAAGCCAATACATCCGTTCCTCGTACTTTTCTCAAGAGCTTTAACGAAAAAAGGAAATTACGGCTTACGGAAGATTGGCAGCTAATACGCTCCAACTGAAAGGATGCACGCTTAAGTGAATATCTGAGAAATGAACAGCAGCCTAAATGAGCTTCCAATGGCACATCAAGTAATAAAACCCCACCAGAACTGATATCGGCAGAATACAGAACAAATAATTCTTCCGGTCATATCAGCTTCGCCGAACATAGAAGCATCAGTTTAATGAAAAAGACGGGCGACAGGAAAAACGTTGGTGCTTTCCATCAGTAAAGGAAGGCTTTGTGGTACTCTTCAGTTAAGAAACTATATTTCATCTAAATGGAATGTTTACGATGCCTCATTTTTTGGGGTGATAGCAGCATTTTGAAAACGAAGACCAATATAATCCAAAAATCTTGGCTTATGCTGATAGTGTAGGGCAGAAACATACTAACCTTTTTAATAAACACCGCATGGGTGAAACTACCGTCAAGAGAAATTAATTTGTCCTAATCTTAGGTTAGGTCTGCCGTCGATTCAAGCAACAAGTAAGTCCTGTTTTACGCAAGCGATAGGGCCCTCGGCGGCCTATGAATTGGTCAATAAGGACTAGTGGAGTGGACATTTGCGTCTCCTAGTTTTACACTACGTTAGTTCTTCCTTTAGAACTGCCTGAGATCTAAGGTTTATAGAGGCAGACCTAACAGTTGACCTAATCTAGACCACAGTCTACTTACTGCATACAATTTGCATCCCGTTCTGTAGGCTTGTTCGAGGACGAACTTGCTTGCTGGACAAAATTATGTAAAACGTTCAAAACATCTGGCAAAAAAAGTCTTCTCCTATGGCATTTATGGTGTTACTTTCATATTTAATGGCCAAATTTGTTAATGCCAGTAAAAGGTATTATAAACGCCACCACTGACATTCCAGTTAGGAGTGCTCGAGTTTGTATGTATGTTTGAGTTTTGTACATAGTAGAACCCGTTGAGGCTGCAGCGCGGAGCTCCGCATGTAAGACCGAACGCGGTACGTATTACAACAGCTGCCTCTTGGTTTAATGGCATTCATGGTCTTTGGAAAAAATTGCACAACTTTGATGTTACCGCCGCTTATCGCATAGTAGTACTCTAACCAAAACGACCAGGCGAGCGCCAGGCGTGCCTTTCACTCAGTTTTCCATAAAAACCAAGTATTTTGACTCCCTTTGGCTCAGTTCTGTTCCATTAAATTGCACATGTCTAGAAAATTTTACTGTTATATCAGGTATTGGCAACCGACCGAATACATGCGTTTTCTGGCAAAGGAGTGCTCACTTATCCAACCACGTTGAAAAAACGCAACCATCAAGTTCAGTAGGTCTGACCGTTTGCTTAATGCACATGCATTCCCTGAGTAGATAAACGCATGTGCATGCAGGCCTGCGAGCTTGGCCCATTATGCCCTCAATTCATGGTCCAGCGACCCCGAAAACAGATAACATATGGTGCTCATTAAAGCGAATGAAACAGCTGCTCTTTAACAGTAATTACTAGTATCCCTTGTGCAATAAATCCCTTCAAACTGTTTACTGTTGGCACTGCCCAGTTTTCTTGGAAATAGTCGCCTGCAGAATGGATCAATTATCCTGTCAAAAATGTGGAATAATCTGTCGGCGGTGAAGATGTTGAAGTTGTCAGGAGAGTCAGTAGATTGTCCGAATTGCAGATACGGAATTATTAATTCTAGGAGGCAGTGGTGGAATTAAAAGTCGACAGTTTGACAAAAGACTGACTTTTATTAGAAAAGATCGTTCCCGTTGCAGTGGCTATACTAGTGGTCTTGCAGTTTGTGGCTGGAGTTAAAAAGTGCGAAGAAAAAGACGACCTATATGACTTATCAAATTGTAATTGAACAGACAATAATCGCAAATTTCTCGCGGCAAGCAGACTGGGGCCGGAACAGTAGTTCATCAATTTTATATCTGGTTAGGACAAGCAATGAGCAATTTTGACCAAATTTTGACATTCCATTTTACTCCACCGTGAGAATGGGGGCGAATTAGAAGGGAAAATTAACGTTCTATGCGTTTCCAACGTGTTTCTATATTGTCAACTCAAATGCAGTAGTTAAAGGCTTTCATATCGCATGCCGCTAGTTGTTCGACCCTTAAACAATCTAATTTTACGCTCCCAGGTAAAAGGTGAAGCACCATGTACAAAAAAACATGAGTAAAGAAATTATCTACGGGGAAAACTCTGATGGTTCACTGGGAGGAAAAGTCATGGCATTAGTAGTTTGATGGAAGAGCAATGGCTTCCAGTTAAGGTCTTCCCTACTAGTATGATGACGACGGGTCCCTAACTGAATCGCAAAACGTGCGGAAAATTGGCTATTCTTCAAAATGGTGCTATCATCGGACGATAATGACCTCATTGTCATGTTCCAGCTAATCAAAAAGGGGGTAAAATCCAGTTTATAATGCGTGCAATAGTCCAATTGATGTATATTTAAGAAGAATGTAATGCAAATCAAAACCAGCGAAAATTGCGTCTCTTGTTCGAAAGCCCATATCTATTCCCGTGACTAATCTTATTCTTAAAATTAACCTTACATAGTAAGTAGCCCTTATTCCACTCTACCCATAACCCCCTAGTGTTTAGTCTATGGACCACATAAAGCTGACATTATGCTGTATAATCATCGAATGTTTGGCACCTTTTCCAATCCACAACGCACGGCAGAAGTTTGATTAAAATTACGGCAGATTGTTTACCTTCTTATGATCTCATACAACTGAAGTCTATCAATAGGTCCCTCTTGATACAATTTATGAAAGTTTATCTATAAATATTCACCACACGTTGTGTAACGTAAAGAGTGGAATCTATTTCATAAAAGAAGATGTTACGGCCTGTTAAATCACCATAAAATGCTCCGCATTAGCTCTAAAATAATTTGAAAGCGAAAATTTGAATTCATATAAATGGATTTATTTTGTAACGTGTCTACATTTTGAGAATATATGCGGGGAACACTTATTTAAATTTAGGTTATTGAGAATTCTATTTTTCCTAAAATATGCCCAAAGGTCAAATTTCGAGTGTATTATGTCTTAACGCTTCAATTTATGGCAGACTAATTCTGCAGGTCATGCTTTCTATATCTCACACATACTGACCGCTGTTTTAATCAAACATTTCTTACTTCAATATACAGCTTTTCCTAACGCATGACATCCTCATGCATTGCGATCACTTAAGCAGTGAAAGAATATGTAAATACCAATCTCGTTTATTTATTTATTCCAAACTAAATTTAGTATATCCTCCCATGCGTCATACAGTTTTTTGGTAAACCATGTACTGGTAGCTTGGGGTGAAAATTCAGTTTCTGTGAGCAGATGATGCTTAAGCAATAGTTATGTGCGGGTAAGGCACGCCAAAGCGTTTAGATTCATGTGGCCTTACAGTTTACAGACTAGTTAACTGATGGGTAACTAGACAGGTAAATAATTTTCATCAGTAAAAATGGGCCGTAGTAAGTGTGCCCCGATATGGCAAAGAAATATTGCCGTTCCCCCTACGCTACAGGTGAAATTGCTTCAGATTTCAGGAAGCGCACCTATTCATGTGACTTAATCCTAAGTCCAGCCCAAAATAAAACATTAGTCCCGATCGTAATCCTACTCCTTCCCTTAAACGTTACTCTTATGCCAACATGCAACCCAGCCTTAAGTTTAGTTATATCTTTAATTTTAA
>JAYGXS010000001.1:41530091-41601480 GCA_036362985.1 Ligula intestinalis | reverse complement strand
TTCTGGGGCGTAAATTATTCCTGCTTCCTTGTACATATGAACGGTAAGTGCTAAGTAGGTGTTCATCCAGTTTCCGTTTAAACGCATCTGTGGAGTTTGCCATTACGACCTCCTCCGGGAGTCCGTTCCAGACATCGATGACTCGTTGTGAGAACGACTGCTTGCGGACCTTTAGATGGGATAGGTTTTCCCGCAGTTTGAGGGAATTCCCACGGAGGTTGGTTGAAGTGGCGAAGGCGAAGAAATCATCAAACTTCAGGGCACACTCTCGATTCCTCACGAGGCGGTACCTCTGTATGAGATCGCCGCGGATTTGTCTATACTCAAGGGGGAAAACGTTAAGTGCTTCTAGTCTACATTCGTAAGATGAAGACTTAAGGCCCTTCACAATTTTCGTTGCCCATCACTGAATTCTTTCCAGCATCAAGTTATCTTTGTGCATCCATGGTCGCCACGCCTGAACGCCATACTCCAGATGTGAGCGAATAAATGTTCCATAGATTTTGCCAAATAGTTTTTTGTCTATGTCGACAAAAGTTCGCTTAACGGCAAACATAACACTGTTCGCCCTCTTGGCAGCCCTAGCACACTGTAAAAACGGCCTCAGGAACGGCACAATAGCCATACCCAGATCATTTTTTCATTGACGTTAGACAGGCACCTTCCATTGAGTACGTAGTTGTGTCAGTCATGCGTCGCGCTCACTTTCTTTGTCTTGAGTCGCAATGTGACACACTTCTCAAAGTTAATCCGCATTAACAATTTTTTGGACCATTCACCTAGGCGGTCGAGTCCTTCTCGCAGAGTTTGCTCAGCATAAGCGTTTCTGATGGGTTGCCATATCTTAATATCATCTGCAAACAAGACTCCATTACTAACCAGTCCATGCCTACAGTCGTTGACGTAGATTAGGAACATTGGTGGCCCAAGAACGGAGCCCTGAAGCATTTTACTCGCACCTGGCACTGAAGAGGATTTTGCTTTTCCGACGCACACGGACTGCGATCGGCCAATGAGAAAATCTCCTACCTAATTTAGTAAATTGCCCTTATCCTGGATTCGCCAACCTTGTATAGTAGCCGTTGGTGAGGGACACTATCGAAGGCTTTTTTAAAGTCTGTGCAAACAACATCTACGGGGGGTATTTTCGTCTAATGACTTGGACCAATGCTTCATAGAATAAAGCATATTGGTCAGACAGGAGTGGTTTCCTCGAAACCCGTGTTGGGCCCCATCAAAGAAGTCTTTTTCTTTGATTATCTTTCCATAACTTTACAAAAGATGCAAGTTAGGCTCACTGGTCGATAGTTGTTCGCGCTGGTTCTGGATCCACCCTTGTGAATAGGGTATGTGTTCACAACTTTCCAATCAGATGGGAGGATGCCTCGATCAAAGGACAACTGAAAAATGTGCGTAAACGGTCTCGAAAGTTCCAAAGCCAGCTCTTGCAGTACCTTTGCTGGTATTTTGTCTGGACCCGGAGACTTAGATTCATTAAGCGCAAGAAGTTCATTCATTCCTTCCATCTTCTTCTTTGAAACGGAGGTCCTCCATGATTCTGCCATTACTCATTGCATGGAAGTTTGTCGGATTAAAATGCAGTTCCTCAGTGAAAACAAATGCAAAAAACTTGCTTGGGTGTTCTGCTTTTTCGAGCTTGTCTATAATTTCCTCATTATTTTCATCTATAAGAACTGCAACTGTGTCTTTTTTTTGCCTACTGTTGATGTAACTGTAGAGCACCTTTGGCTTCGTTACGTTCCACTCGATAATTTTCGCTTCGTAGTCTTTCAGCGCTTTTCGAATGTTTGATATAACCTCGTTCCACTTTTGGCGGAATTCCTCGTAGTGTGAAGGCTGATAGGTTGATGCGTACCTTCTCCAGAGTTTGTTCTTGCAGTTTATTAAGCTCTTCAGATCTTGCATTAACCAGGGGGGCCTGCTCGCCTTTTGTACTTTTTTCAGCGGAAGTTTTGATGCATAACTTCGCTTATTAGATCCCTGACAGTGTTCCAGTCGGCATCCAGACTACCGGTTAGAAGGTCATACCAACTTATTGCTGCTAGTTCATTTCTCATTGCGGTATAATTTCCGTGCCAGTAGTCTTACCAAACCTCCGTATTTCTCAGTTGATTGGTGTTTGAAGCATATTCCCACAGGATCATGACATGATCACTCTTTCCAAGAGGCGCGATTGGCCTAATTTCGCTTTTATCAATCAGGTCTTTCGATAATATGAGGTCCAAACAGTTCGCTGTTTGGGCTTCTTTTACTCCCGTTGGGAATCCAAGATTCTGCACGAGAGAGAGGTCCCCCGTCAGCTTTAAGAATCTGGAGCTAAAAGGCTTATGAGAACCTTTAACTGATAGCTTATCCCAGTTAATCAGTGGGGCGTTAAAATCTGCAGTGGTCAGCGCATTTTCATTTTGAGCCAGTTCACGCATCAGTCCAAACAAGGTCTCGCCACCCTCTGGAGATTGATTTGGCAGTCTATAGACAGTCATGAAATGTAAAGTGGATGCAATACGCGTTTTCAGTTTAAGCCATAGCGCTTCACAATCATGAGAAGAACCAATTTTTGCGTTCTCACGCAATGATGCCCTTCTTGACAAACACTGCTTTGCCCCCTGCCTTCCTATCTATCCGGTCCCGACGAAAAACTTGGTACTTGCTGGGTACAATTTCGGTATCCATTACGTCAGCCTGTGGCCAGGTCTCTGTAATAGATCTGACATCCGGCTGTAGGTCAGCTATACAAACTTTGAGCTCGTCAATCTTCTGAAAAAAACTCTGTGCGGTCGCATAAAGAAAGCGCAGCTTCGCCGGCAAAGAGTTCTTAGCGATTTGTGGGTCGAGGGAGCCGGAAGGTCTCTGCGAATTAGCTATTTTATTGCCTGAGTTGTGGTCTGCTTTTTTTCTGTAAAACCCAGCGTTATTGGCTGTCTCCAGAGGAAAGACCTCTGGGCGGTGATGATTTCCCCGTTCATTATTCGCAGGTTCCTCTCGCCCGCATTGGATCACCTGTGGAGTTCGGTTTTCAGTTCCCTCCTTTTCTCCCTCTCGGCCGGCGAGTACTCCCGCTGAAAAAAACCGTTGGGTACTTGTTCCGTAGTTGCGATTTCCTGTTCAACAGCAGCTGCACTTGTTCTTCGTGCTTGCGTATAAATTATATTGGTCTGGATTGACCCGAGTCCGTATATGGACCCTTCTTTAGGCCCATCCTAAATGCTTGTAGGACGTGGACCACCATTTCTTCATTTTCATGTAGGAAAGTTTAATGTATCCGCAGAATAAATCCATATCATGGTCAATTTTATTCTTTGGGGTCTCCGAAGAAGATTCAGGCATGCCTTGTATGACGATGCACTGGCTGCGATTGAATAACGGGCTTTGAGGTTTACTAGTGGACCCTACCGACGTGTGGGTATCCTCGACTTGGGCTGTAAGATGCCTAAGCTCCGGCATTTAATAATTTGGAGGACCCAACAGCTCCTCTTTTGTGGCAAGGCCACCTTTTTGTGTGGTAGTCGGTGGCGTCTTGGGCTTTTTGGGAGACGCAACCAGACTAGTTCTTACTGGTATGTTAGACACCACCTGCTTGGTTTTTGGGACGGAATTAAGCACGACACCCTTTGAGTAAACAAAATGTTCAGTCCCTTCATCGTGGTCTGCTAGTCTAGCGGCGACACCGTCTGCCTGCTGGCCCAACGTACAGGATTCTACTCCCGGGTCTTCTACATTTTCGTGGATTTTCGACTCTTCAACTAGGTCGAGTTCCATTACTGGTTTTGCAGTAGTTTGCTTATGGAATATGGAAACTGCCCCTGTTTTCTACGTCTTGGCCTTTTCTCGGCCTTCAGTCGTCTCCGACATCAAGCCATGCATTAGAATATGCAAAAGCGACTTTAGTTCTGCTATTTCTGTTTTAAGGCATACCATATCCTTTTGTATGACGGAAAATGCTTTCGAAAGTTCCATGCCTGATATGCCATCTCGGTCTTCGTACTTTGTGTCGATTGAGCTCCGAGGACTTCTAGCCCTTTTAGCAGGGCGCGATTTCGTTGCGCCAACCATGCAGTTTTCCCTCGAAATTGCAAGCTGCGCTTATAAGAATAAATGTAGAATTACGTGACGAACCTCGAAACAGATGCAACCCCGAGCACATTTTTTTTGTCTGCACATAAATGCTTAATCTCGCTTTCATACATTTTTTATTTTAGGAGTCCGAAGGCCTTTCAGGCATAAAGAAATCTCGTCATCACGTGGACCAAAAGGAAGCCTTAAGGACGATTTACAGGGTCCCACCAAACTACCCCACGTCCTAGATCAGTGTCTGCATCGGCAGACACAACCATTATCTGGCTAAGAAAGTCGAACTTATGCGCACACAAGGATTTCCTGCAAGCTCCTCGCTTGGTATAACCAACGCTCACTTTTTAGATCATTATTTTTCTTCCTCCCTCCCCGTCCCTCTGGTTTGCGTTCAAAAAACCGTCACTGCCGCGTAAATAGCCGTACCCTATCGACCTTAACCTCCGTTTTTTAATTCCTACGACTCACTTTTATGACAAGACGAACATTATTGACCACTTGTTTAAGTTGTATCCCGTTCATATATAGACGTTAGGGTCCAATGTGAATTTATCGGAAGCTTGTGTGTGCTCACCAACTGCTCCTCTGAGATCTTGAAATATTATGTTCCACAGTAACGCTTCAGAATCCTAAATCATCAGAAAGAAACGTTAGTTTTAATGTATTAAGTATTTTAAATTACAAATGTGGGAGCCTTATTGAAATCTGTACATTATAAGGAGTCGGTTGACTTTCATATGAGAGCTGCGTTAAGCACTGAAGGGTGCTGTCAAAGAAAATTGAATTTTTTCATCAGTGACCTACCAAAATAAGCAAAAAATAATGTTTTAAGGCAACTTAGATTTAAACCGGCACCTGATAGGGCTATCCGTTAATTAACGTAAGCGCCTTTCATTTGTTTTGAGAGAAGACTTGAGGAACAAATCTAAAAGTTAAAACTGTTGATGCTCATATGTTTTATGTGTTGAATTACAAGTCCCGTTTGCGTGTCATAAACGCACTAAAATGTTTCTTCCTATACTCCCTGCAATCCAAAAAGACCGAGGGCTAATGCATGGAACTTTCGTAGATCGCGTGTTAGCCGGATAAAAAGCTCACACTCATTACATCGGGGTATGCTTTAAAACCAATTCACCAAGACCGTGAGTACCTTTGAGTTCTCTCTTAGACTTTTTCATCTATGATAAAATATTATTAGCTCCGTAAACTTCGTATTTGCCTACAAATCAGATTTTGTGAAACTGAAAGCGTCGCTGCCCCTTTAAGGGAACAAGAGATGGATTGCAAATTGTAAATTTGGTGCATGTTCACTAAAAATTCGTTTCTCAAGCTCCGGAATCTCTTTTGCAAACCGTTTCCCTTAGTTTAATGATCTTGCCTACAAAAACGTGTTTAAAAACTAAAGTATTGCTGAAAAACGTATAAGTATAGAACGAACATAACAAGTAGCTCATTTAGTGTAAAAAAAACAATTAATTTCTTGATGAAAATGTCGTTGAAGTGTAATCTGTTTGATGAAACACTCTACAGAAGGCGCCGAGCTTATAAGTGAACTCGATGCTTATCAATTTAGGTGCTGTTCACCATGTGGGATTTCGCAATCTTTTTAAAGCATTATTTAACACATATTGTGTAGACTCCTGGTATACGATTTGGAAGCCCGTGCAGTTGAGACCTCTGGCTGGTTCAAGCACTACACTATTTTTCCTGCATTTTGCATCCAACCAGTTTTTATCGTAGACTTATGTAACTGGCAGGCGTGCCGAGAATCCAGTCTCCATGGTTCTAATACAGAATCTTTTAAATATGTTCGAAGCTTTTTCTTGTTTCCGCGAAAACCTAATCATCGTGTGCGGAAAGGATGTGTGGCCTGCCTGTTAAGCACTGTGACAAATTTACTCTGCCAGTTAAAAAATATTTCAAGTTGCATTACGCACAAGTCTTCGTTTTGCACATATCATGTTATAGATGGCACGGCGGACACTTTCGAGGAGACCGAAGATGAATCAGAAAAGCCGAAAGTCGCTGGCTAAACTGCTGCATCAAAGTTGAGGCCACACCACGCGGCTGGTTAGTGCTTTCATGCAAAATGATTGGACAGGCAGTAAATTTGAGTTAGGGGTGACAGCATCCGGGCTTCTTGTGGCAATCCTTTTAAATTTCCTTCGTAATTTATGAGCAAGCTTTGAGTAAATTCGTTGAAACAAAGCTTTTTAGGCTTGGTTTGCACTAAACCCGTGACAGAATAATTAATAGTGCCTGTGGACCTTTGAACTTGAAACCCCATGATTTTTCTGCTCTCCACTTACATACAAACATCTAATTTATGTACATCAATTGGCCTATTTTGTTCATTTAAGAATCCTTTTTGTCCATATGCACGTATTTGAGGGAAAATAATGATGTTGTCGGTGCACGACATTAGCTCATTTTGAAAAAGAAGTCAAATTAGGCCTTAATGTTGCGACTCTTTCCCTGATAACTCTTCAACATATGAAAATTTACAGTTTTTAGCTGTTATATATCTTTTTTCATCTTTCAGAGTTATCTGTTTTGCGTAACGATTTTAGCCACGGTGAATGGAGGAATTTTATGTCTTAGATTTTGCAAGATATCTTTAAAAACACGCCTCTCATTTTCAGTGTCGTTGATCACTTATTGTGCTGTACGCTCTTATTCCAACAACCAACTTTATTTTATCCCAGCGTGGCCGAGTATTTTAGCTCTCTTGATTGCTTTTCATGCTAACAAAAAAAACCTCACGCAATTTGTATATTATGTTCACAATGAATAACCGTCTTTGTAACTAACTTGACCTCCGATGACAGTGAAGACGCAAAAACCTCGTCATTTGAGTAAACTTTGTGCTCTCATAAGGAAGGCATGTACAGGTATGAGAGCTAATCGGTTTTCATTTACTCCAAATGACTTATTTTGGCAAATACTTCAATTGCATCAAGTTTCAAAGTTATTTTATCATATTCTGAATGAGAGCTTTCTGTTAAAGCATTAACCTTAACGTTGCTGGGTTTATAAGAAAAACAAAGTGTCTTTAAATGCTGCCTCGAAAGCAACCTAATTCAGTTGTTTGCTACATATTTAGAGACAGATAAAAAAGAAAAAAACGACAAGACACATCCTTTAGCACATCCCCCACAGATCACGCGGGCAAACGTCGGTTGTCAAGCATCCTAAGCAAGAATCTTTCCTCGCAGATTTTGCCTGCTTTGTGCATTCATCTTTATGTCTTTGTTTCTGAGCACTGCTTTAACAAATTATGCGTTTGCACATGTTTTTTATCCCTTGGTTGTTTTCTTGTGTCTCGGGTATCTTTAGAAGAACAGTTTCAGAAAAAGTTTAGATCACACTATCACCATATGCTGGAAGACAAATTCTAAATTCCAGTACACAGCTCAGTGCCAAAAGAAGGCTAAGAATTCCATTTAGTTTTTGCTCATCTGACGTCCGGTGTCTACTTATTGAAGTGTAAGTGGACCTTCTAGGAAAGAGAAAAAGGCGCTTCCTACCGGAGAGATTTGGCTACATCGTGTGTGGGCTTCAACCTTCATTCCAGAACCGACGTGACGCTAGAGGATTCAGTGTTTTACACACAAATGTGCATGCCACAGTTTCAATATAAGTTTTATAAACGTTTGAGGGAGCCGATAATTATATCTGAAAGTTGTCCTGAAGGGCTGTTCTAGGACGGTCAACTGAACCTTCGTGTAAATTGCAGGTTACACATTGGCACGTTCATTGACTACGAAAATACCGAAAGAAATCTATATTCCCCAATCTGAGCCACAAAAACGCTTTAAGTATCATGCAACAAGAATACATAATGTGTGCTCAAATACTATCAACGTGAAATGCACCATGTGTATTAGTATCCATACAACAGTCAAAATTAAATTTGACTAGGTAGTTTAGCATAAATGTGGCTACGTTATTTTGATCCGATTAGTTAATTTTATTATAGGAAAACCTTTCAAGTTTGTTGAGCATTTATTTTAGCAAAATATAGAAAACAATTTCGATGCTATTAAGTACGATAGAAGTAAACTTTTGATTATGCAACGGGTGAACTTCACAATAATGAAAAGGTCTAACTAATATCCCTCCCAGAAACGGAAATTGAGTCCGAAGTTGCTTAAATGCAAGTGAAGCCAAGTTTAAGGAATCACATTTATTTTCAAAATGAACGAACGATTTCAGTTTTAAAATATTTTTTGCTAATGCGTGAAGTTTTTTGCCAAAAAATGCAGTCTAGAAAGTGCTGACTGAATTCTCTTTTACCGTATCAACTCTTTGGGACCTAACCAAAACAGCCAATGTATTATCACAAATCCTGCGCTATTTAGAAGCTGCATACATACGGTGGGAGAAACCTGACCTATGCAAGCAGCTTGATCATGTCGTCAACCTCCAACTGCCCTGGTGATTGGCAATTTAATTTCCCACGTGTTTTTCGTTAACTTCTCCCATCCACTACTCCCCATATGTTGACTTAACGTTCCCGTCCTTTATCGATTAATTTTTAAACTGACTCAGGTTCCTTGCTGTTACCAGTAATTCTGTGAGATTTACCACTACTGTTTGTGGCTTCGTTAACATTCTTATGCAATGAAAAGAAGCAGCTGATGAGCTGTCTCGAAATTTGTTGATATCAATGAATTCTGCTGTTTCCACCTGTTTTCAAATCTAGTTAACTAAATTTTAATAACTAAGAGGTATAATTTCTTTTACGCTGTACTTTCCGTTTATGCGTAAATTAAAAACTCAAGAGACAGAAGAAGGAAAATTATATCAAAACCTTAGTACATCCTTGGTCACTTTTGGACTGAAAGTAATCCACTATGGTGGAAAAAACAACAGTATAAAGAGGAATATGTGTTCTGTCAATTTTAGACAAATTTTATCATTTACCTTCAAGTAAATTTAGATAAACCTTTAAAAATTCTCCATTTTCCTTTTGAAATTACCTTAGAGAAAGGTAATAAGCATAGACAATTTTCAGCTGAACATATAATTAACGTCCTGTTTAAGAATGTAACCTATTGAAGGACGTTATTTTCCATTTATCTCAGGAAAAGCAATATGATTTTCTGTTGCGGATGTGTATTTCTGTTTGGAGGAATTTGCAGATATGGTTCCAGTGCCATTCTCGTAAGAACTTAAATTTAAAAATCCCTTGTTTGATTCATAATTCTAGAAGATTACTTATTTCAAAGCTTATTACGTGGACATCGAGCAGACTTGAAAACACAGGAAGTCATCGAAAATATGTCGGAATTAGAGGCCAGTCTATACACGATTGTAGTGAAACACCGGTAAAATACTGAAAGGATTTTGACAAAGGACAAGTTCTTTTGATGTAAAGAAATTGATAAGGTAATATATTCAACTATCGATGGCATTTTAATTTGTTGTTCAAATATATAGCGATTTTTACGTCTAAAGAACGAGAGGGTTATGAAGAACATTAATTTTTCTTCACAATTAATTAGCATTTTTATATTTCTCTTAAGAAAAAAATTATCTAATGCTGTTTCCTATCATTTATATTTTTTTCTATATGCGCTTATGCCGGTTTTCGAGTGAATATCAATCTTTTACTAACTTAAGCATTTTGCGCGACTCAGCCAGCGTACTGTAGTTGGCAAATACCGAACGAAAGGATTTACAAGTGGGTGAATTAAATTAATTACATTTTACTTGGTAAGTTTATTTTATGTAAGAAGCACTTGATAGTAATAGGACTAACTAGCAACAAAAACTTGTTTCACAGTCAAAAGATGAGTCAAGGGGACGTTGACAGTTAAAATAGGAAGTTTGATTTTAGCCATCTAATAATTCAGCGATGTACTTCACATTCTCATTTTCATCTACTGGAATTTATCTACACGGAAAATAATTCAAAGTTCGTAATTTGATTCAGTTTTGGCAAGAAATGACTTCTTTAAAGACTTAAGTCTCTTTTTCCAAATACAAATTAGACCAATAACATCTAATTGGAAGTTTTCCTGCGTTATGAAATGGTAGATGTTTTTTTAAAAATTTATCTTTTGTATAGTCAAAAATTACATTTTATTGCATGCATTTTTCAAAGCTTGTCTCAGAGGTTGTGTGCAATGAGCATGGTAAACCACTCGCGGCGTGTCATGCAACGTTTTTTTAGGAAACCCAAACATGATAACAGGAGCTGCAGACATTTTTCATGGTGGCTAACTAAAAGGTACTTGGTACATTTTTGCTTGATAAATCACATCACTTTACACTTACAAAGGATGCAGTGGTCAATGTACGTTAGGTGGTAATTTACGTTGCAATATTATCATACTCATGTGATCGACAAAAATAATTTTCGGCTTTATAATTTAACAAGCATTGTCGAAGATTATTCGCAGACAAACCTTTGTTCCAATAACATCCGTTAAGTTTTAGCAAACACAAATAAAATACAAAGTACGATCCCAAAGTATGACGTCCATTTATTTTATTAGAGTACGTGACTGAGGTAATGTTCGTATAGTCCGCTGAAAAATAAATTTTATTTGGGTCCATCCTCCAACAAACGCACAAACATATAGTTCAAATTTTTAGTTTGATCTTTTTTTACTCTCGAAAATTGCTTTCGAGGGGCTTATGCTTGGAAACATTGCTTGACGAAACATTTGCAAGAATATTTTTCTAACGGATAAGGAGGTTGCAAAACATGCAAGGCTACCCGCCGGTAATGTTAGCCTAGTTCTTTCTCCTAATACCTTGGTTTTTAGTGGACGGGTGCGGGTACCGTATGGGTACGGTACGGCTATTAAGGTGCACTTTGAAAAAGTTAAGGAAGCAATTCGCACAGAGTATCTTAGGTAAAATGGCAATGCAACCCTAATACAAATTTTACATAATTCAATTTGAATTCACAGTTGAGTTCCTTAAGATAGGTCTGGAGCATTTGATATTGCCTAACCTAGCTGTAAACATTTTGCGCGAAAAAGACGACAAATATTAACAAATAAAGATTTAAGTCTATTTTTATAGATATTAAAAGTACCACTGTGATTTGCGGTCAAAAATAGGATCCTAAATTGGGTGAATATTTGGGTGAATATTGGATATTTTATATTTGATATTGGGTGAGTATTTGATAAAATACACAGAATATTACGTATTTGTAACTAAAAAACTAAAATACTAAAGAGCTGAATACCCGAGGTGTGGATTTCATTTTCACTGTGCATTATCTCGTTTATCGTTCTCCTAAAGCTACCCAGAAATCGTGGGTTGTCAAATTCTCTGTGCGCCTCTGATTTGTACCTGTGAAATGCTGCTCGAAACGCTAAATCGTGCATTTAACGTGTGTGCTATATAAACAGATCTGACAAGTGGATCGGAAAAATTTATTTTGTTCTTTTTTGTATGGATTGAAAGACCAGTTCATTGTCAAGCCTTTTCAAAAAACAATCCAAAATGCATGATATTCAACAAAATCATCAGTTGTGTATTCATTAGATGGTTTAATAATGTGCTAAATTTCAATCATTTTAGGTGAAATAAAATCAGGGAATATGTGCGGACTTAGTTAACAGAGGGTAGGAAAGGGATTATGTTTCTAAGTTGCGGGGTTTTGTTACCTTATGGGAAGAAAGTATCGCCGCTTCTGTTTTATGAGCTGCTTTGCCAACGAGTGCTTTTATCTTTATTATATCTTTCCACGAAACATCTTGAAACAACTCGATATTTATGACCATCGTTATTTTTCTTATGCCAATAACAAAAATTCAATGCACCCAGTGTTTGCAGCGCATAGAAACTATTAATTTTGAGACATTCTGCCGATTATTTTGCTTAATGCAGCCGCTAATTTGGTAAAATTTTCTCCCTAAGTGTAAAACTATGCTCTTATTTATTTGAGAATACAAGCGCTTGCTTTTATTGGGCAATTTGTTATGCATTTTGTTGTGTATATTCTTCATCAATGACGGATAAATAGTGGTTTTACTTCGGCTACTCAGATATTTCATTTTCTTTAATTATGCTGGCAAAACGCTTTTTGGAATATAAACATCACACGTCATGCCCTCTTAGAATAGCATAATGATATAAGCGTATGTATTGTATGCAATATCAGGTCGCACAATTTTAAACATCGGTGTTATATGAGCCACTACTTCAAAAAATAAGTTTGTTAAAACCTTCATCACATGAGTAAAAAAAACTTTTGCTCTGTCGCGTTCTATCCTATGCTGAAAAACAAAACATAATTCATGCGAGTTTCCGGTAAGATCCTACAATTACTGGAACAGCTAGGATCTTGGAAATTTATTCGCACACATCATTTCAGAAGTCTGAAAACACCGATGAAAGTAACTGTAGTTGATTTAGATGGTTAACATAGGCTATAATCTTGAACGTACTTTGGTTTGCTTGTTTGCGTTTACTTTCGTTGGGAAATGTGTGAAGGCTATAACTGTTGTTCAACAAAACTGGTTCTTCAATGAGCAGCTCTGTATGGGAAAAGTCCAATAGATTATTGCATTACTTAACACCTTTATTACATGGTTTGAATACTAAACGTCCAAGGAGGATTAAATGAAATCTTGCCGCCGGTAGTTTTCAAAGTAAATCTTAAGGTTTAAGACAACAGGCAGTAAATTGTGTGGCTTCGGACTACAAACGGATTGTATTGTATGACTAGGGATTTTGGTATGCCCCGAAACGTCCATCGTATGTACTTGTTTCTACAGGTTTTTGACATCAGAAACTTTCTTGATGAATTTTTTCGTGCGACGCGGGAGACCGGAGGTTCTTTTTCCACCTTACGGTTCCATACAAAAGTACTTTTATTGCATTTCAATTCAGATTTAAAGTTTGCATCGATGTCTGAACCTCTTGACCAAAGCAAAAACTGACTCAGACCAATATTTGCCTTGCATTCTTAAAATTGACATATACAACCATAAATTTTGCAACGTTAACAAATGTCATTACCAGTTAACAGAAACTAGTAAATAAATGCGACTGCTTAACGCACGAACTAATATTGCTTTCAGAACTCCGCGTACAGCGCGTGTATATTATGCATCTGGTTTGATATGTTGAATTTTACTTTTGGTCAATCATGAGTTTTTGAGGCAACCTTAGCGTACATCTTTTGCATTCCTAAGTAAATGCACAGTGCGTAACAATTTTTGTTTTTTTAGCATTCGATAATATCAATCTCAACCCTCTAGCATTTTATATGTCACTCTGTTGGAAAAGATTTATTAAATGTATTCACAGAATGTATTCAAAATTGTAGTGCTGCCATGCAAGCAGTCCGCAAACAGACATAGTGAACTGGGCTTCACTACCATTTTACGACTTTATTTATAAAATGAATAACTTGCAGGCAATTTTAATTTGTTAGCATTTACCTTGACTGCGTTTAAATAAATTTATTTTTCATGATGCGGAATCTGATTTTTCACTATGCGTTAGGACTCAATGTTTAGACTTATAGGCAGTCGTATAGCAATTACTATATTTCAACAGAAGGAGAGTACCAATAGAGGCGACAGAAAACGGGACTTATTAGCCGTCTTCCATCATCCTCAGAAATGCCCAGCTCTTGTGGGACCTCATGACATTTTTATTCTGCGTATACGACTGTACGCTATATAACTATTCACATGGACCCCATGAGGAGTGCCAAAACACAAATGGCAAGAAGTATCCGTCACCCGACCGGATAACTCACTTCCAATAAGTTAATGTCATCTTTCTCATCTGAGTGGACAATGCGCCCATAGCCAAATTGTAGAGATTTGAAAGCGGTAAAGTTAAGGCAATAAAACAGTTGAACATGATGCTCAGAGCTCGCAAATCTCGGTTTTGAGAAGGTTGGTGGTTTATGGCTCATGAGCTACAAATATCCCTTCTGGTCTTCTTTCTGTTGGTTGGCAGTATTCACATTTCTTCGCTAGCCGTGAGGATGCTTCTAGCAGAGTTTTTCAATTTATTTGACCGAATCATGCTTAACCGTGCCATGAGCAAACTATTTATTCATGTTGCTCTGTATATCATGTGCGTACGTACCCATATTCTTTTAGGCTTTGATGAGTTTAGATCCGCTAATAATCGCTCTGGCATCCGTATTTAGCACAATCAAATCAACAGTCATAAGCATTTTTCCGTTTCATTTATAGTTTTACTTTTTTTATTCCGTTTCACTAAGTCTTTCAGAACCTAAATATAATTCGAAGAACGCATTATTTATCGAGATTCTATAGGAAAATCAAAGTGTTCAACGGTAAAATAACATATTTTTAAAGCCACATAAACTTATTGTATCAGCATTTTTAGGTCGCAAATGTAACCTCAAGTGGCAGAAATTTTACCGCATTAGCAAATGAAATCATGGACATTTCAGGTCCTCTCTTAATTGCTCTTACTCGACTTGCCCTATAGTTTTCCACATACCTTCATTTTTTAGCGTCAGAAGAAATTCCTTTGTATAAATAAAGTATACGTGACAGTATAAAAACGTTTAACGTCCTACGAGAAAAGGAGATTGCGAGATTAATCGACCTATTTGTTGGAAGAGCCTTTTGTCTCATATTATCTTTTGAGTTTCTTTTGCTTCCGTGGAGATTTTTAAACCTCATAAGCATCTTACTGGCCTTAAAAGTACACTGGTAGACGTCTTCATATACCTACACTCATGAAGTAAAAATATTGCCTTTGCACGCAGTGAGTCTTATCCTCCTTAAAAAGATTTTGTGATCTTATCCAATGTCTTCCATTTTGCTTCCATAACAGAAAGTTTGGAAGTTCTGTGTGTCAGCAGCTTTCGGATGAGGCGATTGCCCACCAGTCTTCCTAACATTATCTTCTTTTTTGGTAGGACTTGCCATTTATAGAATCAAAGCAGGTTGATGCTTGATTTAGTTTAAGAATCAACCCACGCCCAAATAATCAAATAGGTTTGATGATGTACCATTAAGTCCAAGCTATATTTTTTTAATTTCTGCAGTTCGCAGAACGAGATGTCCACGACCGCAACGTGGCTTCCTACTCTGATTTTGCTAACAGAATGCAATACAAAAGAGCTCTAGGCGTTAATTCATGAAGGCTTATGCTCTTGCTTCTCAGTTTGCTGTAAGAGAGACAGACACAGCTTGACATGCCTCAACTTACGCATTTTTCGATAACGTTTTTGTATTCAACATTAACCAGTGCCACATACTCCTTGAGGAATCATCCATGAGCAGTCCATGTAGTTGAACTATTGCCTGACACGTAAATTACTAGAAATTTCCTTCCTTGGTTTTATAATGCGGCAATTATAAATATAGTATTCTTCCAAATAGGTGTAATGCTTAAAGGTTCAATTAACCCGTTCACTTGACTTCGTTTCATACTTATGATTTAAGGTTGCTCAATAACTGTGTATATGCTATGCATGCTTAGGAATTCCTCGTATTTATGTTGAAAGTCCGTTCACCTACCGAGTTACGAGGTATGCTTGTTCGGATGTGAAAAAAACGGAAAAACCACAAAGGACTGTTTCAGTCTACGTACTTCGTCTTTACTTTCTGAACTGTTATATACATCATGATTCTGAATGTTCAGTGGCAAGTGATATCCTATTTAACAAAAGAATATCATTTCAGTATGAGTTAATACTCTGATTATACTCCATTCTTGGGTGTTTTTAAATTTATTCCATCGAAAACTCACCACATCCTTTCTTGGGCGTCACTTCATCTTCTAGTCACTTATTTGTGTCTCATGCCGAGATTAATTTTTTGCAGCGTATAGTGTTAACTCTATCTGATGTTGACGCCCCAGCAACACGCCTTGGTTTCCAATTTGGTGAATTGGAAAAGCTTGGGCTGAAGAATTCTTTACTAAAAATGGCAATCGGTTGGTACTGACATAAGAAGGATGACAAATTAATGTCTGCGTTAACGTGTTGAACTAATAAGGCGTATCATGTAATACCGATACTTAAATCCAAGACGAATCTAAATAAGTTTCAAATTAATTTTAGAAATATTACACGCAGTTAATTATATTTTGCTATTATTTGCAGTAATCTTTTGCCATTTACGGTTTTCAAAAAGCTCTATAGCGATTCGGCTTAATGAAATGCAGCCATAGTTATCTTTCAGTGGCTGATGGAATTTGGCCCATATTCATTTGTTTTCACCTATATTCATAGATATAGATATCAACTTTCGGGTTACCTTTATAGAATTTGAACAAACCCATATATAGTAAGCCCATAAATTAATTTCTAAGGCGAATAAAATCGTAACTTTTAAAACCTGTATGTCAACGTAAGAGAAAACACGCAAAAATGGGGGACCCATTGAGCGGGACCCCTCGCAGCTATGTCAAAGAGCGGCAGAATACCGGCCAAATACGTGTCTGGACTTTTACAAAAAACTGGGGTTTATACTCTCATTATATCGCCAAGTTTTCCAATCATTGCTTAATTCCTTCTATAAAACAACCAAGTCCTTAATGTTTTTTGTTGATATATAGCCTTCTTTTTCGAAGACCCAGATAGCAATGTTTCCAAGAATATAGTTTTAAATACAGCAATGCAGCTTACGAAAGGAGAGCAAGAGAAGAGGTTTACAACATCCGTTGTGAAAAAGTAATTTTTAATGAGTACTCGGAAATCAGTTGAAAACTCTGCGTTAATGTCTTCAGTAAAATTCATGTAACTCTTTATTACACAACCACCTATAAATATGTGTAGTATCTAATAAGTACGTCACCTAACTGATGACAATACTTCCTTTATGTTATTAATTTTCTTCCATGCCTATACCAAAAATTGTGGTCAAACGGAATTAATCGGCTGTTTTCATTGACTATATGAAAAATTTTTTATTGAATATTAGTCCGATGCTAACGAATGTCGCCAGAGGAGAACCGGCTTTGGCAAAGATCTATCGTCCGAATGTCAGTTTCTTTTGCAAAACATGCAGCTTTAACGATCTTTCTTATTAAAGGCTGCTTACTTAGTCTTTTCCGATAATTACACAGCAAATTTATATTCAAATAATTTGAAGTTGTGCTAGATATTCATTTGTCCTTTGAAGTGTTAGCCATTATGTTTTCTATGATGTGAGGGGTTCTGCTTTTGTCACACTCTTTTGATCGATGCCTCATCATGGTAATTGTTCTCTTTGCAAATCTTCCATACCTAGGCACTGAGTGTGGACAACAGATCTAAACGGTTAAAACAAGTTCCGTGAAAAGCTGGTTTGCCCATCATGTTTCTTCTAAAATAATCTCTCAGTTTTAATCTGCTACCACCTTCACTTTACTGTGTCGAACCGTGTTAAGCAATGTCCTGTTTTGCTTTAAACTTTTATGTAAGCTACGCTCGTAAAATAAAAAGTCGCTTAGATGATTCAAGGGAAATCCTGTCTTGCTTATATTGTAAGTTTTCAGTTTCAATACATTGTTATTATCCTTTTGCGCATCGGTTAATTCTATTCATGATTCATAACGTGTGCACTTACTACAATATAAATTGATCACTGCTCATTTAAAGGAGAAAGAAAGATCAAAATTTTGTTTCGCAACCAACACATACATGAATATGCAACCCTTAGAGACGTACTGCATTCCTTCACAATGAATAATGGAAAAAACACAAGCAGGGCAATTAAATTGTATAATTATGAGTCAGGATGGCTGTAGTTTAAGCTAGAGACGCAGAGAAAGGCAAGATAGCACAAATGTTGATTTGCGCAGCGCAGCGTATTCAACAGGCGTACGGCGAGCCAGGCGGAAAAAGTAAAGTACAACCATTCTCTAAAGTCTCTTATAATAACTTCGAAGTTTACCAGATGTGCCTTCTAGTGTTACTGCACATGCATATATGGGTCGCTATAATGGAATTGATTTTAGTAAATGATTATACATTAAAGAAACTTTATTTTGTGCGAAAATAACTCCTTACGCCTGCACTTCATGTGGTGATACAATAGTGAAGGACATTACGTAAAACAAGCTTAGCATTTTCTTCAATAGTACTGTGCTCATCTAATTTTTACTGACGTAAAGATAGTTTGTTTTTATTTTCAGTAAACAGCCAGTTTCACCATAGATCCTAGAGCATTTTATTTCCCAAAAAAAACAATCTTAGTCTCGACACATACACTGCACAGTTGATTTAACATTTGCTTTTGACAGACGACTTAATCGTACACTTTTTCTGTTCTGTATGCAGGTTGAATATCACCCAAATACGTCCGTGCTATCGATGTACATTCAGAAAATTTCGATATGCGAAATGCAGTAAAGGAACGTTTGCCAAAGCTTATGTTGTCATTTTATTTTTTTACGTATCTCTCTCAAGGTCAAGTGCACAGTAAGGGTATATTTTTGAATTGGGTTGTCATTTGTTTTTCATTTTTGAGAAATTTAGCTTTGGTAGTTCATGAGAAATTTATTTTTGCTTATGGATAATTAATGGTATTTATAAAAACTGCAATGACTCTCTTTTCGTTTTCATAAAAATATGGTTGAATGAATAGTGCGTGAAAGGGGGCTGTGTGTTTTAAGGATACTGAAAAATCATAAATATGAGCATTTGAGTACCGTGGAATTTGTTCTTACGTTCACCTACAAACTATGCATCGATCTAAGCGGATGCGAGGACAGGCACGGTAAAATCCAAATGTAGCGCCATTTCGGCCAACTTTGCTGGCAGCGGTCACCGGGTCTACGTCAGCCAAGCGTCCCAAAACGCTCCAATTTCCTGCCTCAACGGATAGTTGAGACGGCAGAGGCAGTCGTCGTTCGGCAAAATAGCTCCATCTTGTTCTCTCAGAAGGCGTTTATACAGGCAAAGTCTTGACCAAAGACTAACGCACTATGCCTCTTCACACGTTCCATCTCCTCCCGTGACAGCGACCACACAAAGGCATGAACTTATTGTCGGACCTCTTTCTCCTTTCTCCTCTCTGACCCCTTTATCTGCCTAGATTCTGACCACCTCATCTCTGAGTACCCTCTCCCGCCTTACCTAATTTTATAAACATGCTTAACCGTTTGCACTCTAAATTCCCTTATAATAGTGTAATTGACTTACGAGGAATAAAAGAAAACGTACCCTTGCCAAACTTGTCTTCCTTATCGAGTGCTATTTGAAACAGTATTTCATGTGATCTTGTTGCTATGCAAAAGACTACATCATTTTTATGAATGACTCTGCGGATCCATGTGCCTTTGTGGCTTACCGTGTTTGTCGCATAAGGTCAACTCGCAGATTATGGAAGTAAAGTTAAATGGCAATATTACTGTTTTGTTAACCAACAGCAGTGGTTCAAAGGAAAGGTGAAAAAACCCAAACAATAAGTGGGATGCAAGTCAGAGGGCAGTTAGAAATAAAAGTGCATTTTTACAAAATGACGAGACCTGTTTGGTCTATCAATCGAATTATGCGTATTCACTGTTTGTGATGGATTGGAAAAGAAAAAGAACACTTTTGGCTGATTTAAGTACATACACGACTCTTTCGAATTAAGTGCAATTTTGATCTATTACAAAAATGAAACGATATATGGGAAACATTTGAATAAATAAAATGACCTCTAAGTTCTAGCTGTATCATATATTAAGTGTCACCTTGGGTTGAGAAGTAAGTAAATGCATAATCTGGGGACCTTAAGATATCGAGCACTTCTCCGAGGCTTCGGAAATAAGCTTTGACGGAGTTTCTGTGACTTTGTTTGCAATTCCGCGGACATTCTCCGGAAGAAAACCTGGTATTTGTAAAGAATATGGTGTAAATTCCCTTTTACCAAATTTCAAAATGCGTACTATTAGAAGTAGTAATAACGTTGGTGCAACATTCGAACACACCTGCAATTAAGCCAAGTTACACAGCTTCCCGATTTGTTACATTAAATTGTACAAAAAATGAGGTCTCAAAACGATCTTTAGGTTTCACGTGAAAATAATTGTTTCACGTAAAAAGATGACACAGATAATGTTTCATAACACCAGCCGAATGGATATACTGAAACAAAACTCCAATTTAGATACAGTTGAGAAAGTGCTGTGGCTAGCGACGAATGCAAAAATAGAGTGCATGTAATATATCTGACCTGATAAGCATAGTTGAAATAAATACCTACATCCATTTTAACTGTAAAGGACTGTAAGTACGAAGATATAAGACGCATTTCGAAACAGTGAGTAGTTCCCTTCCAAAGAAGTGGCATTTGACGCCATTCACCAGAATGGTGTCGCTTACTTTCATTGTCATTTCCTTGTTTATTTTATGGTTGAGTCCCTGCAATGTTTGACATTAATATAAAAACTTAATATAATATAAAATACTCAACTGTGAAGTGATATTTTCGACAGTAAAGTGGAAAACTTGAAAACACTATGAAGGAGACAATAATTTATGTCCGTTTACATGTCCTCTAACTTTTGCCCACATGTTGAGATTCACCACATAAAAAGCAAGTAAAATATTATGTTTATAACAGAAGTAGCCTGTTTTAGTAGTGAATTACATTTAAAATTGAATTATCGTACACCTGAATATTTCTATCCACTGAACATGGATTCTGACCGAAGTAAAAGACGTATTGACTGCTTTTAAGAAGCATTATAAATTTGAATCCATTCACGACCCAAGTGTTGTTAAACACACATCTTCCAGTGGTGCCTTTATAGCCCAGTTGGATGGAGCGTTGGCTGTAATCTTTCATTGCTGGTGTGTGGGCATATTCCACTGAGGCCTTCGGGTATTTCACATTTGAGTGAAATGCAATTAACTTAAATATCTACATATAGGACTTGAGGCTTTTGCTAACGATGTGCACGATTATATCATACAACTAAAGGGAGCTCTCAATTTTTGTCTTACAGTTTTTAGAAATCACTATTATATTACCTATTAGAATAAAAATGGAATCATAAATTATCTGACCAACATGTCCGGTAACGTCTTCAAAGCACCTTCATAATTTACGAGGCGGAATAATATTCACGACATCAAAACTAAAAAGCAGTTGGCATCCGCTTTGGAATAGGATAATGGATAATAATTACTCTCCTCCTCCCTGTTCTATATTTAAGTAGTTTATATCAAGAAAGATATTAATCGTTTAGTTTAGCCTCAGGCAAAACAACACTATTGCATCTTTGACAAATTATCTATACTCGGAGTTTTAAAATCCATTTCTAATAAAAATTAAAAATCTTAGAGCTCAACGGTATCTTAAGCCTATCCCTGGTTTGTCCATTGTTATTTGTTGTAAGTTATGTGATTGTACGAAGTGTATTAATGTTAAAATGCATCCTTGCGGGCCATCCACGTCATTTGTTCAGTAAATGCAATAAAAAGCACCGAGTTATGTGCAACCGATCAAATATGCCATAGAAAGCGTGGGAAAGTAATATTTGTTATCCCTTTTTACGACAAAGGCTGAGCTGTGACAGTCCAAACAGTTCTTCCCAGGTAAATTTGAACGAAACTTCGCTTGCGAGACAAAAAGGATAATGCGTACTGAACATAAGCACTTCATGTTTTCAGTAAGCTTACCCAATAATGAATCCTCGCCTTCAGCTGCTTTGTCTGCCTCTGCAGCCAGCTCGGCCGCTGTTTTGCGCTTTCTTCCAAGCCGCCCGTCATTACCCATCATAATTTCGTCAAAGTCTATTTCTTCTTCCTTCTTCTTTATTCCGTACTTTAGATAAAATGAAGTAATATGAGTATAAGGAAATATACTACATACTACAGAAAGTATATTTGCTATAAAATTGCTTTTTATAAGTCACAGTGGCGTGTTCTTCTGGTCACTGCACTGCATAATACATTTTTTAAGAAACATTAATACATAAAAGCTTCTTATGCTCATTGCCCAAAATTGAAATTCAGCTTATACTATTAAAAATGCTCCTCCGACCCATGCGTTTTAAAAATGTGCCAGATAAAAGTAAACAAACAATGAAACCTTGTCAAATATAGTAGACTAACCGTATTAATAGAAGGGAAATTCGTATGTATCATTCTTTACCCAAAGCGACCTAAGCACGTTACTTAAGATGTAAAAACAGTTATACCACTAGATCAACAGAAGAAAATAGTTGGGAAGGGAAACACAATGTCTATGAACTTACAAAATCTACTTATATTTTAGCTTAAATAACGGATTGGTGAAAGTGATAAATTTATGTCCCATACATTATGAGCATTTTGTATTTTAGCAAAGTAATTTGCTTTCAAATTATGCTTACTTTGTCTCGTATATCTTGACGCATAACTTCACGCTCCTCTTCCATTTTGCGATGCTTCTCTTGGCGCCGTTGCTCGGCCTCTCTCAGCGCCTCCTCTACTTCGGGATCAAGCTGTTTCGCTCCCGAAGATCCTCCCTCATCTTTCTTGTCCCCTAGTGCCCCTGGAATAAAATTTAGCGACAAGAGGATACATGGCATGCAGTTTAGTCTGTGTTTCACACTCTCACGCGCGAAATCAAAGTATGCAAGTCATTAAACTGTGGGCTGTTTGATTCCGTTTTCTTTGAAAAAGTTAAAATCACATATACACTGGAGATAGGAACATTTCTGAACAAATTAGCATCATTTGGTAGCCATCGCCTTACAATTAGAACGATATTTAAAATCCTATAGGTTCATTACTTCTAATACTTGAGCATATATTTGGCATTAATGCTCTGTCCCGCAGATTTTGGTTTGATGCATTACTCTCATATATATATATATATATATATATATATATATATATATATTCACTCAGGAATGTGCGAACACCGATCGAATAGGCTTCCGAACTAAACAAAGTTCACTGATAGACATTAGTGGTGGACCAACTGCGCCGTCTGTGAGTGCGTTTGTTTGTGTTGTCCGACCAGCTGATGTTCAGGGTTATGCTTGGCTGATGGAGGCTAATAAGCTCGAAACAGTTCTGTATCAAGTTACCCCCAGATGCTGTCATACCCCACTTAGTGCTATATATACATACATAGGACTAAGCCACAATTAATGCTTTCTTGTCTGTATCTAGAGTCTAAAGTTAAAGAAAGACAGGCAATAATACAAAAATAAAAGTTGTGAACTGGCATTTTCTAGGTCTCTCTTTTATTTGTTTTGCATAAATTTTAATGCGGGCATCGTGGTGTTTTTAATAAGATTTATTCATTAAAAGCACACGAAGACATATGTACCATGTGTTGAACAAAAATGTGCTCTCACCTTTAACAGATTCAAGCTGATTTCCAATAAGCTGTTTGGCAATAAAGCCGGCCATTTTAGTTTACGATGAGTCGATGAGCTGTCTGGACAATAAAATGACCTGGCTATTTCATGCCAGTGGTTTCAGGAACAGGCAAGTCGGAATTGTTTTTGAAAACGCCACAAACACTGCGCAAATATCGCTGGGAAAGGTACCTAGAACCTCTGTAAATGGTGCATTGGGCGCATGCGTGCGTACATCCTGTCATGAACGCTGCTCAAATCAGGCATCGCGTATTCTTGGCTGGAGGGGATTTCGATTGGTCGCCGTGAGACGCCATCACAAAGCAGTCCAAAGCCAAAGAACAGCCAACCAAAATTGCTTAAATTTTCCGGTCAACTGAGGTTACCATCGCTCTTTTCTAATGCTCACTCGCGATCGACCGCATAAGATGGCTAGTTAAGCGTCACAGTCCTTCAGTGGTTAAATTGTTACCCTGTCATGGGTTTCACTTCAGTTACAGGTTACACTATCCTTACTCGATGAGAATTAAATAGTGGGCTTAAACATTTTAGTTCAATTCCTTCTGGCTCTTATCAATAAAAACGGACAAAAAGACGTTGACATCGTCAAATGCCTAGCATAACCTACTCGTTACTCTGTACCTCTTGATAGTCAAACCAGACAGTAGCATATAATTTACATGGCAACATTTAATAAAGCAGTACAGCATAATTCTTAAATAATATAAAATATGTATGCGACAAAGTTTTTTTTAAAGTACGTATTCAAGTTTTTTCCACTAATCTGAGAGAGCCTACCAGCAGCACCAACAAATGCAAAGTAATTTCCTGCTTAGAAACAAATTAGCACGAACCAAGTTATACAGAAAATCTCGGTGTTTCATTTTATGCCAGAGTCGTTGCATAAAGTGCACAGTCTGCTTCGCGTTATTAAATTTGAAGTTGCATTAGCACCCGTTGAAGTGATTTGCTAAGAATTCCAGAGTGCGTCTTGCAGAGGTTTATCTTAAGTATTATGTTTAATTTAAAAGCTCGGAGTTATTATCACATATTTGTTCCCTCGAAATATTAAGCTAAAAACGAAAGTGAAAAAAATGCATTTGAATACTTAAGGCCGTGACGGACACTGAAGTCGCAAAGTGATTTGCCCAGAAGTTCTATAGCACTGGCTCTTTCAAAGCCTGCGATACCTATAAAAATCATTAATTCGAAAGTAAAACGTCAAATATTTGTTGAATGTTTCCCCACTGATAAAGTCCGCACAAACAGAAGCAGAAATTGGGGCTGATAGTTTACCTTTATTTTGAGAAGTTTCTAAAACATTGATAAACACTAGGTTTAGCAACCATTGTCTGTCGGTCACTGCCATTAATTTTCGTATTCTTGGTTCAGCCGCAGTAAATATCTGAAATTGAGATTACCATATAGGATGTACTATTAACTTGATTTTCATTTATTCATGAGCAGGTTCATTTCCGTAAAATCACATTTTCGTAAACCAATCACAACAAAGAATCATGAAAATTGTATATGGATATGTTAAAACTGGTGTGGATGTCAATTCATCAACTAGCGCAAGACAGATGAACCGGTGTTTATTTTTTGGATAAAATACGGTCGATTACCGAACTCATGAAATCCAAGGACTTTACAAAAAATGTCTGTACGCAAAAGCAGCCCAAGCTGCTAACCGCAAAGTCTTAAATCAGTAATGTAAGTATGGTTATTAAAAATAAGACACATTATGGTCTAGCAAGTAATATTTGAACGTTTAGAAATATATTTTTTTCGAAAACAGAAAGCACTAAAAAAGTGGAGAACCTCAGTTACGTATTAAGCTTAAGCTTTAAATGTAGAGCAATTCTGACTATGCAAAATAGCGCGTGAACTAGGCCACACAAAGTCCACATTTGAAATTAAAGTTTGTTTGATTTTTTGGGAGAAACATGATTCAAAATTATGCGTAATATAAAGTGCGGCCGCTACTGAACTGCTCGATGTTTAAGCATGTAATCCACCTAATTTCACAAGAATTGTATGTTGTTTCTTCGCTTTGTAAATTGATTGGAGTTCATTGGACTAAGGCAACCAGATTTTTGCACCTGGTCAACAGGTTGACATGCTGGTCTATCTCTAGCTGTAAACTTAATAAAAGAGATCTTGGAGCTCTGTGCGGTTCCTATTCCGCTTTTAATTGGCTGGCCGATTGCATTTTTTTCACAAAGGCGCCCACTTTGATGCCTGTGTGTCCGCCGATGGCGAAAATCGCTTATGTGAGCTGCCTATCCTGCGCTCCGTATCAGCTGTCTCAGACAGACTGGCTTACCTTAAAAATGTTTGCCTACTTCCACGCTGACCCCCCCTGCGGCCTCGGCCACAGGAACCACTATCCCCCCCCACCCCCGCCGCCGACGCAGCATGGGCTTAGTCCGCTGCCTCCGACCGCTGAACACTTAAGTGTCCACGACCTGAATTTACAATGACGGTTTGTTTTACGGCTTGCGTCAAGAGACAATGACAATCATGGGGAGAATACCATTGATGTGGCTGTTATTGCTAACACTCCAAACCAACTAAGGCACCTTATTGCTTTGGTCCGAGTTCCGGCCGTTGAACATTCAAGCGTCCACCTTGAAAACGGCCAGCGGATTTAATTCACGGAGGAATCCTTAGCGGATCAACTTCAAAATTTCAGGGACACGACCTTAACTGCTTTCTTCAAATTGTGCCATCAGGACTTATTTGCCAGGACGATTTTTTCATTTTGATGTCCCCTCCTACAACACTTGGAAACACCACACGTGGGCCCGGCGAAAGAAAGGAATGGCGGTTGAAGGACATTCAGGAATCAAGTGCGATTTTAAACTGGGTCGGATTAACACTATTTACGAATGCATCTTCACGAGGTTAGGGGTCCAAAATCTTTTGAAGATCTCAGAACGGTGGATGGGTCTTTGTGTTCAACTTATACAGAAGCCTGCATGATGCGTGGTTTACTTGAAAATGACGATCGTGTGGAGAATACCATTGCTGTGGCTGTTATCACTAACACTCCAAACCAACTACGGTGCCTCCTTGCTTTGTTGATTAGGATTTGTGAGTTGGCCTATCCTTGCGACCTGTGGTTATAGTTCAGAAATAATACGTCTGAAGGCTACCGGTTTCAGCTGCAGTGTCAAAATGGTGATGCTCACATCGAATTTAATTCCGCCATCTTCAGCATGGCCCTAATTTCCTTTGAGAACAATTTGGTTGGCATGGGTGGTGAGCAACTTCATGCATACGGATTCCCTCTCCTAGACAGGAGCGTTGGAAATCAGCTTCCCACCGACCCGCAGCGTGAGCTTTGCTGCAATGTTACCGAGCTGGCAGCCTACATTGCTCTGAACAAACCAAAGGTTGCTGGTTGACCTACTGCACGCATTGAACACCACTCTTGAGAGTGTCCATGGTCGCAGTAATGGTGATCACGTTTTCTTTTTGGATGCTCCTGGTGGAACTGGCAAAACTTTCATCCTCAAGATGCTCCTTGCCAAACTGCGCAAAGACGGCAAAATTGTTTTAGCTGTTGCATGGGCTGGTATTGCAGCGACATTGCTTCCTGGCGGCAAACTGCTCGCAGTACCTTCAAGCTTCCTCTTAGGTCCGCCGACGATGGTACCGCAACATGTCAAATAAGCAGAGGTAGTGGTTCAGCTGAATTGCTGAAGCGATGCTCAGCAATAATTTGGGATGATTGCACAATGCCAAACAGAATTGAACTGGAAGCACTGGATAGAGCCCTGTGTGATATCACAGAAAAGACCACTCCGTTTGGTGGCATCACAATGGTTTTATCTGGCGATTTTCGTCAGACTCTACCTGTGATTCAAAGGAGTACCAGAGGTGATCAGGTAAAGTCCTGCCTGAAATATTCACTTTTATGGTCTACTGTAAAGCCATTGGATCTCACAACCAATATGAGACCTCATCTCAATGCCGACTATGAGTCCGGCGAGTTCTATACTAACATCTTTAAGATTGCTGAAGGTAAAATTGAAATTGATGCAACCGGACGCATCTTCTTGCTTTTGTTGCAAATTGGGTGCGTTGCAAACGCGGAATTCTGGCCCCCACAAACAAATTTGTCAATGTCAGTATCGAGAGACTAACCCATCTTCTACCAGGTGTGGAAAAACTTTACAAATCCTACGGTACGACAGTTGATCTCGCAGTTTGCGTTAATATCCTAATTGAATTCTTGAACACTTTGGAAATAGCTGGCGTCACTTCCCATAAACTGATTCTGAAAGTTGGCAAGCCGATTATGCTACTGAGAAATCTGGATGCACCGCGGCTATGCAATGGCACTAGGCTGACTGTCCAGCGTCTGATGAGCTATCTGATAGAGGCCACCATTATTACCGGTTGCGCGAAAGGAGAAATTGTTTACATTCCTTGCATTCCCATCACCCCGTCCAATACCACCTAAAATTTTTGCCGACTGCCGTTTTCCGTGATGGATTGCTTTTCTATGTCCATCAACAAGTCCCGAGGTCAAATCCTAACGATGGCGGGACTTAACCTTGAAAAATCGTGTTTTTCTGACGGCCAACTCTACGTTTTCATATCTCGAGTTGGTTCAAAACGGAATTTATACGTCTGGGCACATAACGGGATTTCGAAGAATGTTGTTTACCATAAAGCGTTGGTCTGACGGTTATATCATCCACTTCCGTACGGTTCCCATTCATACCCCACTTATGACCGTCCCTCCTGTAATTCCTTCGTCACTCAAAATTCGGCTCTTTTTTGTTCCTCTCTTGCCCTTTTATCCTACCTTCGTCTTTTCCATTATTACTTTTACGTGTGTCCTCTTTACTGTTCCATTTGACATCTACGGCGTTTTTCCTTAAGGGTTACGTACGTTACTCCCTCCGGTGCCACAATTACAGTTCTATCTTTCCATACCGTTCCTTATTACTGTTTGCTTATCCCTCGTACGTATTTATTGTTTCAAAGGGTTATACTGCAGAGGACACTTGTTTTTTTCCTTCATAAAAGGACAACAATGGTAAGGAAGCCAAGGCGAAGCCGGGCTACCGCGCTAGTGACTTATAAATGCAAATATAATGTTTCAACATCTTTGGCGCACGACATGAGAGAGAATTTTGACAGCATGTCGCGGACGTTCATCTTTATGTTCCTTACGGTTTTTCTTTCCTCTGTGATAAAGCAAACTAGACCTGCCCAAGTCTTTTGCGTAATTGTTTGAAGAAAAAAAAGTACCAGCATTGCCAAACAGAATCCGTTCTTCATCTTCCGTAAACAGTTTGTTTTCTCATACTTACATTTACCTGATTTTGATGAAGGCAAAATTAAACATTTCGTTCGCCGCCTGTATGGCATATGTCGTTTTCTTTTATTACAATGCGCGTAATCAAGACATTGTGATCCGCTGCGTTAAATAACGTAGGAAATTTCGTGAATACCAAGGAACGCTGGATTTGGTCCACGCGAGCGTACGTTTTTACTGAATATACTGCTCTCATGTGAACTTTCTTCTAGAAATTAGCATTTTCCCCATGAATTCAATAATATGAGTAAAGTTAACAGCCTTAAATATGCGTTAAGCCACCGTCTATAAATATTTGTCCAGACAATCAATGTGTCACAATATGTTTGATTCAAACCTGCTAAAAAGGCTGCCCCTTAAATGTTAGAGGGCTGCAGGAACAGATATTTTAGGTTTTAAGATACAATGAAGGTATGGTGGATCATTCGGTATCACCTCCTCTATTTTAAATCTTCAGGGATTACTTAGTATGCATATTTAATGATTTTATTACTGAAGAAAAACACTTGTTTGATTAAGTTGTGTGTATCATGTTTAGGCTTGCATTCGTTTGGTCGCTAATTTTGAGTCAAGATTTACCGTTCGTGTAGGGGAGCGTTTTTTATCGGCTAATGGAATGGGATGTAATAGTTTGTTAATGAGGTTATGGTCTACGGCTAAGGATAACGTTTAACGTTTATGAGAAGGGTTAAGCAATGAGTCAAATGGGTGAGGGTTATATGGTTTAAGTCAGTGTTAGAGCTTAGCTATATGGTTAGACCTGTGAATTAGGGAGTTTCGGTTATGTTTAAGAGTAAGGGCTTTGATTTTGCCTTAGGAATTTGGTGCTTGATGTTTGTCACTTGGTTCCAGATTACAGAAGTTGCTTTCTCTAGCGAAAACCTTGGGCTTCATTGTATTCAATTCGAGTAAACTCTGCTTTTGCGACATTTTATAAGTTGCAGTCTCCTTCCCTTTCAATGTTTCTGGAGTATTGGCAAAGTGAAGGGTAACGTTGCTGTTTTAATCCGTTTGATCAATTGGCACCACATTCATCACGCGTGAAACCCATTGTTACTATGATTGTTGTATTACAAGAGACCTTAGGTAAAAATTCATCAAATAATTTTTCAACATGTGATCTTTGCTTTGAGCCGTCTTATAATACTGGCCGATATCCGTCTTTTGGGAGAATACGGACTTGGCCTGCCTTTGAGTTTTTAAGAGGGATTTGCTTAAACTAGTCTTTTATACCTACAGAAATGCATCGTAATCTTCATCCGCTTAGATGTCTATGAAGCATCACCTTTTCTTCATAATCCGGTGTTTTCAATGACGCTGTCTCTGGTTGTGATCAATTCACGGCTATTGCCAATGATCGGACTGTTATCCCCAATTATTTAACGCACCTCATATGTATAACAAAGTGTTTACTGATAAACGTTCAGTGATACGCTAGAAATTTTAGTTCACAGAATAAGCGGATCAATTTTGTTTCAAATCTTCGTGGAACTTTCCATCTATTGGGGAATAGGTTCCTTTTAAATTTAGGCTTTTATATACGCCTAATGCCTTCTGCCTTAATTTGTTGTTCACTGTTGTGAATCAAGATTTTTCTGAAAAATCGGCCGCCTTGACGACACTCAAAACCATGATTGTAGGGACGAAATAAATACCTTAAACTGCTGAGCTGCGAGGCTTCGCCGCCAGCAAGCATTTTTAATAAAACTCCGATCAAGTGATTCATCCGGTTGCTGCAACGTATGAATTCTACCAATTCTGAGGCACTAAGTTGACTGCTGAACCAGATCTACTAAGTAGGCTCACTTAATTATTAACTGCTCTTTCTTCTTGAACTTATATTTATGTTAGCACGTGAGCTAGCGTTCCTCAACAAAAATCGTATACATGAATTTAACAACAGGCAAATGAAATTCGCTATGAAGACGTACATTATAATGGCTGCAATAGGAACTATTTTTGCCAGACGTTTTTAAGTTTGTCGCGGATATTTCCTCGGAGACAATGGCAGAAACAGTAGCAGAATCGGGTTATTCATGCACAGGTATTTGCAGCATTTGTAGAATACAGTCACTATTCTACTGCGCACTTATGGCAATTAACAGCTTTCCTATCAGACTTTAGGATCTGGTGCAGTTGCGGACAAAGCAACTGCGTCAGCGAAACTGAAGGACTTCTCAAGACGCAAAATGTCGAACACACGGCAGCCGTGCAGAGGAATTAGGCACATACTCTAGTTGCGGTTCATTCGACGAGACCGGGTCACACACTCAGATTTGGTGATGTCGAAATTCTCACCGGAAGTGACATTCGTAGGCGTCGCGACTATTGACCTCTCTGATCCATATTCGGTACTGAGGTTAAATCTGGCCAAAGCACGTCACCGTTTGGGCAACGCATAGATCAACACGTCATCTATCATCAGCGTCAGGAAGCCAGATGGTCGAGCAACCATCACGCCCAGCTCCACCACGTGTAATGAAATTTCAGCAGACCACGGGCCGCACGTCGGCCATCAAGCAATTATGGCACAAGTGGGCAGTTATGCCCGAAAGGGAAGTCGTTGATTTTCGTAAGTGTGCAGTAGCATACTGGCTGTATTCTATATATAATGCAACACCCTAGGCCTAAATACGCCGTTTCTGCAATTTTCTCTGATGAAGGATTCGCTACCTCAGACTTAAAACATTCCTCTGCGGATGATCATATCTATTATTGCTCAGCTGCTTGCTTGCTTGGTCTCGCATGTTCGCTTGTAGAAGTAACATTTGTTGTATATAATTTTAAATGCACTTTGTAAAGACGATTTAGGTAGCTTTTGGATACGAAGGTGAAATTGTAAGCTGTTTCTAAAACGGATTAAATTGAGTGGTGAGTACGGCTTACAACTTAAATTAATTTAATAGAAAGACAGTTAGATACTGTTTTTCCTCTTTCCCAACTGACGTTTTGTAATAAAGACAGGAGAAAGCTTGGAAGAATTACTGTAGTTTAGCTGGTTCATACTTACGTTCTAGCAAAATCATTTATAAAATCTCTGGTAAAATCTCTGGTGAAATCTCAAAACATGTCAATTCCTCTCCCTTCTGCTTACTGCTATGCACCTTAGACGGTAAAAGAGAGGTCTTATATGATTGACACTCTTCTGGTTATCTTTATTGCAAAGTGGAAATTAGAATTTATCGCATAGTAGGCAATAGCATACACAAAGTTAACTATCTTGCATCCTAAACTGGGAAAGGAAATTCGCACATTGTCCCACGTTTACGATGAAGTTATCAGTGAAATTCTGACAGATGGTTGCGCAAAACAGATAAGAGGTACATGCCAATTTTTCCTCTTGAGTAATGATCATGTCCTCCAGCGGAGTGTATCAAGCTGACACGATCTTTTTAACGCCTAAAATACAGAAGGCTCATATGGCCAAATGGGCTCATGCGATTACAGAATGTCCGGATGCTGTGTAGAAAATTGAACTGGTAGTGATGGGTGTATGTTGGGGCACATGGTACTACTTCATAGGTTGCATATCTATGGATTTGCAGGTGGCCGACAGGTTTGTGGTCTGATCAAATTATACGGTAGTAGGGATGACCAGATGGGGGCGTAAGTGGTGGGCTGATGGTGGTAAGACTGGCGGTAGAATAGTATTCGTATGTAAGATATAAGTTAGTTGTGTCGACTCTGGGGTGAACCGCACTATCATAAATGTAAATATGGCCTTAATAGCCCTAAGCAGTGCGAGCAGGTGAGGCATGTGCTACAGGTTCATGTTGGTGTGGTAGAGGCAGATTAACTCTTCTTAGTACCTAGTCCAGCCCAGACAAAGGCATGTTGTGAATGTACGATCGCAATGGGGACAGTTTGTTATTAATTCCACGTTGGATTGTTTCGCGGAATTTTAAGAATGCCCTCGCTGGTGCCGTTAGTGCTGGCTTTAGCGGTCAGAAATTTTCAGTTAATTACAGACCGATCAGTAACCGAAAGTCCTCTTGAAATTGCATTGACTATGGTAGTGGTTGGACGTTGATCTCACGGGTCCGAGATATTAACGTTCTAAGAGCTATATCTTGGACTGGACAGTGACTATTTAGCCGGGTTCGAAGATTTTTTGGTCTGGTCTCTACAACAATGCAGAATTAGACAGGGATCCTTTAAGGTGTCTGATTTTTTACGGATGCCTGAGGAAGAAACGTAACGCACGTAACAAGATTGAGACTTCTGGGAAGATTGTAGGGCACTAAAAAATTGAGGCCCAGAGACTGGGGCAAACGCTATCATACATCTCATTCAAACCTCTTACTGTGGCTCAAACAGAGTTCCTGCTCTATGAGTTCGTGTTCACTGAGCCGTGCCAAATGCAGTCGCCTACATTCTGTTCTTCGATTTCATGATTTACCTACTTCACAGGCACATCAAGAAGCCACCTTTCAACTTTCATTCATGTATTCATCTCAAACTGAAAACTCCTTCGGTAAAAGGGAAGAAACATAAGGCTTTCATGCAATAAAAACCGATGCTCCGTAGTTAAATTGGTCCTAATAAGAGCTGGCTAACCGCTGCTCACGGCAATGATAGTCAATGCCTGGTAGTTTGTCAACTCAGCCATGCCTTCAGTTTGAGGTTCTTACTGGTTAAAGGGACTAGACCTCTGGTTCGACATAAGAAGGGTTAGTTTAGACCATTTAAAGACGGTTATATGACACAGTCCATGCAAAGAGCAATGTCACTATTTAAAGTGTTAAACAAGATTTCCTCTTCGGCCAGTCGGTCCATTCCGAAGTATACGAGCACACGGATTTGCAAACTAGTTGTAATAGATCTCCAACGCTGGATCATTAATAATGCTCTGCTCCGTAGAACACCTCCAAGGTAAATAAAGGGCTGCCACACTTGAATAGAATGAGAAAAGGCTTTCGCAAGCGCATTATTCAGTGACCTGCTGCGTCAACGGTACTTTAATAACAGTGTTCAAACTACAATTTCGGGTTGGCACTAATCACGAAGAAAATATTTGAGGACAATTTAACGACGCCCGGAATGGTGCACTCTTCCCTGAGCTCATTTTTCAGACGGTTCTCAAAAGACAATATAGAAATATGATTATTGAAAAAAAAGAACTTAAACGTTGGATATGCTACGTTAACGCCATCTCGTTCATCCTCGGCAGCATTAAATATGATTAAGAGCGATTTAAGTCTGTTATCTTTGATCTCCATGACTCCTGGGAGTCTCTCGACGTTATTTATGTGCGTATGTGTCCATAAAATAAACAAGGTAAAAATTATAGAAATTGCTAAGCGACCAAAACGTTGTCCTTTAGGATCACGTCGAATACAAACAACGCCTGAGAAATTTTCTTTATGTCAATCCTACAATAAAGTAGGATTCAGAGAGATCTATCGCAGCATTTAAATTTAATTATTTAGTTCTTCATGATAGTCGAAGAGCTTTGTAGTCGCAGCCCTTCCTTAAGTACGTATGGTTTCCTGTTTACCAATATCAAATTAAAATCAGTTTATCTTGAACTATACAGTAGTCGCCAAAGACCACGCAACGTTCATAACCTTGTATAAGTTTGATGATTACTCGGATACCAGTGTGAATGCATTTAGGAAAACTTAGACATATTAGGTACTTAAAAGAACTATAGAAATTACCAAGTGCTTGCAACGAAAAATAAAATTTTCTCGATAATCACATGGTTTTGGAGAGGTAAAAAAGCTATAAATTCGAACAATCAATATCGATATTGTGCTAAGTTGAAAACTTGAAGCAACCACACTCTATATACATAGAAAGAAATTTTCTTTTCTCTTTATAATGGATTATTTTTTGCATAAATGGATTAATTCCACATTCTGATATAATTTTGCGAATTCAAAAAATTGGCCATATGCATTGCCATTTTTTAAAATACTTCTTCTCTCTGTTCCGTTTCTAAATAACGCAAAAGGGGAACTTAAAGTACGCAAAAAATAATATTTCTACACGACTTACATTCAATAAGGCGTTCTTTATCTTAAATTCGCATTAACGCATTTAAAAATTTTGCGTTTGTTCAGGATCATTTGTGCATTATTTGTGCACTAAAACAAACACTTCTCGATTACTGCATGTTGTGCAAAAAAATTCACAGGATAGCTTAACATAACAATTTTGAGCAAACCTTTCTAGTTCTGGCAGGGATATCTTCTAAACCTTTTTTACGTATTTTGGAGTTCCTTCATAGTATAATCAACATTAACGTGCAGTTTGGTTCTCTCTTTCGTAATAGCATAAGAATTTCCTTTGATCTAAGGCTGTTCTCAATTTCCCTAAAATTAATGGCCATTTCTCTTACTGAACCTAACTAAAATGACGATTACCTAACTAAAAGGCTTTTGCAGAATTTGATGAAACGAATGAATCAAAATAGCGTTACTAAATATATGCTAAAGTACCCAGTCAAATTTCGTCATGAAAGTTGCATGGTCTTTGGCAACTACTGTACATCCTATATGATCAATATTACGTATACATGGTCAGACATTGCAAATTCGTGTGCATATTTGTGGTGATTAATACAACTGCAATAGGAAATTACACTCCTTGGGCAGAATGCAGGGCCAATGGGACCATTAGAGTGCGCATGGGTAGGCCTCAATTTTTTTTCCATCCCAACTATTGAGGCTGCTCAAACTAACATATATTGACGGTAAGATTCATGTAAGTATTCGTGAAATTTATCATCATGTAATTACAGTTTAATAAGCTAGGAAAAGCCTGATTGCTTACACTTATCCTTTAATGAAATACGGATAATCAACTGAGAGGTAGCATTTCGAAGTAAATAAAATTCAACAGTGGGATTCGTTTGTTAAACACATAAACGAAAAAAGTTCAAGAAATATCATTCACATGGCCTGAAATTCGCCTTTTACAAAAGTGTTTTTAATGTGCATTTAGCTCACGCCATCATAATCCTGTCATTTGGACTGCTTATTTACCCAAGGTTCGATTGCCTCTCCTGCCGTAATACTGTTTAATCATTAAAATGACATACGAGTTAAATTTTATTTTTTGCTTTACATTGATTTTGACTGTTTTGACAGTAGAAAACGGAAAGTAAATTCACATTTATATATATTATCAAATAACACCCGTGTTTTTAGAATTAGAACGTTGTTGCAGAAAATAACTTGTTGTGCCATAGTATTCTAATTTACACCTTCATCTATCAACCGAAAAAACGACACATGGCCCTCATGCTTTACGGGGAACAAAGTTGTATCATTGAGCAAATAGTTCGCACCCTAGGGTCTGCTATGACAGATAAATATGTCAGATAGTCAACGTTCACACTTAGAGGAATGCATTAGTACTCGTATATTTGACATTGCTTACAATTCGACTAGATATACAAACATGAGGCTGTCCCAAAATTGCATTAAACATAAAAGGAAACGTTAATCACAGGACCAGCAGAAACCTGTAGATAGTAGATAGTTTGCACCAATTCCTCCATAAAATTCCGAACTTGAAGACTGTGATCCACTATTTTTGCATAAACGTTGGATTTTGCAAATAATTTAGCAAGTAAAATTAAAAAAGTAATATTTGTACGTGCTCGCGGATTGAAATAAATTTTTCTACAGGAAGAAGAGGAGATTCTCTGGTAACCAAATCATGACAGGCTATAAAAGAGTGGTCAGTGAACGATAAACTGTTAAAAATAAAGCCCGTTACAGATCAGAATTCCATGTAAATTCTAATGTTTAAATGTATCGTGAGTTCGCCCATCACAGCACAAACACAAGTTCGGTCATAACTACTCGTGTCATCAGCATGCGCTAATAGTAAGGTGAATTGAAATTTAAGTAAACGACGCCTTACTATAAATTGCAGTATTTACGGGGATAGGAAATGGTCAGTTAAATTCTAGTCATTCGCTAGCGAAGAAACGTAGTTCCACAGTCCAAGCAACTTCTTATCCTATACGACCATCGTCAGAGGCGCGTACAAGTCAGCCACCTTTCCTCTTTCAGTAAGTTTCATCCTTAGAAAAAAACACCGTGCTTTTTTTCTGTGCGATCATATTTAGTAGACGGATATTTTTAGCGCATTTTTCTTTAATATCAAATCAAACCATATCCTGTTAGCAATGATAACATATATTTTGCCAAATTACGAAGTTTGCAAACGTGTGGGACCATAGTTCACTACGTTAACAAATCACATATTAACATTTGTTGTTATGCTAGTTTTGCAAGTGGTCTAGAAGACGTGTTTGTGAAAGAATATAGCTTGGTGGTCACGTAGCGTAATAAACTATTTTTGTTAGAGAAGGTTGTTAGGGTGTGGCTCTTGAAAATTTATCCACTATTTCAATTTGAAAAAATTGCAGTGCAAAATTGACAGATGGCATTCTGAATGCACTTGCTCATTTGCATGCATAAATAAGCTCAGAAGTTATATTTTCGCTGGACTAGAAGCATGATAAATGAATTACCAATCTAAAGAAGTACGTTTGTTGAATAAGAAAGGCTGGAATAAAACTTTTGGGAAATATTTTTTCGAAGACCATTTGTGAGTTACTCAGAAGAGACTGCTGTAATCGGTGAAGGAAAATAAAATTAACGTTTTTATTGTACCCTTTATATTCTTCATTTATAGATAGATTTTCTCAGTTATGCGTGTCAAAAAGTTGCCTCTGCTTCAAGCGAAGTAAAGACAGTCAACTACCAATATTTTTTTTGACTTTTCTCTTCAACGACCAATTTGAATTTAAAATAAATCTGTTTTGCTACGTTCAGTTATAAAGAGTTAGAACAACTTTTCTAAAGTTGTGACTGCAGAACTGGGTCTTCTTCTATGATACATGCCAAACAAAAACACCCTTAGATATTATAAAATGACTATTCAGTTTTGGAATTTAAAGTGTAATCGGTGTTCTTTGCAAAACAAAACCTTCAGACGAAATCCAGCATCATAAAATGGCAAATATCTGTCGAAACTAGCAAAATACCAACGTACTACGTAGGGTGCGCGGAGTACAGACTTGACATCAGGTATTTCTCGACACATTTGTTAGGTTCTCACGCTCTGCGATGGCGTCTATGTAACCATTGAGTTCAGTTCGAATCTCTTAAATATAATTTACTAATACCGTTATAAATCTCAAGGAAAAAAGCTCAGGGTTTTCAAATAGCACACATTATTAAAAAAAATCCTGCATCATTTTAAATGCAAAAATTCTATCATTTCCGACGAAATATTCTACAAGCCTCCAGTTACTCTTGACTAAGTTGACCTGCCCAAAATCTTGCTCACATTCTGTCATGCCTCATCACACGGATGAAATGTAAGCACAACACACGGCAACCCTCTACATTAACTTGTCATTCCTGAGACAATTCTGACGTAAATCATTCTTCCCATTTTCGGACGTGCATTGAAACACCCAAAATGTTCTTCAAATTACTATTGCTGCTTGATTGTTTCCCTTTCACATTTTTTCTGCTTTACTGTGAACAATACTACTGATCGGTCTGATCACGACTTCTCTGAGGTGTTCATTTGTTTTGACAATTCTACGTAGTCACAAAGACCGTTAAGCATTTATTTTGAAGCCTAATCTTTTAAAAGATTTATTCAGCACTAAAATGAACTCAGCATTGTTTTTGTTTAAATACTGAAAAAAATTTTGACGTTTTTTCTTGGAATATATGGAAAAAGTAATAATTGAAAACCAATTACTAAACCATGCTTATGCCCCAAGTCTATGCCAATATTCCGACTCTTCTGTTGTTCTTAATGCTTATTTGCTAATCACTGCAAAGCAATCATCCCTGCTGTTGACTCATTTACAGTCTTATAAATTATTAAGCGTTCTTTTCGGCTTTGTGACGTGCCATACGCTCTATTTGCGTATGTGATTTAATTATAGTTTGCTTTATGTTGTGCAATACACATTAATCAGATGTTTTTTGACTGCTCTGTGCTTTTTAGTGCCAATGAAAAGGGACGAAATTAGATACTTAAACGATTAACGCGGTGATTTAACTCAAATCAGAAGTGGCTGCTTTCGCATTTTTGTCCTACAGTTCAAATTGCCTCTTCACTGACTACATCATAAAATATTGCTGCTTATTATCCTGTGTAATTTAACGTTACAAACTCTCACTGTTTTTTAGTCTTTAGAAATCTCTAAAGCAGTAAACTTCCTCATAAAAGTTTACGTAAGTGGGAGCGGTTACTGATCCGTGAATCTGCTAACGCCGTGCGATATTTATGTGAAGACTGTAAATTTTATACATTTTCTGAAGTTTTGAGTTTTAATTTATGCCATTAAGTTCATATTTCCAGGTTTTCTAATTCGTTGTTTAATAATTGCGCTGTTTGTTTTGCAGCGTCTTTATAAAATATTAACAAAACAATCTGGATGAATTCTTAATGCAATCGGCTGTGGTTGTTAAAATTCGTGGGGACGACGGATACAAAAATCGCCCCACAGGCTCGTGCCATTTCCATTTTTTGTTGCTAATTTTTCCGGTGTACCGATGAGCGTTCCTCTGAATTTTCTCCTCTTTATTCTCGCCAATTTAAAGACGTGATCTTCTGAAAGATCTCAGTTATTTGAGAACATGAAAGGTCTGTGCTAAATGATTTGTCTGTCAGTACTGTAATTCGCTTTTTGTTTCGGCTCTCCATGGCACCATACGTATTTGCTTAATCTCTTATTAATTATGGGAGTAAAAGCCATCATATACCCCTTTTTTGAGCGGAAAAATCTCAGTCAAAACAAAATTTACTGTATTGCAATAGTATATTTTTTGTTCACACTTTTAACATTATTTATGTTAAATGCAAAGGATGATGCCTTTGTCGTAAGTGCTGTGAGCTCGGAGTGCACTGTAGACCTCCGAGGGGAGACTGGAGTTCCAAAGCTTAGTGACCCGTTTGATCAGTGCACGTACATTTACAGGAAAAATATCAAATTTTGCGCATTATTTCGTTGCGCTGTTCCCGATACTCGCGTTGATATGTCTCCATACGTTCAAAGAAGATCGCTTGGAAGGCCTCGTTCATGAACATGCCATCCCGATCCCTTTTCAGCATCTGATATTTAAAAGGACCCCAGCGTTTGGGCAATTTGTCCATTAGATGCCAAATTATTTTCTGAAAATGAAAAGACATTGAAACTTCAAAAGTATTACTTAACAGTTTATAATCCCCTTTTTCACGAAGACTAGCAGTACTGCTTATCGTGATTCTTTGATGGAAACGACATTACCTAGTGAAAAGAATGTTGCCAGTCTGGTAAACCTTCAAAGTATTTTAATTTCGTCAAATGAGTAAGGAAGACATGCGACTAAACAAGCTTTCTCTGTAACACGGATGACCTTGCACAATATTTCGGGGTGATTTCGGTTTGGACAAAGATTTGTTTTGAAGTTTAGTTTGTGGGTCAACGTTTGAATTGAGATTAGTGCTTGGGATGGGATTGGGACATGGCAACAAATATCTTTCTTGGAATTTAACGCCAGACGATTTATACTCATAAAAGGTCTTACTACCGTGTCTCAATTGGAAATACTTTAAAAGTCTGACATATGGACTTATTGACATTTTAGCTTGGCCTTGTGTACCAACTTCTTATTTGACGTAAGAAATTGAGATAACCCGATTTCAGAAACTTCCACTGGGTATTAAAAATGGGTCCACTTACATTCACAGTTAACTTTTGTTTGCTTTTAATTTGCAGTTTTCCATTTGTTGTTAATTAATGGTTCATTAGAATTTATCACTGGGTTTCTTAAGCCATTTTTAATGTTGTTACAGACACAGACTGCAACACAACATCATTATTGTCCTTGTTCAAGTTTGATAGCAATTCTACTGCATTTTATTCGAAAGAAACGCTATTGCTGGGTTAGAAACTGTTTTGAACAGGATTATTTTCATATGACGATTTCTGGGTTTTAGTTGTAAATCATTAGTTTTTCTGCTGAGTAAAAACTTATTTTTAATAAATAGCAAAGCCAAAGTATTCGGGAATAGTCAAAAGACATCACCAGAGTCGCATATTAAAGATGCGTCTACTTCCTTGAAACACTTATTTACACATAAAGCTTTGCAATGACGGTCTTATTGATAAATGGGTAGGTATAATTTCAATTTAATATTAAATTGGTCAGGTGGAAAGATAATAACCATATTGTGATCCACTGACAAAGAAGCGAACTCATGACTCAACGCTGCACTTCTTAAACACAAACGGTGGTTTCGAACCTCAGGAGTTGTGAACATATGATTGGCTAATGACGACTAGTAAACCAAAACTGAACATTCAATAATCCCTTATCGTTATCCATAATCTTGATTTGAATGCACTAACAGAAAGGCACTGATAAGTTTAGCACGCGTAAGTCTCATTAACGATAAGCTCTATTACGTCTGCCTTATGCAAGAAGTGGCTTTTGGCTAATTCTACGTAATTTCACTTCTTTATGTCGACAGGGAATTATTTTTACGTCCGCATAAATAAAAACGTCCCTCAACTTAATTCCGTCGCAATTCCTATGAACGCTTAACTGAGCAAGGAAAAAGTCGAATTATCAAAGGCCACCAAGTACAAGAGGAAGACGCTTAACTAAGGGCCCCCTTCTGAGCTCTCATCTGTGACTTCTTCGTCTGTCGTGATTTTCGCTCCGCTAGTGAACGTTAACGCGATGCTTTCCTCCTGGTCATCTGTGTCACGTAGGCTAGCTCACTCATGCACGCATCCTGCGAAATCAAACTCGATCTCAGCTGTGTTGCCTGACGCTCACGCCTTCTCACACACGCACACACGATCAAACCCTGCTGCAAGCGCGCGTGCACGCACACGAGCAGGAAACAGTAGGCCGAGCGTGCGTTAGTTTATATAGCTGCTGCTGCCGTTGCTGCTGCTACATTCGCTGCAGCCGTTGTCGACGTCGTCTCATCCAACCGCTCCCCCACTCCCTCCGTTCTACTTGCTCTTGATGTCGCCCTACGTCGACCAGCGGTAGATTTTGAATTGCCTCTGCCTAACGCCCTCTCTCTCTCTCTCTGGGCGCGTTCCCAGGCCGCGGCTGCAGTTTGCACTCCTCCCAGCTCACAGTTTGCAAAAGAGCAGCGTAGCAAACGCCGACTCTCGCTCTCTCTCTCTCTCTTGGATTAAGGCTCTTCTCGCACATCAGCCTGGCATGCGCCTTTGTGAATTGTAGGAGGGGGCAGTGCGGAGGTCCTGCGTGTGCTAAGAGCAAGTGAAAGGGCTGCCCAGAGAGTGCACGCGCGGCTTTCTAGATGTGGTGGTGGAGGAGGGTGGAGCATGCGGGAGAGGCCCCAACGCGCAGCCTGCGGCAAACGCCTGCGGGAGGGGGAGGGAGAGCAGTCGATGCTCATTGCCGCCATGGTGAACCATCTTGGGACCTCTATTCTCCTCCTCCTCCCTCTCCACTTCCCTACTTCCTCCTCTGCCACCCCCCCTCCCCTTACCCACGCCAGACAGCTCTGCTGACTGGTGCGAGCTAGCGCGCCCAGTAGGGCACGGAGCTGACAACTGCCGCATCCTGTTATGCCGCATAGACACGCAATCGCTCTGGAACAAAGAAACGACATAACTAGGGTTTGCCGATGTTTTTGGTTTTATCGACCCGGTACGCAAATGCTCGCCGCCACTTGAGATCAAAGTTTTCACAATAGCTTGGTTGCACTACATCATTCTCCATTGTTAGTGTTGTGGGTTCTAATCGCACTGCGGCCGCCTCATTTTCCAAAAATGAATAAAATTAAGAGAGATTTTGTTTAGCAGCTGGAATTGCCCAGACTAAAAGTCATGTTGTTGTTATTGTCTTTGACAAGAATACAAGAAAGGGATCCCACACGGCAAAATAAACCTGCATTCGCATCAGCGGTTTCTGACTGTTGTGAGCTTCCCATTTTATTTTTTTAAATTTAATTGTTTCCTGTTACTAGAGGCTATCTATTATAACAGGTATTCATCACGTGACCTCAATCAAAATTACAAGACAGCAACTCCAGCTCCTTGAGTCAATAACAAAAGTTATCACTATTGTCCATTTCTGAAAACACTTCTTGCTTATTCAAGCATTTCAGTCAGTATCAGTCAGTATATTTGGAGTAAATGCCCAAAGCCTTAAAGACTCCATTAAAATGGTACAGGATCGCTTTTCTTGTGCAAAAGTGCGCAGAAATAATTTGGAAAAATGAATTTTTGAAGAGGTGAGGTGTTTGCAGAATGGCAGCGTACAAATTTTCACAGCTGATCTTTTTTCCGCAGGCCTGTATGCAACGGTAAATGTCACATTTTCAGCTTTGGGCACAAATAAGTGACGTTGCAGCATCTCCAGGTCATTGTCATTCGCACATTTGTCTGTGAGAATAAAGTCAACTGTACTTCTTATGTACAGGGCAACACCACCACCTCCTCTTATTTTTCGATCACGTCTTAGCACCTGATAACCATCTATTCCAATTTCAGAGTCTTGTATAGCTTCGGTTAGCCACGTTTCAGTTAGTGCAATTACATCAGGACGTAGCCCGGCCACAGGTATTTTGTTTTCGTCAAGTTTATGAAATAAGCTTTGCACATTTCCATAATAAAACATGATTTTGTGGAGGTTTTCACGATGGGTTAATTGCCCGGTCGTTTGACTTTTGTTAGGATGACGGGCGTCCCCCACAGAAAGGGCCTTTGACGTCGGACAATTACCCCATTGCGTATTTCCAGGCCCTTCTTTCCTTTTTATTTCAAGATGGCTAAGCCTGCCTTAAAGACCCTCCATTTCATCCTCTCCTTTACCGTGTACTCCTATTGAAAAAAAAACGTCTTTTGGTCGGGGATTCCTCCTGCCGTTCGCTCGAGTAGGAGATCTCTCTCAAGCTTACTCTTAAAAATTAGTTTTAACGGCCTGGGTTTCCTCCCTTGAGAATTGGAGTTGTCCTTACTAGTTATTCGGAAATGCTTCAGTATCAAAAATTAATCCTCCTCACTAATAACATCCTTTAAGCACTCCCTTAAGGCCTTGGTGTCCTCGTCTATTCTTTTCTATAGACTACCATCAGTTGATTCAGGGAGCCCATGTAGAATAATGCACTGTGTACTATTCACCTCAACTGCGTCTCGAGGAATTTGTTGGATAGTCCGGCTGATTCCAGTAGGGGCCTCGGTGCTATGGCCATGAAGATTTGCAAGGCCAAACAGTTCATTTATATAAGCGGTTGCTGTGCTGGGTAAATCCTGCACTTTTGGTCTGAAAAATGAGACTATAATTAGCGGGGATTTAAATTCGGAATGTTCCTAATGGGTTGAAATCGAGCGCAGAATATCAGTCCCGCAGACAGCTACAGATGTTTCTGTGTGATTTTGATCACGGTGGTCCTCGTCGATGACAACTTGACCATTCATGTTACTTGAGTATAAAAAAAGTTCAGACGCTTTAACGTAGTCTCGTAGTCTAGTGGTAACGGCGTTCGCCTGTTGGTCCGACGTGCAGGGTTCTTTTCCCGGGCCATGTACATTTTCGTTGACTTTCGACTCTTCGACGAGGTCGATTTCTGCAAATGGTTCTGAAGGATTTTGCTTATGGAGCATGGAAACCTTTACGGTTTTCTTTACGTTGGCCTTATCTCGGCATTCTGTCGTCTCCGACATCGCGCCATACGTTAAAGTATGCGGATGTGTCTTAAGGTTCTCTATCTCATTTTTCAGGCTTACCATGTCCTTCTGCATGACGGAAAAGGTTTGGAAAATATCCCTGTATGATAAGCTTCCTTTGATGTAATTTGAGTCTCGGATGACTTCTAGCCCTTTTAGCGGGGGGGGGGGTGATTTCGTCGCATCAACCTTGCGATTTCTGCCCTCAAAATTACGGCTAGGGCTTTTAAACTAAATTAAATCAGCGTCAAATGTATGCCTCGGTGGTGTAATGGTAACGATCGATGCCAGTGAATCAGTGGTTTTGGGTTCGAGTCCCTCTGGCGCCAAGACTTTTACAAGCTGATCTGTACGTTTATTTCTGTCTCCCATAATAGATCGCAGAGAGGGTAAACGACATTAAAGCTCTATCCAATATGAATAAAGCGTTCAACTGTAGGAAAAGGTTATTAAAACGACTCAGCCGTTTGTAGAGAGCTGGAATCCGGGAGAATTGTTGACAGAAGGAGATGTCACGGAGATGTTGCTCGTTTTGACTAATGTCCTGCGGTGTCTTCTGAGGCTGGAGTTATTGCGAAAGCGAATCCAATTGCTAACAACGAAAGTCTGCCAGCGTGCTAGGTGGACTGAAATCCCGAAAATAATATTTCCCACGGAGGACGAGAAATTCAAACCGCAATTTGAAGCGCGCGCTTTCGAGAAGCATTAATTGCAAACAGTTATTTTTGCATTATAATTTAAAGGCAGTATATCTTTTGTATGACAGTTGAACCCAAGTTATGAATGAAATTAGTCTGCGCTTTGCTTATCATGAGAATGCCGTTAGGTCATTGTGATAGGTAAAAAAGTGACCAAATACTAGACCTCTGGAAGGTTCTTTCCGCTGGAAACTGCGCATGACTAAAGATTTCATTTTTCCGGAGTTTTTCGATAACTCACTATTTTTACTCCTTCCGTCTCGGATCATGCACTATATCCCAAGCTGGCATACGGAAATTCTGCCACTGCTAGATTGAGACCCCTTCTTTGTTCCTATTTGTTTGGTTTATAGAAAAAAATCTGCTTTACAAAGTGGAATAGGCCCAGTAAAACACTACGCCGGCCCAACTCTATTGAAGCTAAAGGTTTAGTTTTGTATAGACTTGAACTTCGAAGAATCGAATTTTGAAGGGAAAAAGAAATTCATATGCGTGAATGCCAAGCGAACTCTTCCCTCTATGTAACTCAACTTTAAATAAGGACGTTGGGGGGGGGGGGGGGGGGGCAACATTTTTATTATTGTTTAATTGCCAGTTAAGCAGTAATGTAAAATGATTATGGTTTTTTCATCTGATTGCGATCAAAAATATTGATCGTTTGTAAATTGCTATGTTGATTGAATAAATTGATAACGACATCTGTTGAATTTAACAAATTTTTCTTCTCAAGAGGTTATGTTTTTTATTTATACCCACGCGGTTTATGGGGGTTTTGCAAGCAATAATAGGTAAGCGGAATAGAAATAATACGCTGAAAAATTAACAAATGTTTAACTCTTGGTACCCTGCAGAGATTTTTGCCAGTTAAGGCGTGAACCTGTTTCGGATTAAGGCACGCATAACTTAAATCTAAAATTCTTGTCATGTGACATTAGGAATATATGAGCGTTTGCATGAGTAATTGTCCAGCACCGAAACAGTTTCTCTACTTTTCTGAATTTGTAACCTCATACAGGAGTTCGCCATTGCTTGTTGCTGCTGTTTTCTCTCCCGATGAATTAATTTACGAGTTTGACAACAGAAAACAATCAACAAATTATTGCCCTGCTCGATCAACCTTCTCCTTTATTCATCTAGCATTCAAAAGCCAAAAGATTTACGTAATAATCCTCATGACGTTTGTTTTTGTCATGTTGAATTAATACGAGCACCTAATCAACATATTTCCTTTCTAATTGTCCATCGTTGTCCTTAAGTGATTTGATTGACCTCTCTTTCGCCAAAAAACAGAATTTTAGAAAAAAATCTACCGGCTAGGGCATACATCGCTCGAGTGAATTTTATTTGCAGTTTGGCATACCTCTGGGCTCAAGCAAGCCTCCCGAACCCTTGACGAAGTCCTACGCTTCGTCCAAAAATCACTCAGGATTTAGAAACCTGATCTGGTGCGCATTAGAAGAGCATGATTAAAAGTTATCTTGGTCCTCTTTCTATACTCTTTGTGAAACCCTGTGCTGTACGTCTCTTACGTGGTAGGATAGGGAGGGTACATAAAGCGTGGCCATTAACGTGGAACCAAACTTGGAATCAAAATAAGTTACTACATCATGAAACATCAATCATTGTGTATTGCAATGTCTGCAGTAACCAGGCATTTGGTTGTGCTAATACATTATCGTAACTTATATTCGTTATGTTAGAAATTCACTGGGCTTAGGAAATCAGAGTGCTTTGAAATATTTCCGGAAACAAGGTGTGTAACTTCGGTTTGGTTGATAGGTACCGAACAATCATTTGGCAGAGCCTCATATCTGATACTAAGCAGTCGCGCTCAGTGAAGGTGACCCTTGATGGATGATGTAGTTGAAGGCCTCCCTATAAATAAACAATGGTTTCAACTTATTTTATATCGTATAATGATGACGCTGAGAAAGAAGTTCAAACGTTATGTTATCACACCTTCCTTTTCGTGATCAAGCGTTCTTTGCCTCTACTTTATGGAACCTTGGATCGTTAAGGAAATTTTCATTCCAACTCACTGTCAGGGTCTTCTTGTTGTTTCTGCAGCCCTGGCTTAGAGCTCTGATGACATAGGCTCAGAATATGCAACTCTTCATAACCTATGCTTTTTTGGAATCGTTTTCAGAAGTTAAACTCAGCTTGGTGTTTACGGAATTTCCCGTAAACAAAACAACAAAATGACCGTGATTTATTTGGTATTACTAATGAATAAACCCATATTACCGTTGTTGCACAACTGCTTGTCCGTTTCATGCATGTCCCTTGGAGCATTACATCCAAGTAAGGAAACGACTGCTGCTGACGTAGATCGCACGATGGTCACATTATTGGTATAATTCCACCATAGTAGTCCTGCTATTCTGCATATGGTTTCACAGTAGTATCAGCTTAATGCGCTTATTTAACGAAGGATGATATGGCTTTCTTCCTTCATTCAAGTAATAAACTTAGTTTTGTAATGCTGCATCATATTCTTAATCTAATGGCACATCTCTCAGACACCACATTTTCCAGGCATTTTCGAAAAGTCTTCTTAAAAATTCACTTTAGCCGGAAACTTATTCTCAGTCATCTCCACGTTCGCTATCGGATACTGTCGGAAGAAACTTTTCCCAACGCACGGAGTAGAAATCATTCTCCTTGCCTGTATCATACTATATATAGATTCCACTATTGAAATTCTTACCGATCTCTTCTTGGGAGAAAAACTGGAAGAAGTCAATCAGATTCAGCTGGAGCACTTTACATCGGCCAGCATTTGTTTCCTGTTCTTACGCTGGCACTTCGAGGTTACCTTTTCAAGGGACGTCAAAATTTGAGGAAAAACTAACTGTAACTTATTACTCTTTTACTCTTAAACGATATCTGATTAACTTTGCACGACAGTTTATGTCGTTACTAATTGCAGATCTTCCAGATATCTTTTCCTCTTTTTACCCTATGGAAAAGCGAGCTAAAGTAGCCAAATTAATATAAAAAGCTGATTTTCTCTCAGCCTGAAACGTCCCAACTCTTGGCATTTCAACTCCCATTAATGGACATAAATCCTTATTTTACAGTACAAGCAAGCCTTAAAAGAAGCAAAATAAAAATGAAGAAATGAAAACGGAAAAAGTAATCGAAGGAGAGGATGAGGACTAAGAATAGAAAAGTAGAGTATGAAGAAGAAGAAGAAGAAGAATATAGAGAAGAAGGCAATGATAGTAATTGAAGCAGTAAAAATTATAGCTTTATTGAGGGGTGCTCATGAGATGAAAATACGAGGAAGTCTATACTTAAAATAGGAAAAAATCAATTAATATCACATCAAACTCTGTACCCAATCCGGTACATCAAAGTAAACAATCAAAAAAAAACGCTAACCAAGGCGTTGAAGGAAACTACGCTCACCCTCACATCATGCCATTCTGTCTTCCAACTCACAAGACTCCTGGGAATGTTATCTAGACTGTGACGAGTTAGGTTGGCAGCAATGGTAACCCAGTCAGGATTCGGGCCCGGTCGCACCAAAGAGGCAAGAGTAATATGGGCCAAAAGGCGGTCCGTCAAGTTTTCTCGCGGATTGAGGCACCCCACGCCTCTAAGTTTGCCACCCCGAGTGCCACCAGTAAATTGAATGCGAAGGCAAAGATTCAGACCAAAATTTAATCGATCCTGCGTTTCGTTCTTTATCAGTTGCATCAGTACCTCCAAGATGGAGCGCATAGACTAACAGAAATAAAATCAACGCAAACCAGTGTAGGGATAATTTAAGAAAAATGCAACTGGGTTTTCATTGTTTAAAGTTTAGTGCAAATGCATGAGAGAGGGCATTAGCTTAAGCCCCAAATCGCAGTAAAACACGCAGATTCAGCAGCCCAATTGGCGTGTGTTCAACCTTCCGATGCAGCTTACTTCCACAGCACTCTACCACGCCTCATATACTTGACCCGGAGAGCAAAACATTGTCAGAAGACCTAAGCTGGATGGTGGGATAAAAGCATAATGGCCCTCTACTGCACACGATTTGTTTCACATGAACTTTAGCGGACTTTCACAGAAAAGAGGTTTGGGTCAGCTGTTGGCGAGAAAGCCAAAGAGGCCACACTAGTAAGGAGTTATTGGGTGTTACCGCCCATCCTCTATCAGAAGAGCCAGCATACGTACACACTTCTGACAAGAATAAGCGAATTATCCAGCCAGCTTGCAGATCTTTTAGTCATTTAACTACGCTATGATGCAAGTGCGCCAAGTTGCGTTCACCCATAATTTCTCCAATACCCGCCCTAATGTCTTTCCTTTTTCACCAAGTGGCATTTTAGTGCCTGTTCGCTATCCAGTGTTAAGTATCTTCTGCAAATGCACGCGTTTGGGCGGTTAAGAAGTTCTGCGCGACGGCAAATTGCAAGCCGAATTATGTTAATGTCTAGTGGTGGTGGATCTGACAACGATACAAGGCTATGGGGCGCATGCATCCAGTTCTCAGCGACTTCGTATACTGAAGGGTTGTAGTATCATTTACAGATAATTCAGCTTTGATTGAAGAAATATTTTCGAAATATAAATAAATTCAAAATAGCTTGGCCGTATAAGACCAATTCCTATAGGATTTCGCTAAATAACTGCACCCTGGCATAGGTGTCCTGAAGCATAAAAGAATGCGGTCACTCTTATGATTAAATAGGTATAAATAAAATTAATTAAAAAATCTAATAACGTTTAGTAGCGTTTATTGTGTAACAATAAGGAAACAGGGAAACGATATACTGCACATTTGAAAGAAATGATGAAAATTACTTGCGATGTGTTCTAGGAAAGATATAAAACTTAAGCCATTATTTCAACTTTTTTTCATAATGATGACTAAATAGATTTGGCCGAGCAAATTCCAAGGTGCTCTGCTGTTTTCTAACCGCAGTCTTATGTTTGAAGTTCGCTAATAAATCAATCTAATTGTTCAAACTAACATATAGTTGCATCTTCAGTATCCAATCATTTCTCTCGTTCAAGTAAAGAAGTAAAGCCGTAGGAGTTAATCGCACCAATTTGCACATCATCCTTATGCATCACACAGGTGAATAACTTAGAGATTCGGTTGATACTATTTCAAATAATCTGCATTCTTTGATATCATTTGTCAACATTCTTTGACGCTTAGCTAAAGGCATCATCGAGAGACGTTTTTATATTCCATATTAAATATTCACATCGTACGTGATTTACCATCCCCTATCTTTATGTATGCAGATTTAATAACAGCAAGTATTAGAAACCATAAATGCCTTCTATGGACAAACCCGCAAAACGAAGATCATTACAGGCAGTCATTCTGTCAGAGTTTACCCAAAAGGTTCAGCATCATTTTATTAACTTACATTGGAGAAGTTGTTTAGGAAAGATCCTGTCTCGACAGAGAACCGGAGAGTTCTGGAGGGTGATGGATGCGGAGCAAAGCTGTTCACTGCCCATGGTGTGTATTGCGTCTGATTGTTGTTGTGGATCAGTTGTCTCTTCAGTACACGGAAGGCCCTACTTAGCACAATTGGCGTCCTCTCAGGTGTGCTTATCATTTCTTGGATGTCTGGGCCCATTATCGGATCAACGAGGTGAAATTTGTGTCGTGGATGGCAGAAGAGCTTTTCATCGTGCAAGATGTTAAACCGTTTACAGGTTCGAAGGATAACAGTGTCAGAGTAGGCACACCATTTGTAACGCAGATCGCCGAGAGGCTCATCCGGGTTAACGCCATTGAAGGGCATATAGATAACCTCAGTGATATCATTTTCGTCTATTGATCGTTTTATAGTTCCAGAGTTTGTAAGGTGACACCAATCATAGAACCCAAACTGTACCTTGAATATGAAAGAAATTAGCGGAGATGGTAACTGTTTGTCAATTTTCAGTCGCTCTCATGAAAAATCAAAATGTGCATATGTTTCTGGCGTTTAATTATTATGTTGCTGCAACAATGTGGTAGTGTCAAATAAAAACAACGTAAGTACCACTAAAAAGCTTGGAAAGAACGTGAAACTGCAAATTTTTTTATTTAAACTATCCCCAAACGCGGCTAATATGAAAGCAAATTGCGTTTTCCTAGTAGATGTGTTCATATTATTAAAATTATCACTAAATGCAACAGACTAGCATAAATGTTACAGACTTATAACCTGAATAGGATGTGAAGGAGTTACAATAGTTATACTGGAAAAGCTGCAGTATATTCTGAGTCAAGCTCAACATGAAAATTAAAGGCGCAAGAAAACTGCGTTATGTCGGAATGATTTAAGCTAGCTACTCCAATCGACGGAGGAAATGACGATGAGTTTGTTTTAACTTCCAGCACCTAACATCCCAAACTCTGACTCGGGCATGTCTGGTTGCCGGCGGTAAGTTAATCTTTCCTGCGTATCGATGGATAGCTCCTCAAAACTTAATCCCACCCAAAAATGTGCAGATCCAGTCCTGTCCTTCTTTGTGTGCAAGTATGTTGTGTGAGTAACGGGCAGGAGAACTTTTTGGGTCCATCATTCGCTTGCGTCAAATCTTGGCTTTTGATAACTGACAAGTTCGGACAGTCTAATGGTGCCCGGGAGACTGAAACCGACTCTGGAATTGCGTCTCCAAGAAAGCTTGCGTAGGTTCCCCTTATAAACAAGAGTATGTGTTTTTGACTAATCGCTGTGTTAAACCCGTCCAGGAGGAAAGTGTCTAACTGACGGTCGATGCAGACCTCACAGCCAGCCCTGTGTGCGTGTGAAGCAACTGAATGGTGGACTCAGAGTCAAATTTAATGACTCCTTCTTAATGTGGTATATATGCCATTTTCGTGCAATTGAGATTTAAGCCACCGCCTTCTTCCTTTAGGCAAATCTGCTGCCACGGCCGATCGTATCTCTAGTCGGCTCGACTTAGTCTTGCCATCGGATCAAATTGGATGAGGGAAGAGATAATTTGGTACATGCGGAGCATTTCTGCTCTAACTGTAAACTAATTTACGCAATGGCCACGAGCATGCACGCACTATGCTCTGGAGCAGATAGCAGATATCTAAATTTGCATCAGCCTGAGATGTATGCAAATCAGAAAACGAATGTTACAATTTAAGCTTAACATAAATCTAGTTTCCCGTCTAAATAGTCCCACTTATTTCATAATGGTGTTACCGGCTTTCTCACGCACTTTTTTGAATTCAAAAATTGCTTACTAACAGTTGAAAGCAGGATATTTTGAAAACTTCATTAGGATGGTAATAGGTGCCTTTTCTTAGGACTCAGTAAACAGGGAAGAGTCCATTTGCTAAACGTTATGACAGCGAATTTGGCCGAAACTAATGGTTGGACTGTCATTAATTTTTGCAAATGGACTATTCTCTGTTTAGGGGGTTTTTGCGGAAAAGTACTCCCGGACGTTTGACTGCAGTTGTCAAAATAGCATGATTGTGAATTTCAGGGAGAATTTGCCTCACTTAACAATGAACATCAGAATAGTAAGTTTTGGTAAGAGGATATCTATCTCTGTAGAGTTTCTCCGTAAATGTGTTCCGTAGATATCTTTTGGACTGTCTTATTTGATTTTACGAAGCCTTATCATGGAATTTAGGATAAAGCTGTGTTTACTTCATTTGGATGCAGCAAAATAATAGTAGAGCGTATGCGTGTGCAGATAAGTGTACTCAGGTAACATACTGCAGAAAGATAGACTTAGTAGTTAATATTTCAAACGATTGTTTTCAAAATCATGAAGGCAGGAGGGTTCGCAAAAAAGAAACTTAAATCACGTAAAGCTTCTGAAGAGTTAACTTTTTGTGAAGGCCTGGGCAATCATTAAAATATTTATCGTGCCTCACTATCAGCATATAAATAGAGTTCGGTAAGACAGAATAACTCAAAGATTCATGCTAAAAGTCCAACTATTGCGCCCCTCGGGCTTGGTGCATAACAATGGCTTAAAACTTCAATCTTGTTTATTATTTTGCCATATTCAATTGCGGATCCATTTCATTAGAAGAAAGTTCAAGTTCATGAAGACTGGTAGACAATGCAGGAGATACAGTCGAATATTCGTCCCAACTGGAATTTGCCTCACCCCTGACTTTTCGAATGTTGTTTTGTTTCTTCCACAGCTTGGGAACGCTTTCATAAAGTTATCTTCGTTGTCAAATATATCCAAATTTGTCGGTGGTACCAGTGTTGAGCAACTTAAGTTGACACTTATTCAGCGCACTACTTACTCCCTTAAATAATATATTTGTTTTCTAGGTGTGCCAGTTTTATTGCAGTTTATCAGTGAAACCGATAGTAACTGTCAGATTTCTTTTGTTTTAATTTAGGGTACTGAATAAGCAGCTGAGCATGGCTACATCACTGGGCAGTCTAATTCCTAACCATATATTCCAATTGGCCTACTGATAATTAATTGCAGGCATTTTTGTGACCCCTGGCCATGCCAAGCTCGGAACTTGCAGGAGGTTCTTTTGCGTGCACAATTATGATAATAAACTGTAGAAGCATCATTGTAAACTATTATATGCCGAATGTTTGCTAATATTATCAAGCCGCATGCACTAACAGCAATCAGCTTGCTCGTTGAAGCCCTCTTGATGACTTTAAATAGACGTGATTGACTGCCATGTTGGAAAATAGCTGCTATTTAAAGACCGTAACTCCAGAAGTTTCTTAAAGAAATACTTATAATTTCTGTTAATTTAATAAGGTTACATTGATTTTTTTTAAACTTATATTAAACGACGTGATGACTGCCTTTGACGCATAACTTAAGTGATGATCCTATCCGTTTTCATTTACTTCTCTACAGTCCATTACAGCTTTCTCGTCTGGCATCAGTGACATTTATTTTAGAAGGCGTATATATTTCACATTAATAAATTTTGTAACCAGTATTACTATTGTTTCATTTAAAGATCTCAATCAAGAGATCTGTCACGCGCAGAAAATGGACGAAGTTTTTCTGTGGAAACTGGTGTAAGTCTTAGCATCGTCTGCATACAGTCGACTCAGTTTAAGAACAATTCTCTTTCCAGTTCATTTCGAATCAGTGAGGTCCGGCCCGACCTCAGACTGTTCTTTTTAATCTTAAACCTGTTTCTCGTATCGGAAAGGCCAAATATTTTGCCTCAGTATGAGTGCATAAAATGTGGCAATAAAACTGATTTCCTTATGCTCGCATTATCCTCAACCCATTGATTTTACTTGTCCCTAGAGTTTTAGTCGCTGTTATTATGATGCCTTTGCGTTTTCGTTTGCCCGTCGTTACTGACAGTGTCAGTCAAGTGTGCACAGTCATTTTTCCGCACGGACTGCATTTTACACATGAATTAGTTATTTTGATGGGCAACTTGTACATTATCTGCCGGCTTATCTGTCTTCCCTTCTCTTACGTACCTGGCTCCTATGGAAATCCGGAATAAAGAAATCAGAGAGCGTGGTCCGTTTCAATGACTGGCAAGTCTACTTTGTCCGTCTAAGTATGCCATCAAGTTTTTTTTTTCGCGCACAATGGATCAGGCTTTCATACTTATAGCAGAAGCGCTGCTTGGATCCCAAATGAGTTTTAATACTCTAGAGAACACATTAAGATGCGCCCTGACTCTTGGTTCTGAAGAGGACTCCAGCTATCCTTTTGATTGGCAGACTTCTTAGCCACTGCATTTAGCGTACCTTGATGCATTTAAATGACAAAAGGATAATGGGGGTTTACCCGGAGAGGTTTATTTATTGGCTTATGTTTAGGGAAGTGGTTTGGTCAGTGCATCTTTAGAGACTGGTGAGGTGCGAGTCAGTCACGAGTGAAAATGTCAAAAAGGCGATAAATTTCTCCCGATGAACCCTCCTTTCTCTTTTGACGTAGCAACTGGGAGTCGCAGTGACACAATCCCTCAGATCTATATTACTCATTATTTCCTCCCTTTTGGACAGCAGTCTGATTTCCGAGTCGGTCAACTAACTGACGCGCAGACAGGGAATAAATGAGAAATTACAGAATTGAATTCATACCGAAAAATCGATCAAAAAACATCAAGGTCACTTGAGTTAGCCAAGGGCAATCAATAAAGTGGAACATTCAAACATTGTGGGTAGCAAAAACGCTAAAAAACGTCTTAGGCAAAAAAACATCTAAGGCAAAAATGTGGGTAAGTGTGTATAAACAGGAAGCCAGTGCGACCACAGCAGAGTTAGGTTCACCACATGCTCCAGTTGTTTACATACGTCAGGTTTCAACTGCCTTATGTATGCTGCCTCCAGGAAGCCTAAGATACGAGTTGTTCGTGCCCGGACAAGTACTCGGAAGGATGACCCGTATCCAGTAGGTGTTCAGTGATAGAAGAACGGGGAGTACTATCCTCCTATCTTAATAGCCAACTCGGCAAGTGCTCTTTTGCTCTGGCTGCCAACGGCCGTTGTGTTCGCCCTATGTACTTGCATCTGCAAGTGAATGTTAATTGGTAAACAACATTTGACGTGGCGTACAACGGCAAGGCATCCTTTGCAGTTGGAATCGGAAGGGTCTTCACCGAGGTGCAAAATACAATCTCAGCTGCAAAGTTCATTCTTTCAATGGTATTGCATAAACGTCTCATGATGGTGTTTAAGGTGTTGTCTCCCTTAAAGGGCAAGAAAATGAAAACAGGCTTTTTTGGAGCTGATTTTTCTATAACCTTTTGCCGTGAGGGTTTGATATTCCTTTCAATAAAGTGAGCTGGATAACCACGCTTGAGATGAGTTTCCTTCAGGCTGGCGATTTCTGCATCCAGTGTATCCATTGAGCAGATTTTGCTCGTCCTCTGGGATAGGTCCTACTTTATTGATTGCCCTTGGCTAACTCAAGTGACCTTGATGTTTTTTGATCGATTTTTCTGTATGAATTCAATTCTGTAATTTCTCATTCGGTATTCTATTTATGCAGCGAGTGGAAGCAGCTGATGAGCGCACGCGAATTTTATGGTGCAGCAAATTCTGCTACATACGCTGTCTTCGAATTTTTACCTGGGAAACGATGTTTCAAATTTAGGAGGATGTCAACTTGATTTCGGTGATACTTCTTGAATGTTGTTGCATTTATAAGTGTAAGCCAGATAGAAATGAATATAGTAATCGTGCTGAAAATTCGATTCCCAAGGGGAAAATCAGAAGAAAGAAAATGTAAGGTACAATGGAAATCACCCGCTGCTCCATAAGCTAAGTTGTGTACATACGCCATATCGACGAGTAGGAACCCATTGCAGCATGCCAGCGGCCAAACCAAACGATATAAAGCTCCTCCAGGAACTCTTCGGAGCTACCGGTTATCCACGAGCGTTTATTGAACGGACTCGAATGCCACAAAACACGCGGACCGGGGAACCTTGCCCACCAAAGTTGTGGTGGAGCATCTCGTACATGAAAACTGTCTCCGAAATTTTGGCTAGATCCCTCGCACCTCTCGGAATAAGGGTTACCCACAAGCCTACCTGTACAATCCAGCAACAAGTAATGCGGCCGAAAGACTCTATACCTAAGCAGGAGAAGTCAGGCTTTGTCTAACGACTTCAGTAAAGACGCTGGATATGTAATTATGTTGGGGAAACCAGCTGACAGCTGCAAAAGTAAATGCATGCGCATAAGCTGGCCGCAAGAAATTTGGACCTAAAGTCGGAGGTAGCAACCCATGTGGCAGAGGTTAGGACGACTTCAACTTTGACGCAGTTGAAATTGTCGACCGAAGTGATAATCACATATCAAGACAGATAAAAGAAGCCTGGATGTCGACCGAGGCTTCAGTAAACAGCCCCATAAATTTACCGGTCCCCTATGTTGTTTTAAAAACATTATCAGGCGACAGTCTCGGCACAGAGCAGTCGGGGTCGCGAACTAGCGCCACTGCGACAAGCCAAGGCGTGAGGGGCTGAACGCGCATGAGGGCGAATCCAACACACAAGACACGGTAACAGACGGGGTAAACGAGGGCAAAGGCGAGATGCGAGACGCGAACAGCGGTTCAGCAACGATTGGCAGAACGCACACAGGGAAGAAAGAGTGGCAGAAACACGAGAGCCATGAGCCAGAGAAGATGGGTAGACGAGACAACTATCCGAAATGTCAGATTGACAATACACATCTCCCGGTGAACACCCTCCTTTCTTCAGAAATGAATACATTGAGTAAGTAATAAATGGAAAATCAACATTACGAGTTTTAAAGTGAGACTACTTATTGTGAAAATGGTTGCAAAAGTGTTATTCAGTAGTTGAAATAGTATATTTTGATAAAGAAATAGTTAAGAATAAGGTTTGGATTCGTATTGTCTGCAGTTTTTTCTGTTTAGGTTAGAGCTAAGATTAAGATTAGGGTTACAATTTATTTTAATGATAGAGTTCGGGTCGCGATTAACGCACGGCAATCCTCACTCTTCCAGAAATGGATCTCAATGCCACTTTTTACGTTGGTAGGGCATCGTTATTTCTATGCCATGTATAGGTGGCCGCACAAGTCATCGTGAGCAAAGAAATCGTTCAGAAGGAGCAACAATGAGCTACTTCCTCTCATCTTATCCATATCACAGAACCCTTGAATCAGCACTTTGATGAACTAATGCAAAAAAACCGGCTGTACTAGAAAGGTCAGTGCAGAAAAATTGGTGCACTCAATGACAGAGGCGAAGCATTCACCAATCTGTCCTCATTGCAGGGTGGAAGTGAATTTATGCACGTTGATTTATAGCTTACAGTCCATAGGCCACGTAAGAAAAACTCGTGGTCACTAGCAATGAATAATTGATAAGGCCTCGCTGAAAAAGACGGGGCAACAAAGAAATGACCACTCCGGACTTATCTGGGGGGAATTAGTTATTTATTGTCCCCTGGCGGCCTGTACAGCCGACTTTTGCACACTGGCTCGGACGATCAACCGGCAGCGCTCTCACCACTGCCTCACCAGCTAGCGCGTGCACCATGTCACCGCGGCTGACATCGGAAGTCGCACAAGAGTGGCGTACACCATCGTACCCCCGATTGCAGAGCGGAAGTGAGCCTCTACGCTTTTATGCATTGGAACTGAGGCGATGCAACCGACGCATACGCCAGCATAGGGACCATCAGTCAACACCTGAGCGAGGTATTTGCGCCGTGCATTGGCATGCCCCATTTGCGTGCCTCAGTCATGATCAATCGCCGCGCCAGCGCTATAGTCAGCGAAATCTGTGTTTTAATTTGTCCCTTTTGGTAGGAATTTTGGGCACGGACTGCTTATATGCCATGGAAATAGCAAAAGCTCATAGTACATATGACTTTTCATAAAATTCCAGGAAATTGGGTTCAGGATTGGAGTTATGGTCAGACATTGGGTTACGATTAGGATTCGGGGATATTAACCCTTCTTGAGACCTCTCATTTTATGGAGCATTTCTAGTTCAGTCTCCCGGTGGAAGGAGGGGTACATAAACAATTCATACTGAGTTGTCTTACACGGGCAGGACTTTGCTTGGTGATGGTCTTGAATACAACAAGACGTAGTTTGTTTTCATACGGTAACCGTGAGATGGGGTTTTATTTAAGTTTAAAAACTGACGTACCAAAAAAGGATTTTGTGAAAATACGAAAAAATTCGTAAAATTGTGTTGAAATAATTAAACACGGTGGCTTTAGGCCGACGGCGTTGGGGGCATGAATCGAAAAAAGGCGCAAAAAACAAATCGAGCTCGAATTGAGCACGAATCGCTATCGACAAACTTGAAAATGTGGGGTTTTATTCCGAAAACTTTCCATTGTCGAAAACCCAGTAATAATGGACTTTTTGAAGACTTTTTGTAATAAAAAGCAGAAAATTTAGGTTTTAAAAATAAGATACACTATCCCAAACAAAACCGTACACTAACCTTTAACCTAACACTAACACGTATCCTTCCCCTAACCCTAAACGTAAACCTAACCTTTAACCCTCACACTTACACTAACCCTAATAGTTACCTTAACCCTTATCCTAACCATGACCCTAACCATTACCCTAACCTTACCGTAACCTTTACCCTAACCTCTGACCCTAACCATAAACCTAATCCTAACCCCTAACCCTAATCGTGCTCAAATCGAGCTCGGATCGAGCTCGAATCGCTGTCGACAAACCTGGAAATGTAGAGTTTTGTTCTGCCACTACCAAGGAAACTTCTGCCCTTACTTGTTCTTACATCCATTCATACTTTATTCACCTTAATTATATATGATAAAACAGATGGATAAAACGAAACAGTTATATTTGAAAGGCGGATTATTTGCTTCGCAAATACTATCTTTCAATACTTAAGAAACCCTTTGAAAATTTATGAAAATCTTAAGTGTTTTTTACTTTTTCAGATACCATTTGCATTCAGCTATCTGCTTATTTCTGGTCTGTACTGGCTACCTTCGTATTTAACATGCTTTTTTTCTTTAATGTTAAGATGTGTAACAATTTGGCGAAATTTCACCTAGGTAGGAAGAGTCGCGTCAGCTGTAGTGTATTTAAAAGACTTGTGGAGATGCCGGCTTCAGGTATTCACACCAGACCCAGTTTTATGCTTACAGAAAATATCATGTAGCCTTAGAGGGAATACTAATTTCAGATGTTAACATGGACGGCTTACTCGGAAATCGGGTCGATCATCGATAACCCTCTAGACAGTGACTTTTGTCACGGTCGTATACTCCCTGCAAAAGTTGGTAGATGTTCCGTGAGCAAACATACTTTCTAAATGGGATTGACAGATTGTTATAAAGAATGGTTTTCTTTTTTCCGTTGATTAGTATTTGAAATACCTTTCAACTTATGCTGGAGCTGATGAATGTAACTCTTAGTGTACAAGACCAGCCAGAAATATAAATTTAAGCATACTTCATTTTTTATTGCTAAAAGGACGATGGGAAGTTTTTCTCAAACTGGTGGGTATTGTTGGCGACATAAGTGTTGCATAACAGCTAATATCCGAGCGCCCCAGGCTTTTATCGAGGCATCAGTCAAGAGGTTGGATGAAAATCTGATATCTGCAAGTTTATGCTAGCGATTTCAATTGACATATTGCGCCGCAAATTCTCAAAAATCCCACTTGACTGAGTTCATGCCTTCAACCAGCAAAATATTATTAGTGCAAATAGAAAATTAATGTTGTCAGTATCCGCTGCACACACATTGTTTACACCGCAGGAGGTTTAGTCAGTTAGCGAGCATATAATGCGCACGGTTGAGAAACCACAGTGTTGCAGCGCAGATGTAGGTCCTTCACTGGACTTTCAGTCTCGTTTCGATGCAAGGGTTTTGTGGGAGTCTAACTTTCACACCCTCTATACCAAGCGAAAATAAGAGTATTATCGCTGCTTGCCTGTATTTAGCTGAGCTCTGTCTAGCTCAGGAGGGTCTTCATACGTTTCCTCTCGAGACGCATAATTGATGATAGTGAAAGTAATAATGGATGTTATAATTAGAACTTCGGGTGTATTTAAGAGTATTATCTATACGGACTGCGGCTCTTACCTTGCATATTGTCATTGGGCGGTAACGAAGTGTTACTTCGTAGACAATTCCCAGCAGGCCCAGTGTGGCAGAGAACTCACGAATGGCCATTTGGGTAGAGTATTCAATAAGCTCTCCTCGACAGTCAACAATACGCATGCAAATCACCTCGTCAGCCAGGCACCCGCCTAGTGCACCACCACTTGGACCAAACACGCCGGTAGAGGCCGAAACAATCGCTCCAACCACTGTCCCAAATCCCGTGTTAATATCCCCTGACTGATAGAGCTCCACGTTATTGTCCACGAGAAAGTCTGTTAGTTCGTCCAACGTTACGCCGGCCAGAACACGAAGTCCTTGTGTGAGCTCACCCTCCCCTTGTCTCTGTATCTTAACAAGTTCCATTCTTGGCAAGTCTTCCAATTTACAGCAGTCAACAAGGACAGTATATTCATCCGCATAGAGGGATCTCTCAGCACCGGACATTTGGCCGATTCCGCGAACAGAAAGCTTCAGTGTCCTGGCCGCTCGAACCACACGGCTTATCTCCGATAACGATCGAGGCTGAGCGCGAATAACCTGCATTACCTGACCAGCGTGGGGTTCCAAGTGGAAGGCATAGACCTCCACTTTGGGCTGAATTCCAACACGTAGTTGCAATTCTGTTGCCAAGCGGTATACACGTAATGGATCAAAGTTGGCATCGTCGCGAAGCATGATGGTAATTTGTTTTCCAGACACAGCGGCAAGGCTTCGGGTTTCGCGTTAATTTATCGGTGGCCTTGCAGGATGATTCAGGTGTCCGTGCATGTCAGCGGACATCCACGTGACGGAGAGAGACGAGGCAGCTTTTATTATTGATTACTTGCTTTGAAAAGCATGTTCACTCGTGTAGCGCCCGCCATATAATACATTTATTCATACAGTTCCTAGCGGTTTTCTTTGTCGCACTAAGTCCCATGCATTCAGATGATCAGTCTGTGTGCTCATAATTGTGGTATACTTCTGTTCAGTCTTATTTTTAATTCACTGCCTTTACATGCAGTCATTTCTTTTAAAAAACTTCAAAAAGTCTGTCAGTCCGTTTATTTTTGCTTGCCAAATAAATGCTTGCACCCATTTTCTCACTCCAAACTGTACTTATAGTCAACTTTGAATGCTCCGTATCAAAGAAATCAAACAAAAGTAACCTGCTTAGTATTGCGCTTTGCCTCCTTGTATTCTGCTTGCAACTGCGGTGTGTGTACTTTTACCAAATTTTTCAAGTGACTTACTTATTCCTGTGAGCAAAGATGGACAAAATAACCCAGCTTCCTTCAAGCTGAGGACATTAACTTGGCTTTATTTTGGGCCTAAAATCTCCACTTATACCAATTAACTGAACTCAGTTTAATATATAAGCAGTACCGACTAGCTACTATTCTTTCTTGTGCCAAAAACTGCAAATGCATATGCTATTTTCACAAAATTCTGAATGGTTCTTGAATTTACGTGAGTGGGGTGAAAAGCAAATGGTTGCGTTTTAATTTCTTAACATTTGCCGCCTTTAACCTGTGCAAAGTGATCTGTTAAACTACAGACAATCAACTACACGGAACGCACATTTTTTCTTTGTATGCTTATTAAATTCCAGTAGCACCATTCCCAATTCAGTACGAAGAGACCATTATTATGTCAAAAATGTTATAAAAATTGATGATTTTGGAACATATCCATTATTATAATAGTGCATTTCGAGGCCACGACTGGGAGAGGCAGCTTATCTGACCTCTCCTGGGACTATACCTGTCATTTTTGGATATGTCCTCCGATAAATACCGATCAAACTGATTTTTTACAAAGACTATCGAAGTTTTCCGCTATATCGGTCTGATCTTGGTATTTCAAAGTTTATATTTGTTTCTAAAACATGGAAAAAAGTTGTATTGAAATACCATGACAGTTTCGGTGTTATTTCCGGCTGAAAAATTGAAATTCTTCATGTCCCTTTTCCAGCAAAACTCCTGTCCGGCCTAAATACGATTGTTCCCCTCCTATTAAGGCTAGCTCTTTCGTTACTTGAATTTTTGTCACCCTACCGGGTTTACCCTTTCACTCGATTGCACATGACTGATCATTGCCCTCATCCCCCTCCCCCACGGTTCGGCTGCCTTGCTTGTTATCACCTTTTTCCACGATGCTGTCGGCCCCCGCTTACATCAGGGGCAATCATTTCGCCCCCCCCCCCCCCCTTGCCCCATTGCCCCGGCCCCCCCGAGATCCACTCGTCCAGGCATTCCCCGCCGCTGACAATTTCACATTACCTCTGTTCACGACTCCGCTTTTCGCGCTGGTGTTTCAAATCAGTCCTGAAGCCACATGAATTGCTTTCTGAAATCATGAAAAAGCAAAGCCACGCCTCTTCTCCTTCTAACACATACATGCTTTCTCAAGACTAGTTTCGCTCTGCATGACGTTGTTGTTGAATTTGCGTTATTCCTTTGTCAAAAGTCAGCTGATTTGGCCGACTCCCTTCGCTCTTGAGTCTGTGTATCCAGTGTTGAGGTTTGTGCATTGTTTATCCTTTACTATTTTGCTAAATAGTGACGTACTGCCTTGATAGCTGTTCTCATTGGGTTTTACATAGGCGTGACCGCTGGATACCGAGTCAGAGAAGTCAAGAAGACGAAAGAGGCGGAGTTCAGGCGGTTCAAATCCTGACACTTTAGTAGCTTATGACCAGGCTCCGCCTCTTAACTGCCATCAGTAATGGTAGCGGCACTAAAGGAGGCCTTAAATAGAGTTATAAATAATGTCAGGGACAAAAGTTACCTCAATCGAAAACTTCATCACCTAGTCGTCCCAATGGCAAGAGCGAAATCCCTCTCTCTTTGGGAAATTTGCCGTCTGTACAAACAGCACCGTTAATTTCGTTAACACAAGGTACTTGATCATTGACTATTTTGATAACCTTGTTCCTCTAAAAAGCACACTGGTATCCATGCGGCTGTAGATAGCGACAGCCCCTATTAGTCATACGTTATGTTAAAAGCAGGCCAGGGGCAAAAATAATGTTGGCGTTTTTTAGCTATGTATATATATTGACGCTAAACAGTGGACAACTGCAGATGAAGGCTATCTTCCTTACTAGCTTGCTTGACGAGAGAGGCTCCGGCAATTGTCACGTGGGAAGTCTGAATACAAATTGGAGAAGGTCTAGCCTACAAACGATAAGGTGTCATTCCAAAATCAGTATGTGGCGGAACCCAGCCGATAGAATTACACCTAATTGCGCTTGGAGCAGCCCACATGCCACATGCTGATATCGTCTGATTGTACTTGATACACACTAAAAGGGCTGCGCAATCCGATGATAAATGACTCTATTTTTCAAATGCACCCGAGCCAACGGCGACGTTTGGTGAACGAATTATGCATTTGAAGAAAGAAGAAGGCTGTAAGCCTTATTTTCTTTAACATCGGCGATACTTAAAGCGTTTAAACAAGAACAGTACCATGACCACTATATCAAGCATCCCTCCAGTTTTAGCGTAGTTTATGTGACCTTTGTTCACTTTACTTTGCTATGAGGTTTTACTAGTTTTGGTGAAGTATTCGGTTTAGTTAGTTTGCTTTAGTTTATCTTAGGGGAGTACGTTTAGTTTGAATTTCAGTTTAATTCTTTGTTTAGTTTTTAGCTTATTATTTAGTTTTATCAGTCTTATATAAATTGAGATTACTTTTGGTGTGGTAAGCTTACTTTTCTTACATTTATCGTATTTAGGTTAGTTTAGATCAATTAGAGACATGCGGTTGCCTATCGGCTTACAAATGGGGTAAAATCCGATCCCTCAAATTTGTAGTTTAATTTCAAAAATTCGAATTTCTTTGTGTCTGTCCGCAATTTTTGCAGTTCAGCAACTTGCACAGTCCTGCAATTTGCAGAGTTTTTGCTTCGTTTTGGTTTTATTTCGTTGTTTAATTATCGCAAATTTTTAATGCCAAATATTAGGTTATTTGAATGATTCTTCCTATCAATATTTTACTTTTATTCACTATAATATTTTACTAACTCTTGCTTTCGCCTGATACGTCCCACCCTTACAACCTGAGATGATCTATTATTGTGGTGACTTTCGTTGTGCTTTTCATAATTAGAAAAATTTAACCTACTGTCTACCTTTCCATGCGCACAAAGCTTAAAGGAGTCGTGGGTTGCCAGCGGAGGAATTAATAGCTCATGTTTTTCTCGCTATCAAAATTTTTTATTTCAAAGAATTCGTGTTAAATTCTTTCTTCTCTCGTATGCGATTGGCGTCGACTGACGTTTTGCAGGCCGCCGGAAAAAAGCACATTCGAAAGCCGGTACGCTTTAACGAACTTTTTAGACTTTTAGTCAAGCTGCACGATAGTTTATAGTACAATCCCACTGATAAATTTGTTAAATATGAAACCAATTTCAGAATATTAGCTACGTTTTATCAGATAATTCGCTGACTCGACCTGGGCAATTCTCTAATAAAAACATCAATAAGTAAAGACAGAAGAAGTAATTTAGCCCCGGAAACCCTTAAAACTGGTAGATGTGTAAGAAATATAATTACTGGTCTAGCTGTACAACTCTGTTTAAAACATAAACTGCGCCTTTGTAGCCGTATAATTGACTCGCGATCTTGCTATAGCCATCCCATTGTCAATCCAGGGTATAAAAAGCGTCAGTAGGCGCACTGCACGTTTTACGGCTTGTATTATAACTAGGCGCATCGGAATGTAGATATAAATTCCGATTGAAGCGATAAGTTTCGTATAGGTGGCACGTGCACCTTCATTGACAACGTTTCCCTGGTAACGTCCTAACTAACCAGCAAGTTAGAACCACCACAGTGCTGTCATATCAGCTCTTAATAATGGCTTTTGCTGCTGCTAAAAAGGCAAGAAAGAGAATTGGAGGAAAGACTTTTTCCGTACCAATTCCAAACTGACCCATTTTGCACACTTTAAGTTATCTTTCACTTGCATTATTGGATTGATGTGAATGCCAAACGTAAATAAGGAAAAAAAGGTTTGATAATCATTTAGCCGAATAAGTCTCTTGAACTAAATGCCATTTGTGAGCATTGCTGCTCTTACGGTAGAAAAGTAAATTTACGAGAAAAGGGCGAGATAAGCAATCTGCAAGCCTGCCGGAAACTTCTGATTTTAAACAGTAGCCCTGAAAGAAAGTTAACTGTCACACGTTTTGCACGATAGCATCAAGGAATATTGTTACCCAAAAATTGATTGAATGTCCATCATTTACATCCTGGTAAATGCTAAATATTAAGTAAACTGCCTTCGGACTGCCAGGTGAATCTCTATTTAATGAGAACAATACAAAACGACGGTAATATAGCAATAATTACAAACAGTAAAGAATAAACCGATATTAACGAGCGCGTTTGATGTAAAGTCTTCAAAATATCTTCTTCCTGATCCGTGCGGAGATAGGAAAATTTACGAAATCAACCTTTTACCTGAGCAAAGAAAAACAGTTTGACAAACAATAATAATTACTTTGCTTTTACAGTCTAATATATTTTTCCCCGGAATTTCAGCTTTATGTACTGTGCACGGATCTATAATCTACTCCTTTAAGGAGCTCTCACGAGTAGTTTTGGACCGGAAAAATACTGTGCCTTACTTCTAAAAGTATACCTAGGTTAAGCTTACTTTGCGACAGGAAAGTAATTGGCCGTAAATCCTAACACTCAGTGATCATCCGCATCTTTAAAAGGTCTTTCTTTTTTGCAGTCTTCTTCGTGCATTTGCATCAGGCGACTGTAAAAACGGCACGCATTACGCTTCTGAATCTAGATGCGAGTGTAAAACTTTTCATACCCGATACGATAGCTAGAAAGAAATTACCCTTAGAGTGTTCGTTTACTTCCATTTTGTGTTGTTTAAATCAGCGAATACATTTTCGGTTAATTTTCCAAAAATAAAGTGCAGATCCCCTATGAAACTGTCATTAAAACTGACCCAAGGCAAGGCCAATATCGCCCAATACTGGCTAAAATAATTATTTGTTTAGGAAGTTATCTTGGTGATAGATCGAATTGCTTGTGCAAAATATATTTGGTGAACGCAAATTATAACCCGCAACCAGAAACGACACTTAGATGATTATCTTTGACTTTTTTTCTGTTATCAGATGATAGTACGTCAACTGTGAGCCTATAAACCCTTATCTGTCGCTCAAACTCCTCGAATAATTAAACTGGACATTCTATCCCCTTAATTATGAGCATCACGTTCTCCACAGCGTCTAAACTATAGGTAAGTGGAAGAATTAAACCTTGAGAAACTTATAAGTCAACGGAATAGGTGGAGAAACGGCAATCCTTTCTGTTTTTTATTAATTCGCTTGCAGAAAATGTTGCAATATGACTGAATTATAGCGAATACCTTCAGTACTAAGTTCATTTTGTAAGAGACACCCATTGAACTCTCAAGACTCCACTTATGAAGGGCGAACGTCCGAAAGGCCGTCATCAAAACTCTGTAGCATCTTATAAATGCAAATGGTTTTCTGTTCAGAAAAACCGAATAAAAAAATAATCTCAATATTGTTCGCAGTTAGTCATCTTTACTACCAAATCACTGATCAGTGGTACGAAAAGGTCCTACCATTATATTTCTTTTATGCGTAGAAACCCTTTTAAAGACATCGCTAGACCGCATCTGAATAGCGATACTAGAGTTAACTAAAAATTAGTGTCTTCTGAGGTTCGTTAGAGATTCACCGTCGAAGAAACTGCATATTTGTTAAGAAACATGCTCTAAAATGCTGTCTTACTATGCCCATTAATCTGAAAGAGCGAAACCGAAGCCTCTATTTAGTTCACGTGAATTTCTCTATTCATACTGTTTGTTGCACGCTGTACATTTATATTTAAAGTTTTGGCAATATGAAGCAAATCAATGACAATTACCTGAATTAATGTTTATCTTCCTAAGCGCAGACTGCAAGTGTTTTGAAGGTTTCCCACAGAGACATAGTTAAAGCAAACAAACAGCATCCTAAGCAATAGTTGGCCGACTGCGAACAATCATACAATGTGAGCAAAAGTTCTCATCGGTAGCGGTAACTTGTGCCTACAAGTTCAAAATCATTAATACATTATTTTGACATGCGCAAAGCCTATTGCTGGGGGTGTCGCATTAACCAAATTTTCACTTTCATCAATATACTACTGATCTTTTTATTGAAGAAGAAAACATTTCGGCCTTTCAACATGGGTTCACATGCTACAGGTATGTATTTCATGGCTTCTTTTTGATCTTTGACAAAAAATTGTTTAATTCGCGTTTTTAAGTCAATCAGCTAATTGTCGAAGCTACTTTCAAAAGCATGATTGCCTGTGAGTCTCTAGATGACATTTTTGAAAAAAATATGCTACCCATTTCAGCATATTTCCTCAATTTTAACGAAAATAATCGACGGCAAACGTGCTCTAGCACACGTTATTCTTATACCCTGAAGCTCTTTATAAGACTTTATATAACAAAACACTTGCCACCTCTTCTTCTTCCTCGTCCGGCGATGATGAGCACGATATAACTTAACACATATTTGACGTTTAAATAAAAATTAATTACCATTTTATATGACCTATATGCCTAGAGTAAACTTAAATTTTAACTAATCACTTACGCAATGAGAACGGACATTCTTGATGTTATCTTGCTCTGGCTACAATCTCACTTCTCATCTATGCAAGCGCGCTTTTGAGATCCGAAATAGTTGTTTTTGAAGGTAATACATATTACTCTTAGAAATACTGAACTTAGGTTTAACAACGTTGTTTACATCAATATCTCTAGCAATAACACTTGATTCAATTAATCTATTAGTTTTCGAAATGCTAAAAGAGAAATTTACAATCAGCAAAAATATAACTCTGCAATAGGCAATGGTATTCAGAAACAAAACCGAGTGGTTGAGCATTTTGCAATTTTACAACTCAGACGTTGACAGTTGTAGCGCAGGCTTCGCCGATTTTAATATAGCAAAATATACAGCATACAATGTCCCCTATACACTTCCCCATATTTTGGGAACAAATAACAAAAGTAATTAAAATTATGACTGTGACGCTGGATGTAGTAATACGGCAAAGTGTGTAAAATAGTCGTTAAGTCAGTGTCTTTTATGATAATACTTCCATCGCGTTAACTTTTCATGTAATTTTCGTTAGAAAACCGATGCAGTCTGAGAATAAAACATACTTGAGCGAACTTCATCCTTCATAGTTTCCTCAGTATACTGCAACCAGAATCAGACAGCCGTGTCACGAATTGTGATATCTACCCTTACTGAATGACAACCAAATTACACTGTTTTGACGCTTACTGGCAAGTACGAAACAAAAGGTAGGCTAAAAAAACTTTTAGAGTGAACAGAATAAGGCCTGATCATGGGCATTAGCAGTTTGAATGGCCAAGATAAAAAGAATATTTAATTCAAAAACAGAACAGCTGACTTAACATGGCACCTACAGATATCACAGTGACCAGTATGACCAACTGTGTACTTAGCATCTCGCACTTGGGTGCATGCCCAGGATACTACTTGCATGATGGCAGCGTACCGTTTACTGGGTCGATAATGTCATCAGCTTGACTTTATTCTTGGTAAGATTAGGGGCAGGTCGTTGGTGGTAAACCATACGATTGACAGCATCAAGCATTTATGAACAAAAAGGATGAAGGTGCAATAAATAACCGAGCATGCTTTATTGGTCCGCTCTTAAGTAGCGGTAGAACATGAAATAGTTTTAAATTTCTGATGTAACGAAATACTCTGCAGAGATCCAGTGACTTTAAAATATCAAGTTTTTGTTTCGCTTTTCAAAAAACGAATCAAACAAGTAGATCCTGACAGCAACTTTGGTGTGCGATCTGCGCTCTTTAATAACTCCTTTTTCCAAATCAGCAAAGCAAGTTGATTACAGATCAAGTTGTGACTTTTGTCACGTTAGATAGGCAAGCGATCATTTTAACAAAATTATTTACCCCTAATCATTGATTGGTTTCCTGTGTCGATCTTCTTCCCATTTATTTTGCTTGCAAGTATTAAACTTCGGTAAGCCTCCCAGCTAAATGAACAAAATGCTTTCTTCACTGCAATCGGATAGGTATAACATTACGCGCATAAAAAATTCTAGTATCAGCTGTTCATGGTCTTGGAACGACGTTTACTAAAGGAAAGCTCCACCTCAAAGTCTTGATTATTAAGATATCCGTTCCGTGAGGAACAGGCTGATGGTAATTAATAAGCCAGGCATGGTCATTGTAATCCTGTGGTCTTTGTTACTACTTTTCACAAAAGAAATGTTCCGAGTGTTCTTCACGGCAGATATAAGGCGTACATAATGCAAATTAACTATAACCACTTCAGTTGGACGTATTTTGTTGGTGTATTCACTTAACTGGCTGTGCGCAATTTTGTCAGCGTTGACCTTAACAGTGTTTGAACAGCAGGCAGGTCTTAAAGTTCTTCTAGACGAATCACAGAATAAGCCAATTTACTAGAGACGGATATAAGATCTAAATTGAACCCGCGCGGTTTGAATTTTTGAGCAAGACGAAGGCAAAAAGTAATGGGACTACAGTGTCTTACGAACCTACAATCAGAAATACTTGTAGAACTGCTTAATCTCGACAAGTTAAGGCCAATTGACGAAACAAGTTGCAATCCACAGCTCTTATCAACATTAAGGGCGCTTGTTAGCAGCCAACACCTAATAGGTCCAGACACGCCCAAATCGGAGGACAAGCATACACAAACGTGCCAGAGTGTACAGTGTCAGGCAAACTTGAGCCCCAGGACCGTTAAAGTTGCCAAAAGGCGATTGAAACGTTCACCCGCAGAATCGATCTCACCCCTATCCAGAGCTAAAATCAACAAAACCGCACGAATAAAGATTCGAGAGGAACAAGAAGTTGCCCAGGGCCAAATATCTGCGCCGAGACAACTGCGTTCTGGTAGGACGAAAGAACTGCACGCAAATGCGGCGAATGTTAAAAAACTTCCAGCCGGCAAAGTAGACACAAGGGCGTCAACACTTCGATTAAAGGCCTCCAACGTTGACCGAATTGCCGCAGCTGCGAAAAATTTTAAGAACTTCACAGTCGATAAAAACGATAAGAGTGTGCTAGCACCTAAAGTCAAGACTTCCACAACAAAAGACACGAGTGTGCTAACACTTAAAGTAAAGGCCAAAACAGCTTACCAAGCAGACGCATTTGATGTAAATTTGAAAACCCTCTCTGCCAGCAAAGTAGATACAAGGGTGTCAACATTTAGGGTGATGGCCTCCAACGTCGGCCAAATTGACGCAGATGAGGAAAATTTGAACAACCCCACAGTTGACAAAAACAAAAACGATAAGAGTGTGCCAGCATCTACAGTTAAGGCTTCGTCAACAGAAGACACGAATGTGCCAACATTTGAAGTGAATGCCCAAACAGCTGACCAAGTAGACGCAGTTGAGGTACATTTGAAAAACCTTCCTGCCAACAAAGTAGATACAGGTGCGTCAATACTTCAAGTAAAGGCGCACATAAAAACAGGCAAGAGCGTGCCAAAACTCGGAGTGAAGGCCCCCAAACTGACAAAGTTGCCACAGCTGATTCAGATTTTTACAAGCTCGCTGTTGACAAAAAAGATACGAGTGTTAAGGCCCTCAAAGATTAAGCGCCTGGCTCCGCAAAACTGCATGGAAATCGCACCGCAGTCCATGGCCGTGAAGCAAGAATATCGGCCAACCCGAGCCCGAGGCCCGCAGTAGAAAACAAGGCTGGTACTGCACCAATAGACTCCGGTCTCAAACATAACCGTCAA
>JAYGXS010000001.1:41408204-41530081 GCA_036362985.1 Ligula intestinalis | reverse complement strand
GCTGTTAGTCAGAAAGTAAGCGACAATGTCGTAGGCGTAAAAATGTCGCTAGGAGAGAATCCAACGTCATAATACAGGGATTGGCAGAATCAACCGCAACCACTCCCATGGAACGGCATTCCGCAGACATCCAGCTCTTCGGTGCGCTTATGAACAAAATGCTGGGACCCAACGTAACAATCGAGTACGTTAAGGCATTCCGCCTTGGAAAACGGTCAGAGGGCCCAACTGGATCGATGCGTCCCAGACCTCTGAAGGTGGTCATGGCCAGCAGCCATGAAGCAAAGCTCATCCTGTCTAAGCGTTTCAGAATAAAATACTCTCATCCGGGAGTTTTTTTCAGCAGGATTTCTCAGTTGCAGAACGAGACAAACGTTGTCAATTCGTTTTAGAAATGAAGGAGCGACACAGCAAAGGAGAACGAAACTTGGTCATTTACAACAACCAAGTGATACAACGTCCATTATCCTGACCTTGGACAGGTCCGTTCCGGATAACCACGCAATCGACCCAGTAGGGGGAGGGTTGAGCCCGAACGTAAAAACTACCCGAACAAGCCGACAAAGGAAACTAAAGTGCATGTAAGCCAATGCACAAAGCCTGTTGTCTAACTTAGGCGAGCTGAAGATTACTATGTACCAAGTGGAACCAGATATTGCCTGTCTAACAGAAACATGGTTGTCCACAAAGATAGACGATCGGGAAGTTGCTCTCCCCAGTTTTCAGCTGTTCCGAAAAGACAGAGCCGGGCGTCAAGGCGTGCTCACCTATGTTAGACATGGCCTGCACGTGTCAAACAAACCTGACCAGCTCGCGTCCGATATAGAGGCCCTTTGACTCACCGTCAGAACGCCGGGGTCTGAAGACCTTGAATTCTTGGTGGTTTATCGACCACCGTCGAACGATCCAGAGTCAGACAATAGCCTGATTGAGGAAGTTAAAGCATTTGCCGTGCGATCCAATGTCATGATTATAGGTGACTTTAATTCTCCGCATATCAACTGGAACCTCAGTTCTGCGACAGGGTCAGAATTAAGTTTCGATCGCCGACTCCTACGCACGGTACAAAAAGCCTTTCTATCACAATATGTCTTATCTCCGATCAGACAGCATGAAGGGCAACAGGCTTACTGCCTAGATCTTGTACTGTCAAAAGCGCCTGACCGTGTAGACGTCGTAAATTGTTTACCTCGTCTAGGCAAAAGCGACCACGTAGTACTACAGTGGGAGTACTCATTCTTTTCTGTACCTGATCGTAGCGTGACCGTTAGATGCAACATATGGCGCGAAAACTTTAACCAAATGAAAACCAAAGTGCGCAGTGTATACTGGAGGGAGGCATTCACCGGGTGTGTCCACGAGGATTGGACGGTGTTAAAAATTGTACTACACGGGCTTATCACCAGGTTCTGCCCCATCTCGAAGATGAAAGCCACAAATAGGCCCCAGTGGCTAATAAACACGCTGAAGAGGGAGGTTAACCATAAAGAAAAGCTGTTTCGAACGTATCGGAGAGAGAATACCACCGAGTCGTACAACAAGTACAAAGCGCAGAGAAATAGGGTTAAGGGCCTTGTACTAAAAACCCGCCGAAGTTTTAGGAGTGACCTAATAAGCCATGTAGTAGGAAATCCGAAGGTCTTCTACAACTACATCAGGCGATCTACCCGAAATAAAGACTCCATCCCGTTGTTAAAAACGGATGAAGGTGCCGAAATTTGCGAGAACAAAGCAAAGGCCGAGCATCTATCCGGGTTCTTTCAGTCAGTTTTTACGAGGGAGGTCGAGCTAACCGTTACCAATTTTAGTACCGAGGAGATTCTGACTATTGAATCAGTTGTGCTTACAGAAGTCACTATCCTGCAAGAACTTCTTAAGCACCAAGACGCGAAGTCGCCAGGACCGGATGACATACCAGCAAAGCTGTTGAAAGAACTAGCCGTGGATTTGTCAGAACCCCTGCAGTTACTCTTTCGGGCATCCCTAAACACAGGCCAATTGCCATCCGACTGAAAGACAGCGTGGATCTCACCCATACACAAAAGTGGGAGTCAGGCGTCCGCAAACAACTACAGGCCAATAAGCCTTACTGCAATATGTCGCAAAATCCTGGAGCGAATTATCAAAATAGAGTTGATGCAAATCTTAGAGTGTCATCGACTTCGTTCTGATAAACAGCACGGATTCTGTAGAGGACGGTCCTGCTTGACAAATCTGCTCTTCGGTCTAGGGCAATGGACCAGAGCACTCGATCAAGAAAACACGGTGCACGCAGTCTTCATAGATTTCAAGAAGGCATTTGACACTGTGCCGCATCAACGTCTCCTATACAAGGTTAGACGTAACAGGAAACCTTTTGCGATGGATCGAAAACTTTCTGACTGGCCGAACGCAAACCGTATGTATTGGTGATCAGCGATCGGCAGAGGTGGCAGTTGATAGTGGGGTCCCCCAGGGTTCTGTTCTGGGTCCTTTCCTTTTCCTTGGATACACCGACGACTGCATAAGTGGATAAGACTGCAAAACCGCAAAGTTCGCCGACGATTTAAAATTCTGGAAGGTCATTCGTAGCGAAGACGACAAAGCAAATCTGCAGGCAGATATGCATCGTCTCGAGCAATGGTCAAACGAGTGGCTCCTGCCATTTAATGTCGCCAAATGCAACATAATGCGTTTCAGTAGTACTAACACTTCGTATCGGAGGGTGTACAACCTAAATAACACACTGCTGCCAGAAGTAGAGGCCCAGGAGGATCTGGGGGTGTGGTTCACTCCCTCACTTAAGCCATCACCACAGCCTGAAGGTGGCCGAATCCGCAATGTCGAGCTTGTATCTTATCAAGCGCGCCTTTGTTAAGTTTGATAAAGTTGTCTTTGGCAAGTTCTTTGGCGCTTTAGTGCGACCCCAACTGGAAGTTGCCGTTCAAGCCTGGAAACCTTGGACAGTCAAAGACATAAAAACCTTGAAAGGGTACAACGACGGGCAACTAAGTTAGTGCGAGGCCAAGCGTACTTTCCTTACGAGACACGACTGACCAATCTTAACTTATTTCCTCTGGATAACAGACAGCTGCGCGGTGACCTGATACAGACATTTCACATGCTGCGGGATCAAAATTGTTGCCTAGCATCCAACGATTTCTTTGAGCTGGCCACTACTACTAGATTGCGCGAACGCCCTCTCAAGCTACGTGTGACTCGGGCAAGATCTAACGCACGAAAATTCTTCTTCCCTAAGAGAGTAATCCAGGCATGGAATTCTCTACCCACATACATTGTCATGTCCCCATCTCTGGACACGTTTAAGATGCAGTAGGATCAGCAACGAAAAAGACATTATCTGTAGTAAAGCGAGCTTATTATATTACAGTCTAACCTTTTGTCAAAAAACATACTGCTTGCTTTTTTTCAGTAATATGTTTGTTTAGAATAACTGATTGTAAATTTTGTCCTCTGGTTCGCATGGCCATACGATGTGCGCATCCCCGACACCGTGACCACCGCAGTAATCTCCCCGTGTGACCATTAGGATATTGAACAAACGCGATGGCCTCCTCTTGACATGATCCAAGCACTTTCAGCAGCAGAACTTCCGATTTACATGTTCCCTTCGCCCCCCCCCCACAGGCGACAGTTTTTCTCCTTAAAATCCTACAAATGGCATTCAAAACTAAACTTATGAATGATGGTTAAGGAGTTTTTTTACTGTCTGCCCCCTACCGCAGTTCCATTATTGGCAACGCCACATGTTCTGTGTGATAGCTATGTACAAAGAGGGAGTTCAAAGGTATTAACCTATATTTCCCTAATAAAACTGAACATTTTAACTGTACTACTGCTACTGTTTCCTACTCACGTCTCTGATGGTGAATCCGCGATGGATGTCAAAACGTTAGGCGAGTCTTCTACTTCTTAAATGTTAATTTTTCGTTGCACAGCTTCTCAAATCTGACGCTGACATGGGGATCCTGTGTCGAAAATTTACTGAACGAAGTGTCCTCACTATCTTAAACAACGCTTTTCCCTGGAATTACATTTCTTGGGATGCCTGTTTTCCAATTTATACGAAAGGGTATACATTTGGTCAGCCGCTGTTCTCACACGTGTTCCCACTCGTCTAATCTTGCGTTGGTATAGAAATATGGCGGATCTTCGAAATGGGCATGAGGTAGACGCAAAGCAGGCGTGCTTTTCTCTGAGCAATTGCTCTTCGAAGTTCACAATTCACTTGTCGCGTGTCGATTTCCCAACCGAACTTCATGTGCCCGTCAGTCATGCGATCATGAAGGTGACGATTCGATCAGAATGTGCAGTTACCCCAAATCAAGAACGCAAGTGGTGGTACAATCGGTGAAGGTAAACTGTACGCACACAAACCTCTGTCATTAAATAGAAAAGTTATTTCTTCTTTGCTAAGGCACCTTTTGCATGTATGCGACGCGAGGGTTCACGAAGATTGTATAAAGTGCTGACAGCCAAAGGAACTCTCTTCCAAAAGACGCAGATGGAAGACGCCAGTCTAAAAATAGCGAGGTTCACTATCAAACCATTTTTATGTCCAAATTTGCTTATAACCTGTTTTTATGTAAGGAAGAACACAGAGTAAGCTACGCACATAGGCAGACTTAAAATGGGTAGGATAGGACTCTAGCGGAACTAGCCGAACAGATTACTGTAAGGCCGACTGATGCCTCCTACGAAGTTAATCACATTCCAACATCCAAAAATGGACGAGTCGCAAATATCTTTACCAGTCGCTGGCGTGGCTAGATACTGTTCAAATCTGGGAGAATATTACGGTGTTTTTTACTGTAAGAAAAACCCCGAAAATTTCAGAGAACAACTGGAGATAAAGTCTTATTTTACCGATTTCCATAAGTCTTTCAGTACACCAACACCTTACGGAAAATTGGCTGGTTTAGTGCGTCCCGAATGACTGGACGCTCAGAGCGGATTTTTCCTTTTGACTCACATTTTAGGTAGTGATATATTACTTAACTTCAATTTTTGCGGTGCTAAGAAATTAAGAAATTGCGCTGGCGGCATTGTTTACAGTGCCCTGTGCCTCCTCACTTCTCCTTACCACATCGCCAACTTTTGTGTTTTGCTGGAATCTCTCTTGACTATTGGCTCTTCTTCAAAGCCTTGCGAGTGGCATAGCAAAAAGTTAATGGTGTTGGAAGGTGACTGATCTATCTGATGCACTACTCTCTTTTGACGTCAGAGAAGTTGACAAAAGCCTGGTAAGGTTTACTTTGAGGCTCTCAAAACCTTCCGACGACTGCTTTGCCAACCTCACTAAATTGACAGGGCGCACATAAGTAATTGAAGTCATAGTTCCATCATAAAAACTGTGGACCCTACCACCCTGATGAAACTAGCAAGGGGCATATGCAGCCATAACAACACGCCGTAGTAAGTGGATTAAGTAACCAATTCATATTTATTTATGAAGCTGGCTGGTATCGTTTGGTAACTTCCCCACCTTTACAATACAAATTGTCAGCAGCCACCTAACAACTTGTACATATTGATGAACAGTGCACGTTCTCGGGTGGAATTGATTTGGTAGACCGGATTGCCGACCTGCAAATGGTGCAGCAATCACGCTCTCCAGGTCAGATTTATATTTACTGGCATCCCCGGGGGTTATAGAGGATCGACGTTCAAAGGCGCACAACTTATTTTTCAAAGCTAAGTGAAATAGATATTTGAATCAGATTTCATCGTTACTTGCTGAAGTTACTAGCTCAATTGTTGTTATTTATTTATGTATCTTACCTTTTAGCAACTGCACATACCGGTTGTTGTCTTTTTACCGATAGGTCAAAATAAACATTTTTATACTGTTTCACCGACATAGCCTCATCCTAGTTCCGGTAGATTCACTTTAAAAACAAGTAATCTATTGCGTAAATACTAAATAGCATCTAAAAATTTGGTAATATATCAATTTCCCGCAACAAATAGTTTGTATTACTCGATATACTATTTGAGATTATTTTCATCCTGCGTAGCCTCTTCGGTGATTCAAATTTTCTGTCGAAATTTTGAGCAGAACTTTGCTTAGAACATATCCTCTCACTCACTACCTATTCAATATGATACCTAAGCCACAATTGAGACGTAAATCAGCCCGTAATACCAATCCTCCTAACGATAAACCCATCTTAAGCATGAAGAAACTTGATCTTGATGCTTTAGACAACTTTAGTAAGTTTTATAACCAATATGCTTGTCTGTTTACGGTCTTTGGTGCCATCTTTGATGGAAAGGTATCTACGCTCACTTCTCAGCAATGTGAGAAACTAGAGCCTTTCGTAAATATGGTGTTTACTGAGACCCGTGATCGGCAAAAAAGGAATTTAAATTTTCTTTTGAAAAATGCTTCAAAAGATAAACAACCGATAGATGTTGCTGTTCAGTTTCTTTACTCCTGTCACTTTAATTTTAAAGTTGCAGAAGCAAAAAGACTCTCATCCCGAAGTAAAAACCCGCCGATTCTCGTAAAACCTTTTTCAGTGATAGAAGTAGACCTTATATTCTCTCAGCATGAGCGGTCAGCCAACTATTGAAAGGAAAATAAACTTTACGTATGCATGGATAAAACGCCAATGGAGCGTCGGGTTTTATCCAAAGTAGCAAATGAGAACACTGGCTCTGCTTCAACAAAACCAAAAGTTGTCTCTGAAGCCGGCCCTCCCGCTCAGGTAAGCCCACATCCCTCTGGATCAATGTCAGTTTCCCCTGATACTTCTCCCATTCACCTAACTCGTGATTCGAGTGAGATTATCGCCTCGTCAAGTCATTCTCCTTCTAAGCCAACCACGTCTGTGATAGCTTTAAATTCCGATAAACCTAAGAACGCCCCTAGTAAAATTTCATATTCGGCAATATGATTACTGATAACAACTCAGTATCTAACAAAGACCCAACCGCTCAAGCTAGCACTTTTCCTATCACCAAACCTCATCAACATCCCCAAATAATTCAGCCAGTTTATAAAATTAACCGTTTTTCAAAACCAGTCATGCAATTTTTGAAGGCAAATTTTCCGTCAAATTATGATATAATGCCTCAAAATCCTATTTTTATGCCCCCTCCTGGTTTCCGATGCCACACTTCAACCGTTCTTTCTATGGATCCCCCTCTAATATGCCTTTCTACAATATGCACCTTTCATTTGATACTAATTACTGGACAAGCTGTAGACCAGGGCCAGTTTGCCTGCCACCTTTTGTTTCTCCCATGCCGTTTTCCTTCCCACCACCAAGTTTTCCTTTTTTATCAATACTGACGAGCGTAACTTGCATATGAAGGATACGCTCAGTATAGTCTCACTCAATGCGCGGTCAGTTGTTAATAAGATGACAGAACTTAAAACAGTAGCATTTGAGCTTGATCCAGATCTGCTCTGTGTCACTGAATCTTGGACACACTCTCTTATTTCTGGCTCGACACTCACCATAGATGATTATAGTTTGTACAGACAAGATCGCATTGAAAAGCGTGGTGGTGGTTGCCTTCTGTATATTAAATCATCCTTTGTACATTTCCCGTATCACCTGAGCATTTCGTCATTTTCTGGAAATTTTTCGTCTTATTTCAGTAATCCTGCTACACAATAAAAACGATAATTGGGTGTGTCTACAATCCCCCCTGTAACTCAAGTAATGTAATGCAGCTGTGTGAAATGTTTGAAAAATTTGCAGGGGCTCAATTCGATGTCAGAATAATTGTAGGTGATTTTAATCTACCAGACATTGACTGGCATGCAAATACCTGTCCACCAAGAGTTCAGAAATTAGTTGACACTATTAACTTTTTAAACATGTCACAACTGGTCAGTTCAGTGACCAGAAATGACAAAATATTAGATTTAATTTTTACAAATGATATCCACCCTCTTTTTATGAATATTCATCGTGATATTTTAACAAGTTGCCACGCCTTAATTCACTGTTGTTTTCCAGTCTCTCTAAAAAGCCTGAGGTAAAATGCAATAACCTCGAATTTGGTAACATGAACCATGAATTAATAAATGATTTCGTAAGTACCCTAGATTGGCATAGCATATTTTCAACTAACGATCCCTCCTTCTTCCATGAGCTATTGCAAAACCTTACAGAAAATATTCAGGCTCTTATCCCACTTAAGATTTTTAAATCAAATCCAGCTTCTTCTACTGTGCCACATTTTCTCCAAAAGAGACTTAATAAATTGCAAAAACAACTTAAGGATATGTCTCATAGCTCTTTATCAATTCACTTAAGAATAGCGCAAATATTACAATTAGCGCTTAAAATAAGGCTTGCACGAGATAGGCGTAGAAAGGCCACAGCATTAACTGATGCGAATTCTTCCAGATCAGGTGCTCAAGTCTTCCGTCTTCGGTCGTCGGCTAAGTTTCAGGAAGTCATTCCACCCTTCCTCAATAGAAGCAATCATGTTGTTACAGAGGATTTGGAGAAAGCAGCATTGGTAAATTCCTTTTTCGCCACGTGCTTTACCATCCAAACTAGCCCCACTCCTGTAATCCCCCTGCTGTGTGATTCAAATCTCAGTACCCTTAATTTCTCACCTGCTTGTATTCAAAAAGAAATAAGTCGTCTTAAAAATTCACAGTCGGTTGGAACTGATAACATTCCAAACTCACTCATCAAACAATTAAGAGATTTCCCACACTTACTGAGAAAGTTATTTTCAGTGTTTCTTGAGAATGGCTTTTTACTGGGCTATTGGAAACCTTCTATTATAATGCCCGTATTTAAATCTGGGTCCCATCAGATATTCACAATTATCGCGGTGTTCATAAAACGCCCTCTCTGGCTAAACTCTTTGAAAACTAATTGCCAAAAAAATTACAGATTTCTGTATAAACAATAACACTCTCAGCTCCTCACAGCATGGCTTTTTACCGGACTGATCTTGTGAAACATGCCACATGTCTTTTCTAAATCTACTTACTTCTCTTCGTAATGATCATCTATCTGTGGTAGTTATCTATTTTGACCTTAGTAAAGCATTTGATAAAGTTCCTCACAGGAGGCTCCTAGCCAAACTAGAGGCTATAGGATTTCGTAGTCCTCTTACTGACTTCACCAGATCTTATCTTTCAAATCGACAAAAAAATAGGTTTTAGTGAGATCCTCATACTTTACTCCTACCGCAATTTTGAGTGGTGTCCTTCAAGATACTGTGCTAGGTCCTCTGCTCTTCTTGCTTTGCATAAATGATATTTCATTGAGTTTTAAACACTCCCAATCTTATATTTATGCGGATGATCTGAAGCGTGTATACTCCTTCTCTATTTCTACAGCCTCGAGATGCCTAGAACAAATTCATTCTGATCTGCACGCTCTTTCGGCGTGGAGCTCAACATGGAAGATAGAGTTCTCACCTTCTACCTACCGATACATGTGCTTTGGGCCTGAAAAGCTGTCACAACCTGTTATTTTTCAAGGTTACCCAATGACTGAATGTTCCAGTATCAAAGACCTAGCATTAAGCTACACCAATAAATAAGACCTTTCTCCTCACGCCGATAGAATTAGAGCCAAAGCCGCACAGATTTGCGGCTGCATTTCTTATAATTTCTATCTTCCTGAAATGAAATTGAGACTTTATCATATGTTCGTGCTTCCCATCTTAAAATACTGTTGCCCCTTTTCGGTTTCATGAATGAAGTAAGTCGTTCAAAAATTGAACAAATTCAAAAAAAGTTCACACGAAACCGGCTGTATCCGACAGTTTCTAGTACTTGTTACTCAAATAGATGTCAATTAACGAAATTATGGTTCCTTTGGGTCAGGAGATTGAAAGCAGACTTTTGTCTCCTTTTTCGGTTTAATAGAAGAGCAAATTTACCCAGGACTTCTGTCATTACCCCTGTCAGCCATCCCTACAACCTAAGAAACTCGGCACTTGTTATACCTCTCCTGCATCTTCCTCATGTAAACGCTCTTTGTTTTTTGCTTCCAGATATAGCTTTCGTTGGAATAACTTGCCAATCGAAATTAGGTCGTTAACTAGACTGTCTGCTTTCAAACAGAGACTGCACATTTATCTTAACACTGACTCTATTAACCTTATATTCTCCTCATCTTTTCCGAGCAGCTTTCTCCATGACTCCGAGAAAGGACCATCGGGAATTTAGGTGATCCTCTTGAAACTATTCTCTCTGCCTCGTGTCCCCCGAGAACCTAGATGTTTCCATTAACCACCGCTGAATCAAACGAAGCCACGCGGAAGCACTCAGTCTAAAATGCTGCAGTTTCGTTGACTACTCACCTTCATCAGACCACCCACACCTATTTCTGCTCTACTACTATGTTCCTACTTCTATCTTCCTAAGTAGTTTTTTTCTCTTACACACTTTTTGAACATGGAGGCCCGTTGAACACTGTCTCCATTTTCACAGTCAGAGTTTTTTAATTGCCATAAGTTTTCGTTTTAAGTTCAAAATTACCTGCAAAATATTGCTAAATGTTGCCCCAAAAGGACAATTTCTGCTGACATTATTACGACTTCCTACGTCTACTTTCACATATTGTCAAATTATTTTTTTTGGATTTTTATTTTTTTCGAAATTAACTTTGTACAGATAGTGCCGTACCGGCGCTGAAAAATATAAATACCAAATTACTGTTCATCGTCACGAAAAATCAGATGTTGGGATAACAACCTACGCCGTATAAAAGTATAGGATATGCAAATAACGTCTCTAACCCCTTGAACACACCTGCAGAGGAAATTGACAAACGAAATAGTAATGAAGCTGGAATTAATGACAAATATAGCTCTTCTGTTAATTGTTCACCTCCGCTAAACGGGCCAAAAGCCTAGTAAGCGTAATGTTTGTCGCCTACGAGGACGAAACATGCATTGATTGCTTTATTCCTCAGAAATGCTTAGGTATGGAGCAGTGGGTAGCTAATTTGGAAGAAGTATTCATTAACTTAAAATATTCATTTGTTAGTTGCATGGTAAAAGAAGACCAGTCAAAAAAGCCAACGGAAAACGCAATTCCGTAAACAAATATAACTTCTTCAAGCATACGTAACGTTCGGATAACAAATATTGTGTCTGTAGAACCCAGCAATCCAGTGAACATATCTTCTGTTCAAAAGAGAGCTGAAAAGTGTTCGTGCTCTTTACAAGTTCCGCCAATTTAAGACGGTACCAGCAAAGATCTGTCTTTACAGATCAACGCTACATCATTGCTGGAACTTGCGCCCAACAGCAATGTTAACGAGGTGGTTGAATTCGAAAAGCCAAATAGGAGGAATGCCAAATAGTTTGAGGATTTAGGTTCAGCTGGCCTAATAGAGATTTACTCCGGAACTATCGGGACAAGTTAACTGATAACAAGCGCTCGTTCTATCAAAACCTTTGAATCCACAACAGGTGCTAGATTAAGTGACAATCAAAATATAATTGTAAAAAGGAGTCTTCGAGTCAGAGATAACAATTACAAAGCGGCGAGTTAATCATTACTTAGATCACCTTCTAGTGTATGATAAAACGTTGATGAAGAACGGCCAGCCCATTCGCATTCTGATGGCATATATGGCAGAAAAACTTCAGTGCACACCCGGTTTAAATCGTTGGTCCCAATCTTGTCAAATTATTTTTGAAAATGAAACGCAGGCACAGCTCCTTTTACAAAGGAAGCCAGTACTACGAAGAATGTTTTCTGATCTATGTTTAGTCAGATTACGAGCTGAAAGGGCGAAGGAAAATGGGACATTGGCTAAAATAACTGAAAGAACGAATGATCAACGTTGGTTAATATCTCAAAATAAGGGACGAAGAATTACTTTTAGTCGAAAGCGCGCTGGTTTGGCCGACGGCAGTCAATCTGCTTGCCTAGCTGCCCTCTTTCAGAAATCAAACGCATAGTCCTTTTAACTGCTTGTTTTAAATAGGAGATCCCTGCCGCAAAACAGATTTTTGAAAGCAACTTCTTCCGCGTGCGTTGCTTTCTGTGAACCAAATCAATCAACCAATAAATCGGAAAATAAATTTTCCCAAAACTTGCGACGTCAATTACTTGTGAGGTATTTTTTCCTCTTACGATTTCCTGTTCACCTCCGATTCAGCACTCGCTCTCACAGAAATAATTTCAAGCATGCAAACAGTCCCACGACTTCCGCTGGAACAAATGGCACAAAAACTTGGAAGAAGTATCCATAGACATCAATGAAGAATGACATCATCTCTTCTTTTAAACTCCGCAATGGTGTCAACAGAAACCGTCTCGATCGGTAGCAAGTTCCAAGGTCAAACCACTGGTTATCTGAAGCAAAACTTTCTGAGATCCATTTAAGTGCGTTCGTTTGTGACCTTGTAGGGATGGCCACGCAGGTAAGTTTTGTCGGCTATCTCGAAGAAATCCTCCAGAGCAGGCTGCACTGTACGTGCCTGTAAGACAAGGGAAAAAGTAAAGCTTGATCAACCTTTCCTGATATAATATGTCCTGAGACCGTCGGCGGCCATCTTTGCCGCCGAGGTGGTTTCTGCTGACACCATTGCGGAGTTAAAAAGAATACTTTATGTCATTTGATTTGACAAAAGGCGACTTTCTTAACACAATTTCTTACTGCCAGCATTGTAAAAAAGGTTCCTGGCTCTTGATTGTTTCCACACTGTGCCGCGAGTATTCATTCTGAAGTGTGTCACGGTACCATATGTCTTGCTACAACTTCATATCGACTTTACCAATGATATGGTTTACTTTACATTTATTGTGTCCTCAAAGGCATTCCTTGCCTCTAACCCTTCAAATATGCATGAATAAGAAGAATGAGCAAACGCGGTGTCTGTCTAGATGTTAAACTAGCCGATAGCTGCAAAATACTGGGTGTAGAGGGAAGCAAATTGCAGACAAATTCAGTTAAGTCACTTTAAGTCAAGGGGTCAAGGGGTCTTCAGATACGGCCAGTAGAAGGATGATGTTGCATTACATATGAACCCTCTATGACTCACTTGGTTTGTCTTTCTTGTTTTTTGTCAGCCAACTTGCTAGTAAACCACTTGTATCGAGCCAACCATGGATGCAATACATTATCAACTATGAACATGCGCGACAGTGGTTACACTGAACAAAACAAGTTCAGGGTCTTGAGGATGTTCGTGTTCCACGCTTCTTGGTCCCGGGTGGGTTTAGAACCTGTTAAACAGTGTCAATTACGCCGTTGCTTGGATGCACCAAGGGGCGGGTATGAGGCCGTTGCCTAGCTTTGCGCCATGGCCAAAGGCGGTAATAAATTTACTGTTTGGGTGGGGTAAGTTAAAAGGTCACGCCCCTTAGTGTCCAAAGTATACCGGGGTGAGATTTTACCGCTGCGGTTCTTGTCATCAAACAGTTAAAATAAGCCAAGACAGAAGTAATAATAACAATTGCATCAAGTAAATTTCTTACGCATATGTTATGGCTGCTACAATTGAATTCGTTTCCGTAGAGCAAGGTCATGCATCAATCAGAGCCCACAATTGCTCACAATCTCACTATTGTGAACCTAGAAAGTGGTGAATACTATATATTGAGATTGGTCCAGAGCCGTCACTTTCAGACTTCGGTGAAGTGTGCGCACAGTAATTTGCGAGATACAGATAACAAGGAATGGCAACTAAGAAATAGTTTTTGCAGCACCTCTCACTGTTCTCCTTCAGTAGCCTGACGGGTGCTTACTTCAAAACGCACCCAATAATTTTCCCGCAGCCTCGAATACGACTTTTTCCAATCCATATCAAGAATTCTCAAGGGGAGCCAAGATACTTATCAGCTGTTAAAGCAGTGTTTAAAATCTTACTGTCTATTGTTTGGACACTATACAATTATTCAAGTGCAGCCAACTGAGTTCTTGAACCCAATGTTTCAGTACGCAGAAACGGAAATTCTTTAAAAGCGCGCATCCGTCAACGATCTAGTACAAACCCGAGGTCCCTATTTTTCTCAAAACGTTCAACAGAATTGATGTGACCTTGATATTAATCCAAGTCTCGTACGTAGGCGCACGCATTTTTGTTTTGCCTAATCTCATACTTCACTTAGCCCGGTGTAGTTCCCTTTGGCGAGGTAAATGCAGTCTTCGTTGGTACTTACTTGTTGCAAAAAAATAGAAAAAGATTAAAAGCATGCCCATAGGTAGGAACGATTATTTGAAACCGGAATATACGTAAAGATTCTCAAGGACGTTTTATAACTTGTAAAAAATCACGAGTAATATACAACTTCTCCTACTCCACATGGCTTTTTGGTAAACGTGCGCAGGAAATTTTTGATGCACAATCTTAATGCTAGGTTTTACTCCCTCTTGAATACTTTTGGACAACGTTAGATATGATAAGTCAGTTCTGTTTCAATTTCAACTATATCAGTTTGATTTGAGCAGTTTTTAAACAGAGTTAGGTGCCCTCCCTACCTTCGTCCACATTGACATTCCTGCGTTTTGAATAAATTTATCCAGCTTTTCCCAATTTCTCATCCTTGTTGCACCATTTTCTAGGCCCTTCCAAAAAACTGTTGCGTCTTTGTCAATGTTCACTATTTATTCCAACTGCTTTAAATTTCTTTTGCGAAAAATCTTGAAAAGCTCAACTACTTTTAGGTCAGTACCCATTTCCTGAAGAATAGACATATTGTTAATCGCCTGAAATGTAAACTGAACTTATTAGTTCGCATAGCTTATACAAACCACATAACTGTCACTAGTTCACACTCTACTCAGCCAACCATGCCCAGATTTGAACTGTGGGTTCTCCATATATCTTGAAATGATGGCTACCGTGACCGGTGGTTCTTCAGAAATAGTAGAAGGCAACAGTATGTGACTGTGCACATAATATGTAGGTCTTGCAAAGTAATAACTCTGTCTTCAGGCCTCATTACTTAATTTTATCTCCTACAGATATTCAAGCGTAACATAAACAGTCACATTGAAAATTGTTATCCAAAAACCACATGCACGTGGACCACATTTGCGAATCTCAAGCCATTGTTATTTTTTTGAAGATAATTAAGTTCTCTTCAGGTTAAAGCTTTCGCAATTATTTGTGAATGAGTTTCCAAAAATATAGGGTAGTTGAATCAGCCAATGCCTTTTGACCTTAAAATAACGGATGAAGAGCTCTAACATGTGTTTTAATTTATCAGTGGTGACCTTTTGAAAATCACTTTTCAAAGAATTTAGTTGAGTCCTTCGATTTCATCGTAAGTAGACAACGCGCAGCATCAACTTAGAGTTTTGTGCCCCCTATACCCAAGGTCCATTTCCTGCAGAATATCTTCCAATATTTAACCTTAACAAAGTCTCTTCTCTGATTTTTTCTGAGAATTTGTACAATATATTATAATCAAGGCGATTAACTATACTGTACGTGCAGTATTAATCATGTATCATAAATTTTTGTGTATTTTGCCCTTACTGTCAACGCCGAATTATTGAGCGAAAAGTGCCTAACTTACGAACCTTACCTATTTGTGAGTCTGGATAACTATCGTTATCCAGTATACTGGGTGTATTCATTTCAGTGCCATGATTTAAAATGGAGGACGTCTTGTTGGTCTTTGCAACGGGAGAAGTTCTCTAGAAATATCTATAGAAGATGTTCTACCATAAGCTTTTCGTTTCGCCTCGACCCCGTTCTCCTCCTTTCTCTATGGCGTCAGAGTGTGCGCAGAGTGACGCCGTTATCGGAAAATATGCGCCTTCACCATTGTGCATTTTTTCCTGGCAATTAGGACCACCTGGTCGATGAGCTGAGCTCCGCTTCGCCAATCCCGTTCTCCTTTGTTACCATGCTTGCGAGCAACGCCAAACTCGCCTTGCGCAAATCTTGTGCAAGCTGGCATGTGTTCAGCAGCTAAAGTGTTATGACAGGGGGTGCAAATTGGCGAAATCGTCTTGTTATAACGTTTTCTCCAGAGCTGTCAACATTAAATGAATAACCACGGACCCAGTTAGAATCCATGCACACGCATTTATCAAAATACCAAAATAATAAAGAACGAACTCAAGGAATATTTAAAAATCCAAGTAAATATTTCAGTATACTTTTGCTGATGAGAGAGATAATTTCTCTCGACATAAACAATAATTTCAAAATTTGTGTTTCATGTAAGATTTTAACTTGTTTTCCGTGCTTAATCCTGACTTAGCTAAAACGTTCAGGTATAGTGACTTTTTAAATACTTTTTATACATTTTTTATCCTTTTCAAGTACCTGGAGCCTGAAAGAAAACCAAGTTTGCTGTGACTCGTTGCATTGCTAAAGCTTTTTGTAAGATATCAGCAAAATTTTCACATCCTTCAAAATCCTAGTAATTAATAGGATCTTGGACAACGTAAAAATTCTGCTGATATCTTAGAAAAAATTTTGCAATTCAACGTGAAACCTTACGATAACTTTCATTCATGTAGCTCCTTTAGCAGAAAATTCAAGCATAAATTTTGTTTTAAAAAAAATTTGCTTAAATTTTCTGGTGAATTAAAATGTTCGCAATGTTTCACGTTAGAAGATGCAATCACTAGCATATCATTTTGAGCATAAACAGAAAAATTAGCATCCTTATGTGCGGTGATTGCTGATAGTGGATCTCACTGAGTTTGAGGTTGAGGGATTTTCTAAAAATAAACTCCTTTTTATTAGTTTTGTGCCCGAAACAATAATTTGTATGGTCTTCGTGGTAAAACCCCTGTCCTAAAATTGTTTTTACTTGTTTCAAGTGCAAGAGAAAAAACTAAGTTTAGCATACCTTTAGAAAAATCAACCAGATGCAGGGCAGCGTAGACCTCTCCGTAGATCTTCGCCCAACAAAATAACTTCAGAATGTAGTCTGCTGAATGAACTTGGCAAAAAGACAAAACGCACAAGGATTAACATGCCTAAAATTGATAATCCTTATTCCCATTATTACGTTTTCAGTTGGGGGTGCACCTACTTATCAAAAGAATTATAATAGCTCATGTGGGTATTTTAGTAAAATTTGATTGTTTGGTCAACGTTTTTAGAACAAGAACGGGTACTTAAATTAATAAGATACATCCATGACCGAATTATATTAACATTGATTCTTATGAACCTCTACCATCAGTTTCAAAATAGCTTCGCAAAACACCCTATCAGCGTGAAACTGGTGCTTAGTGATTGGAATTGTCCAAGTTCAAAAGGCAATCTTGGGTTTTATTGTGATCGTTTGGTTTTTCTGTACAATAAAATTAGTATACAAAAGATATTTTTCACTTTCTTAAGATTTTACTTGCCTTTTTTTCAAGGTTTTTGTATTGTACTGCCATAGTTGATATAGATCAGCTTTACCATTAGATATTAAACACTTAATGAAATGATCTATATGTTTTTCCTCATAATTTCTGCCTTTTTACTGGGAAGCTTTTTTATTACTTTATATCTAATGAATAAGCAGCTTACTATGTACTTTTATATGAAGATAAATATGTCCATAAGGCCGTCCTATTAAGGACCTTATAGTTAATAAAACCACCTAACGCCAGCGTGGAAATAAACTTCATGGTTTGGTCGCTTAAACTGTCATAATTTCGTAGTCTTGTTAATTTAAACTGTCCTGGTTACCAAACACATTCAGTCATTTTACTTTTAACCTTCTCAATAACATCCCTTAAATGTGTTCCTCTGTTTTCTAGATTTTACAGTGTATGACACTGTGCAAAAACTAAACGATACTTTATAATTTGACCTATATTTGTCCGATAAAGATATCGAAAAAGTATCATTTCCTTAAAAGCATTTGAAAAGCAGTAGCAAACCATCCTAAATAAATGCAATCCTTCTTTCGTCATTTCGGTACTTTGTCTACTAGAAAAAGGGCGAACAAGTTTAAAATAAGATTTTTGCCCCAAATTCTGCACCCCTTTCTTACATTATCTACCTAGGCTGACGGTTTAAGACACCTTTACAACGCTAGTTACTTATGTGGGAAAACGAAACCATGCACCATCGTGAAAATTAAAGCAAGTCAACTAATTCTATTTAATCAATACTGCATCTCATCCTTGGTAGCGTTTACACTTATTGATGACTAACTTAACTCCTCATTGTTAAACTGACATTCATTTGTCTTTCAAAACAACTTCTATGTAGCACCAATTATTGATAGGCATGAAAATGCTTATTAACCACAAAAAAGTATTGAATATTCCTTGGATACTGTTTAAATAAAACGCTACCACTACATCAATTATGTTAAGACAACTTTTTAACTTTCTCCCATGCAAGATGCACTGCCGTAAGGACATTTTTTGCATAGGCTTTATCAAGGTGGTTCATTTTTGAAAGATGGCCTATAAGGTAGTGAAAAATACTCCAAATGTCGAGATTTTGCGAACATCTTCCAACAGTTTTGCCACCTCGGAGCATAAATACTGCTCAGGGAGCAGATTTAAGTAATGCAGGAAGCCAATGAATATAGCGGCAATCTGACTTCTTGCATGCGACCCAAGCAATGAAAAGCAGACTGTTCAAAATCTGAAAAACAAAGAAATAAGTAATACCATTCAACAAAATGCACCAAAAGCGAGTTTTTATATGTACTTATGCTATTAATACATACTTAAGTGCAGATACAACTCAGATCATGTGGCATATGGAAACAAATTAGCTCATTTGGAAAAACTGACTTTCTCCATTCATCCTCCTTCTCTTGAGTTGCACATGGCACTGCATGTTGCCGCATTTTGTTCTTTTATTTAATGAATGAAGGCAGGTGTTTCACCGATCTAGTCAAGGAACAATTAAGTTCCGCTTTGCCAAGGAGCTCGCAACGAAAACCCTTAATGACCGTCACATAGTGACTAAATTGATATGATGAAATGGATCCGACAAAGCAAAGGGAGACCGAAATGGCCATTTTTGGTTTATTAGCAGTCATCAGCCAGTCATACCCAATCTCGAGGGTTGGCACCTCCGAGAGTTGAACCCGGGACCTTCGGTAATTGTGTTCAGGACACTACCTATAGTCCACGGGTCCCATGCTTTGTCGGTTGTGATCGGGAATACGATGAATGAATGCAGGTGTTTCACCGATCTAGTCAAGGAACAATTAAGTTCCGCTTTGCCAAGGAGCTTGCAACGCAAACCCTCAATGACCGTCGCATAGTGACTAAGTTGGTATGATGTAGTGAATCCTTGACTAGATCAGTGAAACACTTGCATTCATTCATCATATTCCCGATCACAACCGACAAAGCAGGGGACCCGTGGACTAGAGGTAGTCTCTTAAACACAATTACCGAAGGTCCCGGATTCAAATCTCGGGGGTGCCAACCTTCGAGATTGGGTATGGCTGACTGATGACTGCTAATAAGTCAGAAATGGCCATTCCGGTCTCCCTTTTATTGAATGTTTTTAACTGAACCTTTACTATAATTATGAACTTGCTGTTGCCTAATCGAGTTTCTTAATAAAATAAGCTTCCTCTGTATTCTTCACTAGATATCCATGCTACGAAACTACAGACGACATTTATAAACAGCCGCAGAATACCTTGACTCCTATCTTTATCACTTGCTCTTTAACTGTGAAATTTTACCGATAGCATTGCATAAACCAATGTAGCATGTATTTTGCACTTTGCTGAAACTTTTGCGCATTTGGCCGGTGGAATTTGGGATCCTGAGCAAATTTTGTGAACTCTTATAGGTTTGCGGAAAAATGTACTCAATGAAATTTAAACTTCGTGTTATGTGTGTCGTGTTGACCGTATGTGAAAGCATTTGTCCCTACATGGGCCGCGTGGAAAGTGCGCTGGACCAACGCGGAGCTAGATCAGGGTACGGTAGGGTTTATTGGTGCTGCGCTCCCAGAACAAGTGCTACCCATTGAGCAGCAAGCCCTTGTGTTGGCTCAAACCACATTATCCATCTGCGTTTGATTCCTGCTTGATCGTTGCACAGCAGGATCGTGCAGTGTGTCTCACCTGCGCCCACCTCGGTCATCTTGACGCCATTATGACACCGGATGGGGACATGTGAGGCACGAGAGAGTGTAGTAGATGCGGCAGGTGTCTGCTATGACGTAAAAGCAACTCACGCGTGTTTGCTTTCAACCCGCTGCAGCACGCGGTGGACATCATCGGATGCAACAGTAAAACTGTCGTGTGGACACATAACTGCTAGCTAAGTTCTCATCTCGCATGCACTGGGTCCGTTTTGGTGTTTCGGTTTCGACAGTAAACATTTTACTCTTCCTCCGAGGTCCATTTTCTTTACGACTTGAGTTTTAAGCTCCTCCATTGCGACAGTTCATGAACAAGGCTATTCTTTAAGTTGCTTTCTTATTTACGCAAGTCAGGGTTTTTTATAGATGGAGGACACTGAGTGCTTGCATATAATTTATGTGATATTCCTTTGATGCTGTTTTATATCCAACAACGGTAGCATATTGTCCTATCTCCAACTTTTTTTCATTTATGCAAGATTTCCTGTGCTAAATTTAGAGCTATTCTCGCTTCGTTGATTCCCCTTTTTGGTAGTTTGTTCTGTAAAACAGATTGATGTTCAATCGTGACCATTTATAATCACATTATTTGATTTTGCGTTTCATTTCAGAAGATGGGCGTCGGGTCCTGTTTCTGCCGCCTGGCAAAGGTGTTTGATTTTGCAAGTTTCCTCTATGTCTGTCTTTCACTTGATCTTGCCGTTTATTTCGTCCGCCTCGTTTTAAACCCTGCTGCGTACTATCTTGCAATGGCCCAGCGCAGTTTCATTTTTCGTATTGGTTGCCCCTTGTGGATCACCTCTCGTCTTTGTCTAACTCTCTACCGAGTCCGTGGACCTTCCAAAAAATTAAACAATAAATTGAAAAGACTTACCGAGGCTCAGCAAAACATGTCATCAAAGCTATTAGGCCTTCAGACACCAATGCAGAACGTTGATAAGGTCATCGGTCTTCGCGTGGATCAACTCCGTCATCACATTATTGAGAAGCGTGATCTCACCACTCTTGATGTTGTAGAAGCCTTCCAGGTGCATGCACTACAACTTCTAGGGGCGGAAACCGGGTGCATCTCTGAAATCGTCTTTGATGCCGACGTCACTGCTATTTTGGCTGATCAGGAACTATCAAAAGGCGCTCCACCTAAAAGCCCTCTCCACGGCATTCCTGTGAGTCTTGTCAATTGTATTCCTATCAAAGGCGAGGACTGTACAGGGTCGCTCGTATTTCGGGCAAAGCATAATGCAGCTTGTGATTCTAAAATTGTTGCAGCCCTGAAAGAGGCTGGCGCCGTGCCGATCTTACTCTCAAACATATCTCCTCTGCCCTGCCAACTTCTCACATCAAGCAAACTCTATGGCACTTGCAAACATCCAACTCATCCGGATCGTGCCATCGGAGGTTCGGCTGGTGCTGAAGCTATCTTGCTTCTTGGGAACGCCTCTGTGCTTGGTTTCGGAGTAGACACCTTCGGAGACGTGCGGATTTCTGCAGCGTTTTGTGGAGTTGTTGGCTTCAAACCCACTTCAAATCGTCTAAGCTATGATGATGTTCAAATGTCTGTCCGTCCTCCTTTCTTCCTCTCCCCGGTGGTCAGCCCCCTGGCTATGGACGTAGCCAGTATTACAAATGTTATGGAGTCCCTGTGCTCTGCCGCTGTTCTTAAAACTGATCCGGCTCTTCCCTTGTGCCCCTTTACCCCGCTAAGCTCTTCAAAGAAACTGACTATTGGATTCTACACCTCACTTCCAGAACTTATTCCTTGTGTGCCCTCAGTTGATAACTGTCTGGCAGAGGTGAAATCCATTCTTCAGAGTCTGGGCCACACTGTAGTCGAAGTACAGCTCCCTAAACCCGATGAACCCCTCCTTCTCACACTGAGCTACCTTGCCGCCGACGATTCCTACTGGAGACTTATTGTCAAACAGAACATGGGTGACGCTCTCTCCATGGCAGATATATTCAGGTGTGGTCTTGCTGCCATGCCCTATTGTGCCAGATCTGTTCTTGGCTGGCTGCTCACACTTCAACAAGGGACCTCTTGTGCACGCACACAGAAGTTGCTGAGTGTTTGGAAGAATGAACTTCCAGCGGGAGAATTGGAAAACCGCGTTCGTCAGTACCGAGAGAAATTCGAAAAGCTGTGGGAAGAAGAAGAACTTGACTTGCTTATTGGACCAGCGGCACCCTCTCCAGCCCTCTTAACCTCCTCCACGGCTGCGCTTTATTTCATGAACATGGGATACAGTCTTATCTTTAATCTCCTCGACTTGCCTGCTGGTGTGCTACCCCTAGGCAATGTAACAAAATCCGACGTTGAAGCGACTGCTGATCTGGCCGCTAAGGAGCCCTCATCCTCTCTCTTTGGGCAACTGCTTCGACAGCAGAATACCTCCGAAGGTCTACCTCTTGCAGTACAAGTTGTCGGAAAACCTTGGACAGACGACCTGATTCTTCATATAATGACGCAGTTGGAAAATAGGAGACACTGATGCTCAAACCGAAGAAGCAGGAATTTTTGCAAAAACATGACTACTGTCCACTCTCCTGCTCCTCCTCCTCCTGTATTGCACATGCCACCACAAAATTATTGTTTACCGTCGTGTGTCATTTGAGCAATTATTGCAAATAGATTATTGATGGTGTGATACCGTTGACATTCCATGTTGCTACTTTTTGAAATGACGCTCTGTTTGAAAGAGATAGCAATTATTCGCACTCCAAGAACGTCAACTTTAGTGTTCCCCAGTAGATTGTTTAATATGCTCCTGCATATTAGCTTGGTTGCAGTAACCAAAACTAGCAGTGAACATCCTTGACAAATTTTGTTTTTCTGCTTCTCTCATACCTACGAGGCGTTCTGCACGTCAGTGCTGTGGCTGTGCGTCACGCAGCGACATCAAATCAGTGAAACACGCGTGTCTGGACTTTAAGCTAATACTCGTGCTGTCATTATAATTATGCTACCGTCTCCGTTTGCAGCACTCTGATGCTTACTTCCCAGGAATAGGTAATCTACCTAGTGGAGACTTTGGCGGACTTTGACAAAAGGAAAAGGCTAGCTTGCAACAAGCAGTCGTTGCCACCGGATTCCGGCTCAAGGTGAAAATTTTATAAAATCGATCATAGCTCAAAGAGCAACCCAGTTGATAAAAAGGAAAGTAGGGTCGATTCAGAAAAACATCTGAGGATTCTGATGTGGATGATTGTCTAAAATGGTTATCTGAATATAGAGAAATTGTGATTCGTTTAAAACAGCAGTTAGCTTGAAATTTCACTCTTCGTGATGAATCCGTAAATATTTACTTGTCAGAACTATTTGAGGGCATTTGCACTGGTAATTTATGTCTCCTATCTCAAAGCACGAGCCATGCTAAGTCTCACGCATTACGCTTTCAGGTATATGAAGCCATTGGTGCGAAGATCGCTGAAGAAAAGAACACCCCTGCTCACTGTCTGCAGGGAGCTATAAAGCAGAATTGACATTCGTGTCATTTCCTTCCTGTAGACACCTGAAAATTTCAAGTAATTAGGGTTAAAAACATCTGCGATTCTGCTCATCTGTAAAAAATTGCTAGCTGAGTCGAACCACTAACAGCTAAGCCCTATGGAACACACAGGTCTGGGATTTTAGCTGGTAATCGTGCTGTCAGGATGGTACATAATTACGTAGGTTCTACTACCGACTGTCTCGTTACCGTATGTGAATATTACGTAGTTAGTCAGTACTAGCTGATGGACTTCAGTTCTAATCTTTATATCGACCTTCGGACTAGGCGTGAGAACGTTTTTTCCGAAAGATTTGCTCCACGATCGCGTATTTAGTTCATTGGAGAAAAACGAAGGAAAAATAATGTCTCTTCGCTTTCCTCGTGGTCCCATATAACGACGGCACTCTAACAAGAACGGTAGCAGGCTGTAAATTGGGGTGCCTAACGTTTGCTAAATTATCTCAGAAAATCTTGCCCAAGGGTGCCTCCTTTTAGAGTGTGATAGTGACTGACATCGCTTAGCAGTGACACATTACCAATCTATGCCAGACGTCTTGGAACGTAGAATAGCAGACGTTTCGGCATCAGCTCAAGGCGTGACGCCAACAGATCCAGGTGTCAAACGAGCCTTAAAGCGTTGCCGCTGAGTTCTCAAATACTCCGACTCACGCGCGTGCCAAAGTTCGTCTTGCGGGTAACTTGCGTTCTCCAACCAACCCACATGCACTCATACTGTCTCTCCTAAACGAGAGTTAACATTTGCTCTTTGCTGGCATGCAGAAATTAAGAGACCTCAGTAGCACGGTAAGTCCTGGTCAATTGTGGATAAAATTTAACTGTAGTACGAGACAGACGGACGAGGAGACGCGGCTACGGACACACATAGTGACTCAAACCTGATTGGTAGAACAGGCACACACAGGAAAGGGCGACATAAAGACGAGTATCCATTCTCTGACGATGCGTATATGAGTAAACTACCCGATACGTCAGGCTTATAATAAACCTCTCCCGGTAAACGCTCCTCTTTCTTCTGATTTACCATCCGGGAGTTGAATTTTCAGCACTATTACTCCAACTCTGTGCATGCATTATCGGAAACGTTATCGTACATACACACTAATAATCGAGAATTTTTGGGAAAAGATCGCTTTACGAAGTCTCACTGGTTGACTATGACAAGGTGGAAATAATAAAACGCCCTTCGGAAGTTTCTTTCTTAAAAGACTCTGTCACATTTAAGATGAAGTTACTTTCGTCCATGCAATCTGCTGCAAGTTCGTTTGACAGAAGCAGTATTAAAACGTTCATGACATAATGGTTTTTAATGCGAGTGTTTGAAAATACCGCTTCTTTAACCTTGTTGAGAATCAAATGAGTTCCGTGTGAAATTTACAATGGTACGCTGTTCTCTTAACTGCTTATGAAATTTTAAATAAATTGAGGCGTTTAATGCAAAACTTCCGATGGCATTTCATACAAGGAGCATTTTTCTTGGATTTTAACTAAAGATACTACTGTGAACCCCATGTAAGCTGTTCAACAAAATTGATATTTTAAATTTGGAGGTGTCGGACAAAAATACTTTACAATATTAATCAAATAAAGCCTAACTCTTTAAAAATGAAAGTTAAGCAGCTGAAGAAAGTATTTTTCCGTTTTCTTTCGTACCAGTTCTCGGGGTTATTAAATTATTAGCAAGGTCAGCAGTTTGAATTGTTGTAGAATTTAGTAGCCTGGTGTCGTGGTATTGTGGATAGTGATCCCGAAATTGGGGTTGGATTGAGGTCCTCTGCTTGACTATGCGGCACTCTGCATTGTGACACACGTCAGAAGCATTTGTTTAGCGATGCTCCATTTGGTCCCTCTCTTCAAATAACGTACACACTATTCGTCTGGCCGTCGAATCGGCAGGGCAGTCTTTGGTGAGGTTTCGCTCCGGATAGCAATTAGTTGCTAGCCGTGGAGAATCTCGTAATCGAACTGACCTGTGTTTTCACCCAACCGTGATCCTATTTTTGTCCGGTTCGCGCTTTATAATTGCAACTGCAGTCAGTGCGAGGAAGGCAGTAGGTAAAACCTGAGTGCTCTTTTGAGTCAAATGCGACCCTAAAGAGCATGATTTGAACGCGCATTGTTGTAACCAATATCGTAAGGTACGGGGAGTTTTTTCTTCCATGAATACAGCCTAATGTTTTGGTATGCTTATTTTGCGGTACGTTTGAAAGCATCAGTAGTCACATTGTGTGCGTATTCCTTAGTTTACTGAACATCTTCCCGAAATAGGATTCCCCGTGAAGGGATGACCAGAACGGACACTGTCATTTGTTGACGCTCCTGTTAGCCTTCAAATGCCTATAGCAAGACTTAAGACAAAACACAGACTGATAGTGTTGCCGGCAAAGACAAGGGAGACTGGAATGGCATTTCTGGCTTACTAGCCAGACAGACAGATGAGTTCCGTTGGCGGTCAAGTGAACGTTCATCAACGACTGTTAATATCCCCTGACCTAAACCAGCGAGACAACGAACTCGTGGCTCAAGGATTAGGGGAATTGACTCTGATCAAAAGGATTGCGAGTTCGAGGCTCGGGTGGGGTACCAATTGGGTCTGGTTATGACTGACTGACGACGGCTAATGAACCAGAAATAGCCATTACAGTCTCCATTGTCTTTGCCAGCAATAATATATGCCTATACTACCAGCTTTTACGGCTGTCAGGGCATCTGTCAGGGCCCAAGGTAGAGCGGGACAGATGAATTTTGTAGGCGGTCAGTTGAACGTTCATCAACGAGTGACAACATGAACTGTCAGAACAATTCTAGCAGTTCAACCATCGTGTGCCTTATTGTGTGAATACTTTCATACTGAGGCAGAACTCTGTACAAATTACCGAATTCTCCTCTTTTCACTTACCTGGGCCCATTGCAAGACCATCGGAGGCAAACTCGTCTGTAGTGTGTAACAAACCTAAATGGCCCGTCTATGCGTGCTTAGCACGACGTGGTTCCCCTGCACAGTTTTCTAGGTTTTCACAGAAGCAAGGTGGCGTAAATCTCATGTCATAGAGACCGTGGTAAGGGAAAGCAATGAGCCTAATTATCAGCCTAAGTAAATGCACAGCACTGACCGCAACGATCGAGTTATCCAGTCAGCTGGCAGCCTTTCAGGGCAGAACGTCGTGACAGATACTAACACCTTGCATGTATTCTAGTGAGGAACACAAGTTATGCTGTGGGAATGGTTTTCCTCAAATTGGCCTCCATCCCTCTCTTTCCTCCCTCGTGTGCCAGTTATCTGTCCGGACCTTTCACCCATCCAGTGTTGTGATTGGATACGGGGACTAACAGGGCTGTAGTAGGCTGAAGAACATTGCCACAAAGACTAGGGAGACTATAACAGCCATTTCTGACTTATTAGCCGTCATCAGCCAGTCATAACCAGCCTCAGATAGTGCTCCACCGGAGACTCGAACCCGCGACTTGTTGATTGGAAGTACAACTTTCTAATTCATTGATCCACGTACTCGTTGTCTTGTCGGGTTAGATTGGAACGAGGGAGTCCCGTAACAGATCCATGCGTGTTCATCCACCAGAACTGTAATAGTCCATCTACATATGTCAGACACAACTTGGTCAGGTTCCCGCTTGCGCTAGGAACATTAATTCTGCATGCCCTGTCCACACATTGAGTGTTGTGAGGTGAGTTCGGATAAAGTGTATGAGCTGGTTGGGCAAGGTGTGGTCTTGGAGTACGGTTTGAGCTGTTTCACCGCGGATTTTCATGCAGGCGCATGTGGCCGAATAGACCCGCATTATTGTAGATTGTCAGATTGGTTTTTAGGTGAAAGATGTAGGTGTGTCGTCATAAGATTGTGCTCAATTCTGCTATCTACTTATACATATACGTATCCTTGAGCATTGTAAGCATTTGAGACGTGCGTGTGACGAGGTTGCAGTTCACTGGATTCGCAAGTGAAAATCAGGTCTAAGTGTGTGGAGAAACTGTGATTGCCATATGGACTGGTTGGAATTTAGTCCGCATTATTGGTAGTTGGAATATTGGTGCTAAGATTCTGCAGATCGACGGAAGTGTCGTTATTATTGTTCCTGGCGGGAGTGATGGTGGTAGTGATGTTTAGTGGGATAAGGAAGGGTCGATAATGTTGAAATGCGCTAGGTCCGCAAACGTCCAACGAGGCTGATCTGTGCCCGGTACGCCTATTGGCAGCGTGAAAAATATAGCAGGAGTTGGGTGCTAGTGTTATTGGTTCGTAACACTTGATGCTTTTGATTCTCCTCTTTTGCCTTGACAATGCTTATTTGGTTAGCTTTTGAGGTGGCCACTCCGGGGCTTACGATCATGCGCCCTGCTTGCTGATCTTCAGCTAAGTCACCCCAGGGCTCCCAATTAATTTTCGGATACCTTTATGAGGTCTTCAACGTGTCATTGTAGTGTTATTCTCGCCCGCCTTGTTGAAAGCTATCCGTATCACCGTCACCATAGAATAATCGTGTTGGCAGACTCTAGTCTATCTTTCCGACTTGGTCACTCCATCGCAGTTTTATTTGCCTTAATACAGCATGGATACTAATGGAGTTTTTTTTTCTTTCTAGGATATCAGTATCTGGAATCCTTTCGTGTAGAAAAGGCCTTCAGTATTTTCCAGTGGCAGAATTGGTGAAAATGTTTGAGTTTTTTTCATGCATACAATCACCACATGTTAATGAATAAGAAAAGTAAGCAACGCTTAATACAGCGGGATACGCACTTAATGTTCTACATCGGAAGCAACAATAAACGAAATCCATTTTGTGATTCATCATCTCAGAAGAGACAACTATTCCCACACTTCCATTAACGGGCCCCTGCAGCCTCAATCAAGCAAGTTATTTAAGATAGTTGCGCAGCAGGACCTCGGGTGTGGAATTTATGTCTTAGCACTGCAGACATCTCCGAGGCTCCACAACGTATGCTCCGATGATTAAAGGCCTGAGTCGCATTCCAACTAGCAGGCAAAATTTGCCATCAATTCTCACTTACTAAGGTTTAAATGGACCCGAGAGAGTGGTCAGGAGTTGTTTACTGCCGTCTTTGCGCTGAATGTCGTTGCCATTACACAAATCAAACTGGACAACTGAGTACAACACGAGGATAATTCCGCAGAGAAATCCTCTATCTCGAGTGGCTATAGTTAGTGCAGGCCAGAATCCTACTTTTACCCTGTTCTGTCAAGTCAATAATCGGACATGCAAGGTGCACCTTGATCAACGAGTGGGGACAAGTTGACTATCGTTAAACCGGTGCATCCGACTCACTTCGACCTAACAAGCCCTGCGTAGTCAAGCCGATATCACTATATCCCCACTATCCATGATTTTATGACATCATACCGACTGATAAGATAACAACTCAAACTGCCTTCATTGGTGATTTGTTCGTTGCTCGGGAGGCTTAGACTCGAAACATCTTTTTGTCTAACTAATCAATGGGCAATTTTTTTACTTCTATAATTGTTGGCCGCAGGCGTTATGGCGGAAGCTATTGTATTTCCGATCTCTGTCTAATAGTCTGAAACGATAAAAATAAACTTTGGCTGGATATAAATACGGCACATCAAGGTTGCATTTGTGTGAGGTATGTGCCACACAAGAAGATATTGCCTTTTCCAAGTGACCCGAAGTGGGTTCGCCGTGTCTTAAATGGGCTGACTTAGTGAAGCTTTCAACAAATAGTCACTGTGACTGTTGATTTCCACACTCCGGCCTACGCCCACGGGGTGCTAGATCCTTTGCAGGGTTTTCATACTTTTTTGCAAATTTGTATCCCATCTGTTGAGAAAGCTCGATGGACAGTGCGTTGCTAAGCCCTCGTGTGATTTGTGCGGCATAATCCACATTAGATTAAATTAGATTACATTAGATTAGATTATTAGATTATTAATCTGGTATAGAAATGTACCTAGACATGCGCATGACCCCATGGATCACGCTTTTTCCTTAGTACTGCTATTTAAAGACTGTTAGGGCAATTAATTCCAAATCTAACGGAAATGATGGACTCCTTACTTCTCTTGAAATTAGGTCCCTGGGGTGCAGCGCTGCTTACTGAATGGCATGTCCATTATTGTACCGTAAATTTTTTGGCTGATGTATTTTGATTGGGTTAAACATCCAACTTCTGCCCACCCTAATCAAAGGCAAGTTAACAGTGCGAAATATTGAAATAGCCTGTTCGAAGCGAATATTTCAGCATGTAAACTTAGATACGTTGATTTATCCTTAACTTAACCGTTTAGAGTTAACTTTCAAGAAACTGTACCAGTCTGACATCTCCCTGTAGCTCATTGGAGATGTGAAAATGCAAACAAGTAGGAGACTTGAAACATTGTTTTCCAGGAAGAAATTTGAACAAGGCAAAGATCACGAATTTAGCAGAATTTACTGACGTCATAAGGTTTCGTAACCTCTAATTCATCTGCAAACGGTAATTGCCTGTTAGTATAGTAAATTAACTGTCCAATTAGAAGGGTGAAGCGTTTAAGGTCGTACTTCGGGCGGTGACCGGACGTCTCTGACGCTTTGCCGAGGCCGCTGCAATGCGCAGAAGAAAACCAGAACTCTGTAAGCAGCTGGATCATATGATCAACCTCGCATTGCCGTGGTAACGATCGGTCACCTCAGTCCCTCTCACGCCTTCTCCCTCGTCCCCCCCCCCCCCCTGTCCCCTTCTTTCCCCCCCCCCCCCCCCCCCTTTAATTACATTTCACAGGCTTTCACTGTTACCTGAACCGCCTTGCTGTGATAATTACCTGCCCCCTCCTCTAACCCTCACTATGCACCCACATGTTTGGCTTATGTTTCACACCCTATTTACCTATTAAGCTTCACTCTTCTAATTGTACAGTTCATTTACTATATTAGCAGGCAATGACCGTTTGCAGATGAATTAGAGGTCGCGAAATTGTATGACGTCAATACATTCTGCTCAACTCGTGATCTTAGCCTTGTTTAAATAGGAGACTGTTTCGTTTCAAGCTATGCCTACTGTCGGCCTGATAGATTCAACTTTTACGTTCATCCAAGTTCCTACGATCAAAGGCAAATTCTTTCCATTTCGCAACTGTTCTAAGGCCCGTGCAAATTTTGGTTCCATCAACCAGTGGACTTTCTAATTCGAGGCCTTCTACTGCAAGTTATTTTCTGTACTCTTGCGAATGCTGCATAAATTTTCTCAATGGCTCAATTTCAGTCAAAACGCCAAAAAATTGAAATGATCGATTTCTCGGGACTTGAGAAGATTTTTGTAGCAACAATTACATTCAAGCAGTCTGCTAGCAGGAGTTGTTGTTCCTATCTGCCTGCTCACGTGTTCTTAATTGAAAATGTATTGAAGCCGTAGAATTTCCTTAAAACGGCGCATTGTTCATAGTGGGTAATGATCAGAAAAAGAAGCTGCGATCGTCTAATCAATAAGTTTACTGACCTGACTTTTTGGCTTCTAACTCGAACCTGTCATCAGAATGACAGTGATATTCTTCTTCACCAAGGCGAGACTATCCTGCTCTTACGAGTACGGTGTTACAATTGTGGTCGCATCGTGAGCCTTCTGACCCTCATTAACTTTTGGTCATACAGTGCACAGTAGTATTACCGCAATAGCGACTTCAACTCCGACTACTCGATGGTCTTCACAAGTAGGGCCTTCCCTGCAATTCTTCTTACCTATTTTCATTTTGATTTTAGAAGGCATTTTGCACGCCCAATATGAGCCCCACAATAGATGCACCGTACCGACAGGAGGCCAGCATAAATCGCTGTAGTCGTTACCGGGGATTCACACCCATACGCAATGCGAAACATAGGGGCTTTCATGACCCGCCTCGACGCAAACTCAAACCGCGCAAGCCATCTGCATCCGATCCCGCTCTTCGTTTTCTTGCTTCTACCTTGACACTAGGCCCCAACGGGGGAAATAGGAGAGGGTGTTTTAAATGGTGTGCAAGTTTACTACCACTGTAAAATAATTCACGCGCCAGTTACGGTCCTAGCCTTCACCTTTCTGTGGGTCACGCAATGGACAATGTCGGAATTGAGGGTCGAAGTGTCATATTCGTAAGGAAGGTAACTTGATTAATTGCATACATTTGGAAACTTTCTAAAACCGATGTACTTTAATGGCAACGACGAAGACAATTCAATGGTTGTATGTGACCACTTTCTTATCACGTAGTCGCAAGTGTTTTGCCTCTGACTTCAGATGTTTCCTGGAGTTGTTTGTAGGGCTTGGTGCAATTGCGAACACAGCAACTACGTGGAAGAAACTGGAAAACTTATCAAGACGCGGATCACCGAACACGCGGCAGTAGTTTGGAAAAATGACGACAATTCGGAAATCGCGGCTCATTCGACGAGACCTGGCCACACGTTCAAATTTAATGAGGCTCACATTCCCGCGAGATATTACAATCATGTGAGCCGTCAGATTCTTGAGTCATAGTTTACGGGTCCCTGGTTTTTAAGCAAGTGCACTGACCTGTTCAACCCATATTTGGTGCTGAGGCTGATTTGATTGTTACCTTGGGAACGAAAAAGAAAAAATTATTGAATTGTGGAGTAGATATACATGAAAATGCGCAGCTTGAATTTATTCACATCACAGAGGCCATTATGAGAGCTCAAGTTAGCTAACACAGTTTTCAACTTACAGATCTGTAGACATTCTTTCACGCTATGTACAAGATGTCTCACAAGCCACTTTACTTTTTAAGAATTAAAAAACTTTAAGTTTGCTCATTTTTTGAATGGCACGTAAAGTGTTGAAAGGGATTTTTTTCATATCGCGTAGGAAAACGAATAGCAGGTAAATGAATACGTGCTTCTGATTCACAGTGGCGGGCTGTATTTGTGACATCTTATCTAGTGGTACTTAACATGTCTGGGTGTAGTGCTTGAACTTCTTTCCGAATGTCCCCGGGTAGCTTCCATCTTATTGATACACATCCTATCTTTCAGGTAGACCCAAAGGAAGGTGTTAGTAGGTTAGTTAAAAATGAAAGACAAGTACAATCCATTTCCACAAATTGATTGTCGGTGCATTTTGAATTAGGCCACGCTGCATCTGGCTGCCACTATGTTGCAAGCCTACCCTTCACGATAAGATGCACAACATTTTTCTGTATTGTGCAATATTCGTCGCTAATCAGTGTAACCGTACTCTTCTCATTATCCTAAAAAGGTTTGGGTTCAATTGCCATCACGGATTTACCTCGCACTAAACTGTGACCTTGAGAGTGTGTTGACCATGCTGCTGTATGGCGCGTGGATTCTCCGTGTCGTAACGTTTAGTTGACTGCCGATAAACTGTTCCATCCCGATGAGCGTTGGCTTCATCATTTATTACGGAGCACTAACAGAGATGTGAGTTTCAGAAGAAAATGCAAAGGTAGTTCGGCTGCTCTTTCACTGGGAAAAAAATTTATTGCTTGCATCTCACTCTGTTAAAAAAGACAAAGCCCGACAAAACGCATTTGAGTAAGGCTTTTGATTTGTCGCCTCATTCTTCGCTTAGCCTACTGATATGCTTATTAGCCTAGTAGTCAGGGGTCAAATATTTGAATCACAAAGCAATTTTGGGGCACTATCACCTATACGGCTGCAATCGAGTTCAAAGTAAATTATTAGAAGTTGTGTTTGAATGAGTGTTTAGTGGGCAACAGGGAAGACCTGTAGGAAATACCATTGGCCGACCAATAAAAATTAATAGGGGATTAAGAGAGCAGTCTTCCGAATATATTACTGTTCCACCAAGTAAGCCATTTGTAAAACAAGCATGCGCAATGTGCTGGTTCGTCACAGATATGGTTCTTTCAATAAAATTTGAGAAGAGCTTTCTTGTGAGGCCGCTTTTTTATTTGCTTATTATTTTATAAAAGTATTTCTACATTTTCAGTAGGTCAAATTTCTGCCTATCCAAACACTTTTTTGATTATGTTAACCAATAGGAACTGTTCTGATATTGCCGTTAGTCTATAGGCACCTCTTGCTTACCAATAGAAGTTTATACTGGTCGATTTTATTCTTTCAGCGTGCTTTTCAGATATTTTATTTCACTAAAACAATAACAAGCGTGATATATATGAAGTTTAGCAAGTGCTACTGACAACCCATCGGCTGTTTGTTCTTTTTGGTTCATTCAGGCAGTGTAACTGCACATTTACTTGTGTCTGGCAGCAGGGGGTTTCAATGGCCATGGTTGGCTGCTTTCGCACTTTCCACTTCCAGTGTTGTTGGTCCATTTATTTTATGTACACGTCAGACTAAAGTGAAACATTTTTTAAATCATTTGCGCAGCTTTTGTAATTTTTCTCGCTGAAGCGTATTTGAAATGCAGAGTTTTTCACGCTCAAGTATTCACTACACAATACCCCTTCGCCTATCGAACCTTGCATACTGGAAGTGCAAACACCTCCCTCGAAGGCTGTCGTAGATATACACAGAGTGTAGAGTTTTTTTACTTTTATCCTTAAAATACTGCCTAATCGTTGCTTGCTTCCCTTCGGTCGGTTCGCTTACCTGCACAACTTGTTCGGCAAACTGTCTCGATTTACACGTTTACTATTTTGTCTTTCCTTCCAACATCTAATAAGTTAGTGCTTAACATGGGTTTACATTTAAGTAAAATTTGAGGTGCCGACCTCATGGAATCATCCACCCGCCTATTGGAAAAAGTACGCCCGACCTCCACGTAAACGGTCTCACTATCATCTCAAAATGGGTACATACTTCGGGACCTGCTCTGACAATTTGCTGTGACTGCGTGGCGCCTCAAAAAATGCACGTTTATGCTAAAGTTTACGCCTTGCAATCCTAAACTTCATGAGAAAGTCGGCTACAAAATATCCAGACCTCTTACCCGAATATGCTGCTCAGTTGATTTCGCTTGCAAAGCCCAGTCTCGTCAGTATGACATGCCCGCGTTGGTAGAATCAGTCTAAAAATTCAACTTGGCACTGCTTCGAGCCAGTCACTTGAGTGAACGGGGCCGTCACGTCACGGCTGTAGTCTTAGAGCTCAGCTTTGAAAACGCGAGATTTTGGCACATCGTGTTATAAGGCCTTTCGTTTATGAGTGCATCATCACCACACCGAATGTTTGATCCAGACGCATATTCTTGGGGCTCAGCTTCAGGTTTTATTGCGTCGAAAGCGTTTTTAAGTGACGGCTGGCCCCATCTACGTTTTTTCACATAAGTAGGCTATCTCATCCGATGTTCTTAAAGGTTTTCTGGTTTAAATGCTGGTGAGGATAGATAATGGTTAATATATTTAATACATTTGCACATCCATGAGTTAATGCAACCATTCTAAAAAATCCACAAATATTGGCGATGCTGAAGATGTAAAATATAAAGCACTTTGTTTGCTACCGCCACTAAATACAGATCAGTGAATTTTCCTGCCTATTTTATTTTGCTCATCTTTGATACCTAGTCTCGCATTTGTATTGATGAATATCTTTCCGTGATGGTGTGATAAATTACAAATTCGGTTTCTCTCCTCGTTGGATGTGACCCAGTACAACTGGTTAGTCGGAATAAACAAGCTAGGTGACATCTGTAAAATTTACAATGTCATGCCAAAATCAAATTTTAAAAAATTATTTTCCAAAACTACTAAATTTCCTCTTAGGAAGTTCCGACTTCCTCCATAGGTCAGCTCCTTACATCTTACATTCTAAACCGGCGCTCCATCACATGTATTTAATCTATTTCCTTTAGCGTTAAGTTAGGCAAATCCTGGATTGAATCGATGAGGAAACAGTTATCTCCGTTTCAATTTAACTTTTTAATTAGATTAATTTTTCCCATGTTACTCGCACTTTCGTAGGTAAACTATTGTCTCACTAAATTTCACAGTTCAATTTGTAAGCATAGTTATTACGCTGCCGATAACATGTCCACCATCAAAAACTGTCGAATGCCAAACATCGTTTAGTATGACGCACGTTCTATATAGATTATTTTTCTATGGAGTAAAGGCGCGCAGAAGTTATTCTAGAAGCTTCAGATGCCAGTTAACCAAAGTGTTCTCGTAATCCTTGCTTCCTTACCGAATTAAAACCTGCTCACGAGATTTTCATAATGGCATTAGTGATGGCAAGGACTCAGTGTGTTCAGAGCAAAACTAGCAACTAACTGTTAATAGTTGGAACAACAATATTTCAGCTAGAAGCCACTTTTTGACTTTTTCAGTTGTGCAGAGATACCTTATGTATCAAGGGAGACTGTAATGGCAATTTTTGGCTCATTAGCCATCATCAACCAGTTAAACCCAACCCTAGGTGTGGATCATCCGAAATTCTAATCCCTCAACTTTGCTCGTTCACGATTTTTACCATCCATACGAAGTTTGTTTACTTCGGGAAGCTAATTGGAGCGGTGTGTGCCAATTCTGCCGCAAAAGAGAGTGGCAGGTGGTGAGGTGTTGATGAACTTCGTTTCGATGACGCGCTTATGACCCATTTGGTAGACCCTAGTAGTTTACCCCTTGTGCCATGTGCGTACGCATGCTTGTGTTTCCGGCGTCAGCTGGTGATCAGGGTGATGCTTGGCTGAATGAAGGCAAATAAGCCCGAAATATTTTTGTATCAAGTTACCTCTGAAAGTTTTCGGCCCTCTTTGTTATTATAGCTTGGCCGACTTCGTCCTGGCAGGTATTTGCCCGTTTGTTACCCCTACGATCCATCCGAAGTTTGTTTACTTCGGAAAGCCAATTGGAGCGGTGTGTGCCTATTCCTGAATGAATATATATATATATATATATTCACTCAGAAATGTGCGAACACCGATCGAATAGGCTTCCGAACTAATCAAAGTTCATGTGGTGGTCAGAGGTCCCGAACGGGTGACCGCCTGCCAGGCCGATTCCGGCCAAGTCATAAAAGCAGTAAGGGGGTTATGACAGCATTTAGGGGTAACTTGATACAGAACTGTTTCGGGCTTATTAGCCTTCATCAGCCAAGCATAACCCTAAACACCAGCTGGTCGGACAACAAAAACAAACGCACTTACAGATGGCGCAGTTGGTCCACCACTGGTGTCTATCAGATGGGTCATAAGTACTTGATCGAACCGCAGTTCATCAGCGCCTCACCACCTACCATTTGCTGTAAATATATATATATGCATATAGAGTAGCAGTTAATTGTACACTGATCTAATTTTTTCACGGCGTAGCCATCCTAGGTTATGCCATTGCAAGTTCGGATGCCTACAAGTGTGGTTCTCAAGTTGACGTATTGTTATGTTACTCACTACATTTCAGTAACATATTTTATGTTTGTACTACCGACAGACATGGGACTTCCAGAGTCCCATGACTTTGTCCATCCTGGATTGATGCTCTTGCGAAATCGTAGCCACTAGAGTTGGCTGCCCGTAGCTAATGATGGCCAATAGGCCGAAATAGCTATCTTGCCGGAATACTAAAAAATACTATTATCTGTATACTTACTAAAATCGGTGACAGTCTCTGTGTGTGTCTCCGTTATCATTGGTCACCGGAGTCAGGTTGACATGCCTTGTGCGCCTTCGACGCACGCATGTTAGTACCATGATCACTTCGTCGGCACGCGTTCTCCGTCGCCTGTGCGTGTCGGTCTCTACGTCGCTCCCTCATTCTACCGCGCACGTGAAGATTCAAGTGACGCCCGACGTGAAATGCGGATGTGAATACGCCACAGGGGGGTGGGCGGTGGTGGGGAAGGGGTCGTCGCTTCCAGGTCGTCGCGGCCGCTTGTAAGGTCACCCCCCGCCAATGTAGCAAGGGCTATAACCGTGTTTGCACAGCTGCTTCAAATTCACTCACCGTAAACCAAGCATTCAAACGCCACCGACAATGTCTCAAGAGGTCGACACCTTGCGTCCTCACACCTCCAAACAAAACTTGAGACGATGACCACGCGATGACATTAATTGTTGGACTCATTCCCCTCTCACCCCCTCCTCCCAACCCCATTTCGCTGGTCCCCAATTATGACTAGAATCTGATGTCCATGATCCCTTTACACCTCTCTCTTTCTCTTACCCCTTTGTTACTACTGAATGGGTTGAGCGAAAACCCCTTGACCTACTGTCACTTGGACCTCCCCCTTTACTTACGCGTAAGTTGTCGCGGCCGGTTGAAAGACCGCCACCCCCCCCCCCTCCCTCCACAGCGATGCGGCTAGCTCTTAGGTTAGGTTGAATGGCCTACCACATAAATCCCTTCTTTTTCAATCAAACCCTTAAAAACTATCATTATGGACAACAGTAATGACATCAGGCATGTTCTGAACACAATCAACTCGACAAACGATGATGGGCTGGTGGCTGAAGTTAACGTTGTAAATTTACTTCGCTTCTACCTCATGTTATTCTGTTCAAAATCATAACGTATTTGTAGGTTCTACCTCCTTAGATAGAAAAGGAATTAGAGCAGCCGCGAAAATACAAGTTCAAACGAAGGAACAGAAGAGACCTGCCAATGTTAATAGACGTTCGCAAGAAACACAGGCAGAGAGACGGCTTCGTCTGGAGACTAATGCCATACGTCAGCGATATCGAAACTCCCAAGAGACCGACGATCAAATGCTGCAAAGAGGACGTGAAGACGCGATTCGCTATCAAATTAACTTCTTACAAGAAACCGAGGTCCAAACCCTGCAAAGGAGAGAGCTAGGTAGGTTAAGAGATTCTCAACGTCGGCAAAACGAATTATCCAGACGTAAAAGTGCACGTCTGACTATGCAAGCATCACAGAGAGCGGATCAACGCCCAAACGATGCTCGAAACTCCAGTTTGCAACTAATTCCCATACGGTTTGGCGACTCTGGCCCGTCAGTTGCTTCCATAAATGCTCAAGTGTGGGACAAAGCCTCACTTAATTACAACCCAAGTCTTGGTTATGCGGAAGATATAAATTTTTCCATTGGGAAGATGGTAGAAGGTTGCGGACATTGTCAGGCGAAAAATGGACTGGTGAAACGATCGGCATGTGCTGTTCCAATGGCACAGTTCTACTGAATAACTTCCTCCACCGCCAGAAATACTCCAAGCATTGCTTGCTGGTAATACCGATGACTCGAAGAATTTTCTTTCTCAGAATAGAAAATAAAACGGTGCGTTTCAAATGACCTCCTGTTGTGCCAACGTTGTTCGTGAGGTTGGATTTATGCCTACCTTTAAGGTGGAAGGCCAGGTTTGCCACCGGATTGAATCGTTTCTACCTCCTCCTGATGGCGAGCCGAAATTTCTACAAATATATTGCGTAGAAGACATAAACCTACAGGCTCAAAGTCGATCCCGAGTGAACCCAGGCTTAAAGCATCCTAGAATACTGTCCCTTCAAGAGAAGCTACACCAGCGCAACAGCTACGTTAACAGTTTCAAGTCCGCCCTGGAGATGCACGCTTCCATTGACTTCACTATTTTCAAAGATGCCGATAAACGTCCTCGTGGAGAACCCCAACGAAGATGTAATGCTCCCGCATGCAACGAGGTGGCCATCATTATGTCAGAAACACAGCACGGCAACAGGGATATTGTCTTGAGAAGGAGGTGCGATAGGTTTCAAAGGATATACGAGACACACCGTTCATACGATGCCTTACAATACCCTCTCATGCACGTTAATGGTAAAGACGGTTATCGCTTCAGTATACCTCAAATTGGCACCCGTAAAGCAGTAAGTTGTAAAGCCTTCTATTCATATCACTTTATGATTAGGGAAAGAACTTTTAACCTACTTTGTCGATTCAAAACGTTGTTCCTGCAATTTGCTGTTGATATATTTGCCAAAATGGAAACAGAACGTCTTTGCTATTTCCGCACACACCAGAAAGAACTTCGCGTGGACAACTACATCCGCCTTAGAGACAATATCCTTTCTGATGGTGGAAATGGTGCTGGTCCTGGTTAACTTTTCATCTTGCCGTCAAGCCACACTGGGTCTCCTCGCTACATGCATGAGAAAACCCAAGACGCTTTGGTTTACGTTAGGCGTTATGGTCGCCCGGACATATTCATTACGTTTACCTGCAACCCATCCTGGCCTGAAATTACTAATGAGTTGTTCCCCGGTCAAAAGCCACAGGATCGCCATGATTTGTCCGCGCAGGTATTCCAGCTTAAGTTGAAAACCATGATGAGACTCATCACAAAATTCAAACTTTTCGGTGATGTTCAGTGTCACATGTACACTGTTGAGTGATAAAGGAGAGGATTGCCCCACGTTCACATTTTGGTGTGGCTGAAGGAAAAATTGCACTCTTCCGATGTCGAAAAATTTATATGCGCAGAGTTGCCGGACCGATCCGTTAACCCTGTCCTGTTTGAAACGATCAAAACTCAAATGGTGCATCGCCCATGCGGTCAGATAAATCCTAACAACCCTTGCATGAAGGATGGGAAATGTACCAAGAGATATCCGAAGCGATTTCTTGATGCAACTTAGACTGATGAGGATGGTTGCCCTCTCTATAGAAGGCGACTACCTGAGATTGGCGGATTCGAAGCAGTTATCAATGAAAGGCGAAAGGGCGGTGTGGTAATTGATAACCGTTGGATTGTGCTATATTGCCCCTTACTGTCAAAAGTATTCAACGCCCACATCAACGTTGAATTTTGCAACCCAGCGAAGTCCATCAAGTACTTCTGCAAGTACATCAACAAAGGATCCGATGCCGCCATGTACTCTCTCAACCACCGTAACAACAATGATTAGATTATCCAGTATGAAATGGGCAGATACATCAGCAGCAATGAGGCATTTTGGAGAATCTTTGGTTTTGATATCCAGAATCGTTTTCTGGCCATTGTACACTTAAGCGTCTACCTGGAAAATGGCCAACGGATTTACTTTACAAAAGGATTCCTCTTGGATCAGCTTCAGAATCCTAAAGATACAACTTTGACTGCTTTCTTCAAATTGTGCCAGCAAGATTCGTTTTCCCAGACACTTTTGTATATTCAGGTTCCCTCATACTACACATGGAATCGAAACAAGTGGGCCCGACGAAAGGTAGGTATTCCAGTTGACGGACATCCGGGCATCAAGTTTGATGTGAAAATGGGCAGAATTTACATTGTTTACCCCTCTCAACAAGAATGCTTCTACTTACGAATGCTACTCCATGAAGTTAAAGGTCCAACATCGTTTGACGATCTTAGGACGATTGACGGTTTTCTGTGTTCTCTCTACAGAGAAGCCTGTGCGAGGCGTGGTCTGTTTTAAGATGATAATCAATGAGAGAACACCATTGCTGAAGCTGTCGTTGCTAACGCTCCTTTTCAATAACGACGACTGCTTGCGTTGTTGATCAGAAGTTGTGAGTTGAACTGCCCCAATGATCTATGGTTAAAGTAGAGAAATGATATGTTGGAAGACTACCGACATCAACTACAGTTGCAAAATGCTCATCTTCCCGTAAACTTCAATGCCACCATCTACAACATGGCACTCATTCACATTGAAAACACCTTGGTTGAAATGGGTGGAGAGCAACTTGAAAGGTATGGATTTCCTCCATTTGACAGGAGCATTGGGAATCAGCCTCCAACTGAAATTCAGCGGGAACTTTGCTACAATGTTACCGAACTGGCAGCATAGTGGCTCTTCAAAAACCAAGGATGCTGGTCAATCAACTTCACGCATTCAACACTATTATTGACAGCGTCCATAACCGCAGTAATGGCGACCACGTTTTCTTTGTGGATGCGCCCGGTGGAACTGGCAAAACCTTCGTCATTCAGCTGCTTTTGGCTGAGCTGTGCAAAGAAAGCAAAATTGTTTTGGCTGTTGAATCGGCTGGTATAGCAGCGACGTTACTTCCTGGTGGCCGAACTGCTCAAAGTACCTTCAAGCTTCCTCTAAGGTTACCTGATAATGGCACCGCAAAATGCCACATAAGCAGAGGTAGTGGATCATCTGACTTGTTAAAATGGTGCTCAGCTTTAATTTGGGATGAGTGTACCATGGCCAACAAAATTGCACTGGAAGCGGTAGACAGAACGCTACGTGATGTCACAGGAAAAATCATTCCGCTCGGTAGCATCATAATGGTTTTATCTGGTGACTTCCGCCAGACACTACTGGTGATTCAAAGGGGCACCAGGGGTGACCAGATAAAATTCTGCCTAAAATATTCAACGCTATGGTCAACGGTGAAGACATTAAAACTCATGACCAATATGAGAGTTCTCCTGCACAATGCCCATGAAAACGACGGATTCTCCACCAACATCTTGAAGATTGGCGAAGGGAAAATTGACAGCGATGCTACCAGAAACATCCCTATTAGTTTGGTTGCAAATTTGCTGAGCAGTGACGAAGATCTTAGCGACAAAGTTTTCCCTGATCTCCAAAATAACTTTACCGACGCAGAATGGCTATGCAAACGAGGAATTCTTGCTCCGACCAACAAATTCATCAATTCCATTATAAACAGAATTAACCGGCTTCTTCCAGGTGAGGAAATACTGTACAAATCATTCGATACGACGGTTGATCCTTCCGACTGTGTTAATTATCCAGTTGAATTCCTGAACAGCTTGGCATTTGATAAAGTACCTCATAGGAGACTACTAGCCAAACTAGAGGCTAAAGGTTTTTGTAGTCCTCTTATTGACTTGATTAGATCATATCTTTCTAATCGAAAACACCAGGTCTTAGTGAGGTCCTCATACTCTACCCCTACCGCTATTTAAAGCGGTGTCCTTCAAGGTACCGTTCTGGGCCCACTGTTGTTCTTGCTTTATATAAATGATATTTCAACAATAGTTTAACACTCTCAATCGTATATATACGCGGACGACTTGAAATGTGTATACTCCTTCTCTAATTCTACGGCTGAGGGATGCTTAGAACGCATTCATTCGGATTTGGACGCTCTATCTGCGTGGAGCTCCACGTGGCAGATGGAGTTCTCGCCTTCTAAGTGCTAGTTCATGTGTTTTGGGCCTGAAAGGCTGCCACAGCCTATCATTTTTCAAGATTGCCCCATGACTGAATGTTCTAACATTAAGAACTTAGGTTTAAGTTACACCAATAAATTAGATCTTTCACCTCACGCTGATAGAATTACAGCAAAAGCTGCTCAGATATGCAGCTTCATCTCTTATAATTTGTACCTTCCCGAAATGAAGCTAAGACTTTATCGTATGTATGTGCTTCCTATTCTCGAATACTGTTGTCCATTCTTCGGTCTAATGAACGAATCTAGCCGTTCAAAAATTGAAAGTGTCCAAAGAAGATTCACTAAAAGGGTCCTCTATCCGGCATTTTCAGATACTTCCTACTCAGATAGATGTGAGATAAAGAAACTGAAGTTTCTAAGGGTCAGGACACTGGAAGCAGGGTTTTGTCTCCTGTTTCGCCTTAATAATAGTTCAAATGCCCCCAAGAGTTCTGCCCTTACTCACGTTACTCGCCCTTACAACCTAAGAAATTCAACGTTGATTAAACCTCCTCCTGCTTGTTCCACTTCTAAGCGATCTCTATTTTTTGCTTCTAGGTATAACTATCTTTGGAATTATTTGCCGATTGATATTCGGGCGTTGACTAGTCTATGTGCGTTCAAGCGAAGACTGCACATTTATTTTAACACTGAATCTATTAACCTTTTGTTTTCCTCGTCTTTTCCGGGCAGCTTTTTCCACGATCCCGAGAAAGGATCATCGGGAATTTAAGATCCCTTCTTGAAACTACCTTCATCTGACTCGTGTCCCCCTGACCCAGGAAGCAGTCTTGACGACTCTCGTTTCGCTAGTCATTAACCATCATCAGGGCCTCATATTTGGTCATATCTCAGACATCCCCAACGATGGTCTTGTAGCTTTGGCGGACTTTTCGATCTCATACGGCGGTGCCCATCACGATCATAAACTGGCGGGTTCCCCATGTTCTATTATGCCGCACCGGTTTGGGAACCCGAGTGTAGTGCCGGGAACCCGTCGTTACCAGTTATGTTTCGTTAATACCTATTGTTCTGCTCCAGGCTCAGCTTTGACTGAGTTAGCTTCCAAGCCCCCCCTTACTAATAGAGGCCATGGGTACAAGAATACATAGTCAGAATCTAGATAGAGATGTGGCTCATCTGTGTGTGCCCTTGAATTTCACCTTCCGCATGACACTGCTATATTAATTTTTTTCCGAATCTTACAAATTTGCTTCTGAACAGTTATACTCGTCTTATAGCTATAGACTACGGATACTGTTTGTTAAACCAATTATTTCTAGTACTTCGTGTTATCGAATTTTTGGTTTATTAACGAGGCCTATTGGGCTTGAAATATACAACTTATTATTATTAAATATCTGGCGTTCCATCGCACAAACTGGTTCTGAAGGTTGGCACGCCAATTATGCAGATGAGAAATATTGATGCACCGCAGCGATGCAATGGCACTAGGCTTATTGTCAAGCGACTGATGGCATACCTTATAGAGGCCACAATTATGACCGGTTGTGTAAAAGGGGAGGCTGCTTATATCTCCCGCATTCCTATCGTGCCATCTGACACTCCGCTTAATTTCTGACGACTTCGATTTCCCGTGAAGGTTTGCTTCACCATATCTATCAACAAGTCCCAAGGTCAAACCTTCAGGGTGGCTGGAATTCGCCAGGAAGAATCATGCTTTTCTCACGGTCAGCTCTACGTTGCGATATCTCGGGTTGGCTCGAAAACCAATTTGTACGTATTGGCACCCAACGGCATTACGAGAAATGTCGTTTACCCAGAAGCGTTAGTCTGACGACTCTACCTTCCATCTCCTTACGATGCGTATTGATCCTTATTTCCTGCCTTCTCATGATCCCGCATTTCTCACTATTGTTGAATTTCAAAATTCTGCGCTCTTAATGCCCACATTTACCACTTTCCGCCGCATACATACTTATTTACTCACTCATATTTTAATGCCACCTGTGAACACGTTTGTGATGCAGTTGGACAAGTATGAAAAAGATGTTCTTTGTACTTATGCTAGACTAGTTATATTGCCGGTCGGCAGCAAGTAAGGTTTGCCACCAAACTTCTCTGGCAGGAATTTCCTTTAAAAACCATACGGCTCGCTACTTTTCAGTTCTTTGTTTGCTTAGAATAACTGTTGACGATTGTTGGGCTCCCATGCTTCGATATCTGGTCGGCAGACCCGGTAACCAGCAAGGGTGTACGATGGGCTCAACTCCGATACTCGGCAATTTTCTCGTGTCCATTGTGCTCTTCCCCTTATGTGACCATTACGGTATTGATCAACCGCGATGGCCTCCTCCTGACATGATTCCAAAACTTTCAGCAGCAGGACATCCGATGTACATTTACGTTTCGGAACTCTTTTCACTTCCATCGTCAGCGTATTGTAGTAGCTGCGTCTGATGGTCTTAAGCTAGCCAGCCTTATCTTCTGCCTCGTATTAGATTAGTGTTGGAAGTGCGAACTTTGACCTGCCTGTTCATTGCCGACCACACTTGGTCTCCCAGAGGTTGGCTGCTGATGGTCTTGCGTGACGTTCGTGCCCTCTGTGGCCAGCGTAGTTGTAGGCGGGTCAGTATGCTTGTTCGCCTCCCCCAACGTCAATTGGGGACTGATCACTCGTTGCTGTTCACTTGAGTTTTTTTGCCCCGTATGTGTTATAAACCTGGCCTCGTTAATTAGACGAAGATAAAATATTTGAAAGGACTAAAGAAGAACATCATTCTAACCTTAACTGCGTTTTCGTGGCTCCCAAAGATGTTGGTCCGAGCCTGAACCTTTAGTTCATGCACCTTTTAAGATCTGAGATTAAATTGCTTTGTAATACCTGTCTGCTGATTTTATTTCTGCACTCCTAAGAGAACTGAATACATCTAGCAATGGCCAACACCCAAACCTCATCAATTTCTAAATGAGGTGCTCTAGTGGCACCGATCCACTAAATACCAAATTGATCAACTTGTTTGGTGTGAAGAGATCTTACAAGACTTCGATTTCGAGAACCAATATCGTCCGCGCTCGACACATTAGATGTGGACGTCTTGCCCCATATTTCCATCCCCCATACAGCAGAAGACGACACAACACAATCCCACATAATTCAATCTTCATTAATGAACAACGAATCAGCCAAGTGAGTCTGTCAACACACATCGCAAAGGAAGCTTTAATCTAATGAACATTGGCTGGTTGGGTCCAGCCAAGGTTCACGACTCCTTCTTCCCGGTGGTCGTACGTTACCACCGAAAACGATATGTTTTGCTATCTTGACTCCAAGGCAAAGCATTTACGTCCAGTTTTCTCTGAGTCGCTCACTGAAAAGCTCCTGATGGACATTCATAAGGAGTTAGGCCACAGGGGCCAGAAACGCACATAATTTAAGCTACGGTCCCGCTTCTGATGGACAGTTTTCGATTTTTGCTAACGGTGCCTCCTGTTTGCTGTGCTCAAGTAACCGATTCCCTCCTCTAGTGCCCGCACTAATTCTCTTTTTGACGCTCTTATCACATCCCATTACGATCGACTATTTTACGAAATGGGTTGAACTTTTTCCATTGCTAAATCAGGCGGGAAGTTTGTCGGCAACGCAGCTACCTGTGAATGGCTTTGTAACCCTAATAGCAACCTAAATCACTTTAGAAACGAAGAGATATCGATTTTGCATATGCATATCGGGAGTGTATATCGATAACATATACGGAGAAAAGGATGACAGTGAGACCTATAGCATGGTGTTTGATCATTTTACTTGTGGTGGTCAAACATTTTAGATCGAATTTACCCACACACGCGGTTAGTTCATTCCTTTGTATAGGAGACGTCAACCAGCTTTGAGAAGCAATTAACTCGCTAAACCGATCAAATGGCTGAGAGATGAATTTTTTCTTGCTTGGCTGAACAAAACGACCTCTTGGGAGCACGTGAGCAGCGTTTTGTTGTTAAAGTACTTTTCTTATTTTTTTGTCAACGCGGGGCATGAGTTTCAGGGTCTTGGGCGCATGATTGGCTGAGCTAAGGACTGAGTCCGGATTGTATAATCACAGGTTCACCTAAGCACCAAAGCAAGCCGGCTGACCCGCGTAAGATAGCTCCAAGTGCAAAGGCAACCGTGACTAAGCGCAGTATTAGCTTGGTGGACTGCCAGGCTTTGGCGGTGCGCCTGCTGGTTAGCAAGCCTGTCGCTGCCATCGGGACGCCGGAAACGGTAGTAATGTGGTGGCTGCTTCTTACTTAACTCAATACTAATAATCACTACCAATCCATTCCGCATTTCCCGTTTGTTCACTTTTATACATCTAAAACCACTAGTTAACACTTTATTTGAGCAACCTTATCAAAAGAAATGGATCAAGCAACCCAGACAGAGACCTTCTCACCCCCTTCCCGCTGCAGGGACAGATTCATAGCGAATACAACCAGAGTACCCTCAGACGATATCCTCTTAAACACTTAGGATGAATTAAATCAGCCCGAAGAGGGCAAACAGGCCATGACACACCAATTCCTGCTCCGTTCAGTTAATAAATGTGTGAGTGTTCATTAATAACTATTCGCTGGCATTTAGGTGCTATTGTGTGTAAACATTAAATAAGACTTCCTTTACAGTAGTAAAACTTTTATTACAGAATAAAAACGATATATGTAGATGCCCAGATGGTAATGCTTTAATACTAATTCATCGACGACGCTAGGGCAACCTCGGACGTACCCTGGGACGGCGGTCTAGTACTAAGTCTTTATTTGAAAATGCTTGTGAGTAAGTACGTGCGATGGATTTTCCGGTGGCTTGGTTCTAGAGCTTTCCTTTTACACCCGTTTCATAAGAGCTCTCATAATAAAAATAATAAGTTGTATATTTCAGGCCCAATGGGCCTCATCAATAAAGCAAAAATTCGATAACACGAAGTACTGGAAATAATTGGTTTAACAAACAGTATCCGTATCAGCGACCTTTCAAGTCCTTTCGTTTCAGTTGATTCGAGTTCAGTCAACATGACCTAACCTTAAGAACGTATACGTTACCTGTAAGTTCACTGGTAACCGACGTGTCGATTTCAGTGTTCTCTAGCTCGCTTGACCATGCAGAATGATTCTTCAGTACTGTCCTTACAGATGTTGGCGTTTCTGCATTCTGTCCTCCAACTTTTCCGGGCGTCTTCTTCGATTTTATTTCGAATAATGTCCCCGTATCGCTTAATGTGGTATCTCCGCGTTCATTCTAGTGCTTGCCTTCACACAGTTAGCAATAAAGGAACAAATGTAGGGAGATATAAATTAACCACGAAGGAATAAGGAGAAAGCTCAGTCACGTCACATGTCGCCCACACACATCATGACGTAATGGTGTGCATGCGAGGGCGGAGTATCAACCTAATAAATAACCCCTTATAATTCAAAGGTAATATTAATTAAGTCGTGTAACCTATGGTGTCATGACGGCTGAAATGCCGAAAATACGCTGTTCACTACATCAGCATGATATATCATAGACTGCTCATCTGTCATTTCTTTCCGACTATGTGTCGAACTTCAATTCGCGGCTAATCAAGAGATTTTCGAGCTCCTGCAATCCGAAAAATTCTTATCACACTATGCCAGGCAGAAGGGAACGGCTGTGACCTGCGGACTAATCGTACGTTTCAGAATAGACTGCCTGATTTTCTTTAAATAAGGAACCGGACACAACTTAAATGCCCATTGACCTGTTTGCTTCAGAGCTAATGGTGGATTTATACACTCCAACACGGGCTTTGCATAACTTCCTCTGCGCTAGCTGAGAACTGTGACTAGCATGCGATCTCATGTATCCTCTCCTTACACCGGAACCAAATTTAAATACAGTTTATGTCGCACAACTAATAATAATAATAATATTATAATATTTTTATTATGCCAGTTTACAGGCAATTGTAAAGAGTTGGTTATGCACCTCTTGGGCGCCTTCCAACACCTCGAAGACCGGAAAAAACCTAAAACAAACTCCTTATGTTGCAGCCAGTATTGGTTTTGTTTCAGGTTTTTTGTTTCGTCAATACTGGGCGAGATTAGGAGTTTGTTTCAAGTGAAAAAAACCTGCCTTCAAAGGTATGATACAAACGGAATAAATGTACAGTTGTAAGCTGAGTTGACTCATCAGCAGGAGAACTGTTTCATATCGTTTAAAAACATTAGTTCCAGACGGAGAGGGTTGGCACAAGAACACAGTGTTCTCAGTCTTTCTTCAATGGTTGTCGGCAAAAGTTGCGAGCTATCGGCTGAAGGGTTAGCAGACTGCGGGTTGCTGCTTCAGCCGCATTATCTTCAGCAGTGAAGCCTGGTGGGGTTCAAAGTCCACGAACGCCATCAGAGTGAAAGAGAGATTCCACCGAGTCAGCACCCAAAATTCGTGAAAGTTGTCCTGAATGTAGAAAACTAGTTACAGTTCTCTTAAACATAGGGTAGTTTTGCTGGGTTTTAATACTTTTGGGCAGCTTATTCCAGATTGATATGGCATTTACTGAAAAGAATTGCCGGTACTTAACTGTGCGTGCCATAGGAAGAAATAAAAATACGTCTCGATGACTGGCGCGTCGAGAGTGCTCAAGCTGCCTTATTGTACTAAGAGGATTAAAGGTTTGACCATTCAAAAGTTTAAACAGTAAAAATAGACCCTTCTGCAATCGACGAAGCCATAGGGGATCCAGCTTTATAAGTTCGCACCTTTGTTGGTAGGTTAAGTTACGGTGTTCTGTAGTGAAAAATCTTCTAGTGAAGAAGTGCTGCACCGATTCTATTTTCTTCCGTTCACTAGTGCGCAGAAGACTGAACAGAGGCGAGCAGTATTCAAGACTAGGTCTCACGTACATATTATAAAGGCTAGTTCTAACATTGATAGTCTTAAAATTTCTAAGGATAAATCCGGTTGTTCGGCGTGCTTTCGAGACTATCAGGGCACAGTGCTCTGACAAATTGAGACTATTAGAGTAGGATATGCCCAAATCCTTGATAACAGCTGAAACATTTAGTTCGTGGCCGTCAATGCGTAATTCCGGTTGATGATCGTCGCCAACAACCATAACGGAACATTTGTGCCATGAAAGGGTGAGGCGCCATGTGCAACACCACTGGGCTGCAACACCACTCCGTTAGATCGGCATGTAGACCAACGACGCGGTAATCAATCTCCTTTGTCCCATCAAAAGCTGATCGACAATCATTAGTGTGCTGGCCAAACATACCAAATTTGTGACTTAGTCTTGCATTTGTATTCCACACCACTCAGTACTCTGCTGCGCCTAGTAAATCAAAATTCGGTCTCTGATGCGCGACCCTACCATCTGAAAGGTATCCCACTTCAAGAAACAGAAATGCAGAAATATCTCGGCATCTGGATGACAGACAACCTCAAACCTTCTACACAATGTTGTAAGGCCGCTAAAACTGCAACTTCAGTGTTGTACACCATCAAGCGGGCATTCAGTTTTTGATGAAGACTTTTTCTCGAAAATCTTCGGTACCTTCATAAGGCCACATCTTGAATACGTGATTCAAGCCTGGAGACCGTGAATGCGGAAGGAGTATTACGTACTTGAGAGAGTGCAGCGGCGGGCAACGAAATTAGTAAGAGGCCAAGGTTCACTACCATATGAGATCCGCCTAAATATCCTTAATCGCTATCCTCTGAGTTATAGACTGTTACGCGGCGGTTTGATATAAACCTTCCGTATCGTGCGTGGCTTGGACTGCGCTCTCATTGTTTACGACTTTTTCCAACTCACCACTACAACTTGTCTCCGGGGACATCCCTTCAAACTGTAAGTGCCCCAAAAATGATTGGATTTAAGGATGTATTTTTTCTCCAATCGGGTCGTGGACCCGTGGAATAACCTTCCCGAGACGATTGTCATGTCACAATCTGTGAAGACATTAAAACACCGACTTGATATTCACATGTAAGAGCACGACGGGAACTATGTGACAAACTAGCCTCGAAACGCCACTGCACCATGTGACAGTCGATATTTTCTGACTGAAAACTTGTTAACATTGTTTATAATTCTTGAGATTTGGGTGAGACAAATAGGGAGTTTAAAGGCGCAAGCCTATTTTTCCCTCAAATATACTGACTGACTGACCACACTTAGCAAGCTGATAAAACCCGCTCCTGCTACTTCTGACTAATACAAACGGGTCTCAACAATTGGCGACGCAGTTTTTCCGTCTGCAATGGAGATATTATACGTGGACTTGAAGCGAATGTTTCAACAATAGCTGAAGCTGATGGAAACCCTCACCACCCAGCTATCCACCACCTCCACGTGCCAATCGAGTTCTGCTGGAAATTCATAATCCGTCGATTCCATCGCTAGCAGCATTACGGATTTCTTGTAGGACCCACAGGCCCAAGTTACTTTTGAGTCCACATACAAACGATATGAGGATTTATCCTTTGTCGATTTGACTGCTAAGGAAGGTACGACTCCTCCTTCGCAAACTCGATCGTGCCGAGCACAAACGCTACGCCATCTTCATTTGCCCAAGAATCCAAGGATAGTTTCCTACGTGGACACGCTAAAGACGTTTTCGCAGATTTTTGTTGAGCAGTCTTCATTGTTCAACACCGGATTCCAGTGCCTTCACTTATGTAAACAAGAATCACGCGATTTAATCACGTACGCCGGTATTTTGAATCGCGAATGTGGGCGTTTTCAACTCGGTTCTCCCACTGAAGACCAGTTCAAATGCCTTTTCTTCATCTGCAGCCTTCAGTCTCCCAAGGATGCCAACATCCGGACGCGTCCTCTGTCCCAGGTGCAACAGAGAAGCTCAGTTACCCTCCAAGAACTGGCTGCTGAATGTCAACCTCAACCGCAAGCACGATTCGGCCATGGTTCAGGGCATTTCTATTGCTGGCTCAGTGAATGCGGTCGCAACAGTTAAGCCACGTCTGTTTAGGCGGCCCAAGCCACCGTCGGTTTCGCGGCCCAAGCATGTCCCCAAAGCGAAATCCCCGCCTGCTCCTTGTCGGCACTGTGGCTCCTGGCATTTCCATCTAGACTGCACAGTTTGGCAACATCGTTGCCAGAAATGTAACCCGGTGGGGCACCTTCATGTGTTCTACCATTCCTCAACTCCTGCACGCAAGCCTCCCCCTGCTAATTCCAATCAAAACCGCCACTTGAACCCGAAAAGCAACTCAAAGACACAGACTCTCAGAAATTATCTGAGTCTGTCAGCCACATTCCAGGTTAATGCAGCTGATCATCGGAAGTTCGTTTATCTACTTCTCAACGGCCACATAGTTTGCCTACAACTGGACACCGCTTCAGATATCCACAATCATCTCTGAGACTGTCTGGCAGTCACTTGGCGCCTCCAAAATGCAGCAGACTTCTCATTCCACCGAAAGTGCGTGCGATGGCCTTGTCCAGTTAATGGGACAACTGCAATGTTGTGTCTCCTTCCACGACACTAATATGCCGAGTCGGATGTGGCTGATGCGCACTTGCAGATTGAAGTCGCTCCAGCGTCGCGCGAATTGCTGACAATAAGAACACACCACAGTTTCTTCTAGTATACCAGGCTACCCTTTGATGTCAAGACCGCTCCCGCCCTGTCCCAGCAAATTATGAACGCAATACTCTCCGGTATTCCTGGCACGGCTGGGTACGTGGACGACATCATCACGGGTCGCTCTCCGGCTGAGCTCCAACACCGAGTGCGCCCAGTACTTCACCGCGTGCAGAAATATGGCTTCCGATTGCGGGCCTTCAAGTGTTAATACGTTCTTGATTCCATCAAGTACCTTGGATTCATTTTTGACGTCAGTGGTCGCCATCCAGATCCCTAAAATATTCGTGCCATCCAACGGATGCCTGCACCCAAGGATTTATCACAACTTCCATTGTTTCTTGACCTAGTCAGCAACTATATCGCCTTCCTGCAGTCACTGTACGACTTACGAGCCCCGCTCAACCATATACTGCAGAGGGATGCTCACTGGTGCTGGTTTCCCGCCTGTAAAAAGGCTTTTGTCGAACTGAAGCCGATGCTGAGTTCAGATTTGCTGCTCACACAATATGAACTGATAGTGCCGATCTTCGTGGCGTTGGTGCCGTCCTTTCGCACACTTTCCCTGATGGGTCCCAAAAGGCGATCATGCACGCATCACGAACTTTAATCCTTGCAGAAAAGAACTGTGGCCAAATCGTGAAAGAAGCCTTAACCATCATCTTTGCTGTCAAGAAGTTTCACAAGCTGCTGAACGGTCGCTGACCATAAACCGTAACTATCTATCTTTGGTTGGAAGAAGAGTATCCTAGCCTATTCAGCCAGCTGACTTCAACGATAGGCAACCATTCATCACAGTTTCGATTTTGATATCCGCTGTTGTCACATTACTGACTTCGGCGAGGATGACGCCCTTTCCCGCCTTATGTGTAATCATAAGGGACCCTAGGAAGATACTGTGATTGTTGCTATTTCGATTGAGATGGGGTGCGCCGTCAGCTTTCAGACGCCATTCGAGGCATTCCTGTAACTGCCTCCGACATATTATACGCTACTTGACAGGATCCCCTGCTTTGACAAGCAATCTTCTATGTGCAAACCAGTTGGTCCACTTCTACTCCGGCTGATGATCTTCATCATCTCCCCTGCGTCGCCAGTTGTCGCCAATCAGCTCTTCCTGCGTCGAGCATGGTTGTCTATGGTGGATTCCTGCTTCATATGTGATGACCGCGTGGTTCTTCCTCCTTCACTTTGACCTGTTGTTTTTCGCCAGTTTCATGCTGCTCGCCCTGGTACCAGTCGAATTAAGTCCATTGTTCAGAGATCTGCCTACTGGCCGGGTAGCGCTGTTACCTTTGTCAACAAGCTGTTAAAATGCGCTCGTCAACCACCAGTACCATGGCAAATTCCGGATAGGCCTTGGTCTGGTTTTCACTTCGATTTTGCTGGCCCACTCGATGGTATCACCTACCAAGTCGTGGTTTACGCCTACCCAAAGTGGCCCGAGATTGCACTGCTGCATTCGGCAACCATATCTGCCACAATCGACTTCCTATGGCGTCTCGTCAGTCAACATGGCCTAGCTGATGCCTTGGTGTCAGATAATGGCTCGCAATTTACCTCATCTACCTTTGAGGATTTCTGCCGCTAACACCGATTCCCTAAGCTGCGCTCCCCACCCTACCATCTTCAATCAAACGGTCAGGCAGAACGCTTTGTTGACAACTTCAGAAGGCCCTTTTGTAATCTCAAGGGGAGGGGAATACGGACTAGATACTCCAGAAATTCCTCTTCTTCTATAGGACCACCCTTAATGCGGCGTCTCCTGGTGGTGTTTCCCCACCGAAGCCTTAATGGGCCGGAAACTTCGACCGAAGTTCCATGCGCTGCTGCCTTCTAAACTCCCTTCCTTACAGCCACTGCCAACTGTCTCCCGTGACAAACTCTTCATCGGAACTCCAGTCTTTGTGTCTGACCACCGAGGAGGGTTTCCAGACCGGATTCAATGGATGATAACTGCGCATTGAGACAATATGCTGTTTGACGTCTCTGTCAGTGAATTCAACAACACAATCAGATTTGACGTCGGTATTACAGCAATCCAACCGGACCTGAATCAGGTGTTTCACTTCCTCTCGACATCCTGCTGGATACCTTTGCCATTCCAGCAGACGAGTCAGTTCCCGAACCGACTCCTGCAGTCAGTTCGGATGTACCGCTTTTGGAACCAATTCCAAGACCCACACCAGTAGACCTGAAATTGCCCACAACACGCCGAACCAACTGTACTATCCAAAGTCCGCAGCGCTTACAAGATAATCCACGCCATAAGTGGTACTCACATACTTGAAGTGGAGGTGCTGGGAATACACCTTTTCCCACGATTACTCTGTTACGAGCCGCCTAACACATAGATAGCCTGCACAAGCAGCCGTGCTCACAGCAAGCTATCGATCGGATTACAGGCAGTGAACACACCTTGCAGTGAAATAAATTTATAATTCAAAATATATGCTGAATATCAGCTGCCGAGTGTCAGCCAATTGCGCCTGTAGCCAAAAGCTGATTGGCTCGATGGGTCTTTCTTACACTCGTTCGTTGCCCTAAATTTGTTGCACCTTTTAGACTCAAAGACTTGCACTGACTTGTTGTAACGTGCTTTTCTGAGAAAACTCTCGCTCATTCTCTGGCCGACTGGTCTTCGCTCTGTCTCTCTTACGGGCTTTTTGGTTCGGCGTTCGTGTTAATCAGAAATAGCAGGAGCGGATTATACCACTAACACCCTTAGTTATCCTGGACATTCTCACCCTCACGTATTTTATTATCTGCGTCGTCATCAAACCACAGTAGATGCCCTTTACGGTGGCTTTCACAAACGTAAAACTTAAGCGCACTCATTTATCCGTTTTTATATCTGACTCAAACCCAACGTTGTCCACAAGGGCAGCTGGGAATGTGTGAAAACTAAACAGAAGGCATTGGTACTGTCCACTGACGAGATTCTGTTAGACAATTTTGTTGAATTTTCGGCTTTTATCCCTGGATTTTCTAGCCACCGTGACGACGAAGTTCACATCTCTACTTAGCTGACCTCCTATCAATCCTTTCTTCTTAGTCCAGTTATTTCTCAAAGACACCTTTAAATATTTTCAGCTGCTGTTTTCTTACACTCTTTTTTCTGTTTTCCTTCTGTTTCCCTTGACTAATATAGCTTCATGGCTGAACAATGATCGTCTCATTTACTCTCTCCCGAATCACTGGCATGGCAGACTCAGAATACATGTCTGTTGAGAAAACTCTTAACATACCAGTACAGCGAGTAATCTCCCGATACACAATCACCAGCCCAACGGAGACATCTGGATCAGGCAATTTCACTCCATCATACGAGGGGAAGGAAAAGCAAGCCTTTACACCTCTTACATCGCTGGCGTTTAAGAAGGTACATACCAGCCAATCGGCAACTGAGTCGTCTTTCAGCACATTTAACCACGTTTCCGTTGGAACGACAGGGAAACGGCTACGTGTATCTGAGTGATGGAAAGATTATTTGCGTCCGTTTTATCGGTCTTGGTTCCGGATAGATGTGTAAAAAAATTTATTTCTGAGAAGGATCTCTTTGATGGTATTGCAACCTTTCATCTTACAAATTTTTAGTTGCTTGTTTTAAGTTGCTTTTAAGTAAGGTGCTCGGCTATGGAATAATCGCTGGTTCTATGTTTGGTAAATATCAACTCGTTATTAAATTTCTCTTCTAGTAAAGCTTCCACAGCTCCTGAAAATAATATTTGAAAAGAGTGCACGCGGATTGAGTGCGTCTTCTATTCTCCTTGAATTACTCTGCTGCACTGCCACTAGTGCCTATTCGTTTTATCAGAAATTTCCCTTCAGGTAGCCGTACTCACCTTTGTTTTGTTCTTTTTGATTATCCCGTCCGTCAGATTTCTCTCTCCTTCCCCATGCGGTTTATCTAAATACCAACCTATTTCCATCAACCCTTTACCCTCTGAACTAGTCGTAATAGGTATGTGCGATTGCTATCTGATTTTGTCCATTTGGACGCCTTGGAAACAACTACGAAAGTCACAAGATGCTGCTATACTGCAGCAAACATTCGTGACGTCTCAGTCGAATTTCAGCTTTCTCTAGCGACCCCCCCCCCCCCGAAGTGATATGGAGCCGAAATCATAGCATTTTTAAGTAAATTGTTGATTTAAAAAATGAGGGACCAAATGCTGTTAACTTAGTCTCAGGCAAGTTTGGTGGGCTCTTCGACTGCTAGGACACACCTGGCGTGCATTTCTAAGTGTACAACGTATGTTAAGACAAAAGCAGCTCTAACCACCAGTCTTCTCCATGGTCGAGTCCGGCTTATTTTGGTATTTACCGACTGCGTCCAGTGACCGTTTCATGTGCCTAGTTAGCGTGGCATCTAATTAACTTAAGTTTACTCTGCGACCCTTTTTCCAGATGGCATACAGCTCTATTCTGCGAATGTTTATAACTTTTTAATATAACGTACCTTGAATCACTTCATAAACTGGTGAATCGCAGAGGCCTTCCTTGGTCTTTATATTGACTTTAATGGTCAACTCGTCATCAAATAGAACATAGACTATCCTCTTGACAAGGTTGTCCGTATCTCGCTCACCTAGTAAGGCCAGTAAGGCGGTCTAAAATCATTCTGTATGTACTGTTTACACTCTACCCGTTGTTGGCGATAATTTAGCTCGTGAAGCTGTAGGTTGACCTATTTGAATTCTCTCTGGGATTAATCAATAGACTCCGTTTTTTTCTGTCTACATAGCCTTGCTGGTTGCCATCAATTCCTATGTGTGTTGCCTCTTGTTTTAGTTTTTTATCACAGAGGCCAGTTGTCGACGGACCATGTGAATCTCCTTACGCATCCTTCTATTGTTGTTCACCAAAGAGAAGCGTAGAACGCAACGAGTAATTGTAGTAGTCTATATGGTCAATTAATCAGATACTGCGTTGCCTTGTTGATAAACTGGTCTGCGCGCAGGCAGTGTATCTACCGACTGATTTTCCGATGGCATTATGTAGTGCGGCCATGGGCGACATCGGTGGATCGTCCAGCGACAACATCGGGTATGGATTTCTGATCGTTCTCTTGAACTTCCGCCTTCCGTCTTGGTTATCACTGGAATACATTGGCAAGAAGATCGACAACCACACAGGAAAACTTGGTTAAATAGGGACAAGATAGGTGTTTTTTCGACTACTTCATCCAAATCATCCCTTAATGCTCGTAAACTATTCCCTAGTAGTTGCGTGGTTGCATGGTTGACGAGCGCCGTCCACGATAAGAAAGGCATAGGTAGTGGCAGTAATTTGCCTTTAATAGTCATTTGTCAATTATTTCGGTTAAAATGTAAAAAGTGTCATGAGGAATATTAGCGTGTTTAGGAAAGGACTTTGGGTGACTAGCATTGTTGATAGCACAGGAGATGACAACTTTATACAATTCGTGTTTAAATTCATGCAAAATAACGAATTTTGCAAAGGACTGATAATCACTCGCAATCACTCACGCTTGTAAAAAAATTAAAAATTGTACAATCTGGCTGATTTTTATTTCAAAAAATATGAAAAGTACTATTTGTTGCTAAAAAATCAAATTTCCTCTAGAATACTCAACTTCCGCAGACGTGAAAAATAGCTTTAAATTAGATCATAAATTTAAATATAATCGTCAGGCAAAAGGACAACCATGGCATTTTCTTTCTATCAAAATGACTTCTTTTTCGTAAAATATATTCATACATATTTCAATTATTAGATTCAGAAGATGAATTGGCGAACATACGTTTGTTTTCGATAATTCTCATCAGGCCCATCCTTTGCGCCCAAAAGAATTTCGTCGCGGCACCACAGTCACCATGGTCAAAAGCTGCTAATCCAACAGCCAGCGGCTTAACACCTCAACCGACTACCAGCTCCCCCTAACGCTGATCAAATGTTGACCCCGTTTTGACCCCCCCCCATTCCCCCTCCCCTGACAATCGTCCTTTTTTCTACTAACCCGCATAGTCCATTTACTTAATTACCCTATAAATGTAAAGGCCTGATGAGAATCATCGAAAACAAACGTATGTTCGCCAATTCATCTTCTGAATTTTTCAATGGGAATTTGTCGCAAAAATTATTAGATTGAAATTCGTTTCAGATCTTCCTCTAAATTCCGGCAAACTTTCGACCATTTTCAGTGTTTTCGAGCTTTTTTTCATAAATGTAGACTCTGTTCGAGTTTCTATCAAAACCTTTAAGTAAAAGGTATTTGTACTTGTAAGCTGGAAGATTCTGTTTGGTACTGGAAGTAATCCGACGCATTGATGAACTAACCTACGTGACCACTTCCTGCCCTGTCGCATACGGTGTTCTTAACCGATGTTATTTTCTCACCTGCAAGTATGTACCCATTTCTCATAGAGGTATCCAAATTATATCGTTTAACAATTGTACGTGTAAACTGTTCATTTGCATCAGGACCTTCTGGTATTAGACCCCTGCTGTACTTGTGCATAGACTTTACTGTTTTGCCTTATTGTGGGCTTTGTATGGCTATGTCGACTTCACTAAGTTGCCTAGCACTCTGCTATAGGAGCCTCGACGGACTTCGTACATTAGTTTCATGTTCATGACTTCCAACCCCACCAGCAATGTGCATGATACTGTGGACACTGTAAACTATATTTTCCTCGCCGCAGAGCGTAGGAAATTTACTCGTAAAAAATTTCAGAAGTTGACTGGCGTAGCTTGTGTTATTGGCAAATCGGAAGGCTGGGGCGAACACTCTTATGACCGTAAAAACGATTGAGTACTATGTACGTAATATGTCCTTCAAGGCAACTATCCCATTGTACAGTTAAAGTTGCCTATATTCACTATCCTTCCACAAATCTACATGGATATATCCATGTAGTATCTCTTACATGATCATACAGGTGATTCTCCTGTGCAAATATTCTTTTGTTTTTAGTATGTACCTTTGTTTCATATAGTGGCGCTACATTTTTTATACTTATACATTTTACTATAGTTCCTACGGTGATGCTCTCTTTCTCATGCTGCAAGATACAGCCATCGCATTCCTGGTCCTGTCTTGGGAGCAGTCTTATTTTGTGGGAACGTTTTTCCTTGGGACCTACGTCGCATTTGCTGCATATTGCTTCTCGCCTCTTGTTCCTTTTAACACACTGAGCACTATGCAGGCTGGTAATACTCCCGTTGTCCTTTTCTCGAGAGTGAGTCAATCGAGTCATTTCACACTTCAATTTCAATTCATACACTGATATTATTTAGTGCTTACGAGGACGCACGCGCAGTTGGTTTATATTTAACAGTACCTGCTCATCATTAGCCTCAGTTCCACCTTCTCCCCCCCCCCCCCCCCAGTCTCACTAGTAATTTGACTAGGTATATTGAATTATTTTCCATATGCCCCATCAACGTATGCCACAACGCAGCCGTTCTCCCCCTAGTGACCGTAAAAAGCTATACACCACCCTATCGGGTGAAAAGAGGCAGCAGCTTTATTCACCTGACTTAGTTTGCCAGTCGAGGCGATTCCTTGAGTATGGACAGTGTGCCGCGCAGCTTCGTGGGCTCATGTAGGAGAACATGGTACTACATGGGTTTAGTACCAAGTGGCCACCTATCTTACCTCATTTATATGCATATAATCTAAAGCTTCTTCCGCCCTAGTACTACTAAATTCCAATTTTTAAAATGGCGGGACAATTCCGTGCCAAAAAAAACTATCCACAGTAAGCAAACGTGTTTTTCTCCCATTTTTTTCGCCAAAAGTGGTACTTCTCATCCGTTTTTATCGGCCCCTTATCACTCTGTTCAGTCGCCTTTTTAAGAAGTTTCATATGTGATCCACCTGTTAATTAAAAAACGGTATATTCGGCTACACAGTTGTGTGCCATGCATACTGGTATGGTCTACAGTTGCCCGAGGCATGATTGTGGTTGGAATGACATCCCTTCTCAAGTATAGTCTGACTGCCTGCATGTTGACTCGGAACTGATTGATTTCCACTAGCATCGGTCTGCAGTAAGCACTCATGTACTCAATACGGCTCTCGTCAAGCTTGACCTTGTAGATCCTATTGACTTGTCTAATCGTATCTTTCCACACTTGATGGCCTGTGGTATCTTGAGAGTTCGATCCATTCTCTCGTCCAGCGATAGTAGCTGAGTATCGGGAGTCAAAGAAACACCTCCGTGTCTTGCCGAACTATGCCAAGCCTGCATAAGAGGGTTGAGCTGCTACCCGCTGCAGGTTGATTTTTGTGGTGATGGAGCTATAACGTCAAGTCCGTAAACTCCTCCTAAGAATTGCCAAAATCCTGCGATAGAAGGCGACTAGCGAAGCAATATCGCCTTTGTATTATCCGTTCAGTGGCGGCAGCTTCACTTTGATTCATTTGAGACTGCTAACTTTTTCAAATTGACTGCCATTGTTACTGAACAGTGCATCCAGTTCACGAAACTGGTTTTACCCGCATTTATAAATAAACCGATTGCTTTAGCGATTTCATTAATTGTCACACTGCGTTTTTCAGATTATCTTAGCCAAACAACAGCAGGTGCATACAATCAGCGTAGTCTAAGCTAGTTTGTCGGCACCCGGCCGCTAATTCTACATCATCAAAATTGCGTAGGGTCAACTCCGACATGCAGTCAATGACGTAATTGAATAAAATAATAAAAGTGATACGACCTTGTCGTACGCCGAGCCTAATGTGTAAGATTTACTGTTTTAGGAGTTGACTCTAGTTGTCTGGACTGACAACTCCAAAATCCCTGGGCTGGCTTAGTTTTTGTAACACTGCTGAATGCATCCTTCAATTTTATGTATCTCTCTCACAGACTGACTACTCGAATAATAGTCATTTAGTATTACTTTGGCCTTCGGTTGAGGTCACAAACAGAGTCTGAGTTTCTGCACTAAAAGTAGCAACTGTACTGTACTTTAATAATTTTCCACTATCAAATGTTGAAAATCTGCCCAGTTAGTCGTTCATAAACCAGTCTGTAATTTACCCATTCTCACGCAAGTGTTTAGGTAATTCCCTTTTAAAATAAATTTATCATGTTGTTTGTGCTTTCAGGGTCTTCAAATTTGGGCTAACTACCACAACGGCAGCACTGGCCAGTTATCCGTCATAACCGCTTTTCTTATGGCTGCCGGTGCGCTAGCCCGGATTTTTACTTCGATTCAAGAGACCAGCGATCCTCTCATCATCACGAATTATATTGCCAGTTCATCAGCCAATCTCATTATTTTGGCTCAAATTGTGTACTATTGGAACAGCAAGCTCCCGTCAGCGGAGGAGAGGAAGAAAAAGAAATAGTTCCTCATCAATTTGGATTCCTTGTAAAGTTGTTTTTGTGTACAGTTCTTCAATGAAACGCCACGCAGCGCTCACTTACATTTATGTGATTGTTTTGCCATTCGTCTAGCTTCTTTAGTATGTCCATCTTCCAACGATTTTGTACATCTATCTTTTACTAATCAGGTCTTAAGGTAAATTTATATCGTTTGCTTTTCTTATCTCCAACCTTGTTTACTCTTCCGTTTTCATCGTTCCCTGTTGTAAACTGTCGAGTGAGCTTATTTTTCTCCTGACTCCACCGACACCTTCAACGTGTTGCGGCTGATGTTGGGAGTGTATATTTATTACCACGACCATCAGCGAGTTCACTTAGCGGAACCTTTTGGAATATTAGAGCAGGGGAGTTATTCTGTACAGAGCTGGCGAGACCAAGCCATGTACTACGCTGCACTGAAGTGTATCTTTACCGTTTTCTCTTTCTTGAAATCGTGCTCAAATATTTTTTCGAAGTGCGTGTGCGTTGCGTCACGTGGGACCTTAACGGGTGTTGGCGTTCGTGTTCAGATCGGCTTACTGTAGGTTGGGACATCTGTGACAGAGTGCAGTGGAATCGTAGCTTTGCGATGTGAGTGATCAGGGCAGTGGGGTACGCATGTGTGCTGGAATTAAGGTGGGCAGTTCCGTGATGGCAGCCGTCTTCAAGCCTCCCGACTATAATCTGTCTCTGTTACAATAATCGGCGAGTTCTGTTCGACACCCATTTACACCTAGTTGAAGATAACTTAAACTTTAGTTAGATGGACAACAGCTGCTTTAGATGCGCCGCATCATTCTATGGCGCACAGGGTGGTTGCGTAGTTGACGGCAGTTGAATTGTTGTCTGTGCTGCCTTCCACAACGGGCTGTGTCGGATCGAACTGCACCATTTCATACATTAGTCAGGCCACTTGGACTTCCTATGGACCCGAAACTGTCGCCGTAAACGGCGAGCGTAGAAGCGTGTCTAGACGCAGGCCTCATGCCTCGCAAGTAGAATCAACCAATCCGAGCCCTACTTGGCTGGCATTCGAATGGTGAAAGGGAGAGGAGTGAGGCCAAAATTGAGGTATCCACCCCCACGGCAAGTCAGTGCCATCCTCACTCAAATGTATCTCATACGTTTTAACTTACCAAAATGCTCTTAGTGTCGTGGCTTAGGGTGTTACGTACCGACGCGATGGCACGATTCTTCTCGGGACTGAGAGTCGGGCTGCAATGGCTTCTCAATGGGGACTACATTGCATCTTCATGTGCCATTTGCGCCGACACCAAAGTGTCCGGTACATTCTGTGGGAGCCAGGTGTGACGCGTTGATTAGACACTTAGCTTTGTATTCTGCGCTTGTGGCGCTGCCGGAGCTTTGAAGATGAGAGGGGCCTTAGTGCTGTATGTTCAACGAAAATCTTTTTCGCTTTAAATTAATTAACCTACAAATCCCCGTCTACTACTCCATGGAGCACATGGTGGACGTGTGTGTGTCGTAGCCTTTGTTGAATCAAGAGTCTTCAGCGGAGTTCAAATTGATCGTAGTTGGAAGACGGAGAAAAGCCGTGACCTTGACTGGTTTGAGCCAAATGCCCAGGGGGGTGAGTTGGACGCCTGGCCGGGAACTGCGCGCAAAAAGATGCTGACAGTCATGTGGAGAGACGCCACAATCGGGACAGCTGTCGGATGTAGACGAGTCGAATTGGTGTTGGTACTGGCGAAGGACCATTGACAAGCCGCTGTGTACTTGAGTCAAGATATAGCCAGTGACCCTCGGCAGTTGTTGTTCCGAGGTCGCAATCGGCGGTGGATAGCCGCCCAAAAGGACCGTGAGGTGGTAGCTTAGTTTTGCTTCGACAGCGGCTTCCTAATGAAGGCGCTGGAAACCTGTCATGATGGCAGAGCCATCGACAGGTAGATCCGATAGACACTATGTGACAGCTTCACTGTGGAGAGCTCTAATTGACGGCTGAACGCTTAGGCTGTGTTCAGGAGCGTAGCAAAAGTGGTGATTAGGATGGCCATGTTGCGAACAGGTCCACTAAAGCTGCTGGTCTAAGGGTGCTTTGTGAGAGGCGACCGGCAGGACAGAGGTCTCCTAATGAAGATGACCCGTGGGCGACATTTTATAGCAATTCGTGATTGAGAGGAGGGCGGTGTTCTATGCTGACTGAAGACGGTGGAGGCTGGAAGAGCCGATCGTTGGAGACCAGATTGGTGCCGCATAAGGGAGGTGCGGCTTGGCCAGCGTTTTAACGTGGTCGCCAAAGTCTTTCACGCAGCTCCTCGATGTGCCCGCCAGAGCCTTGAGGACCTTGGTGTAGCGGCTCGCTTTGCCTGCGGCCTCTTTGGCGTGGTCCACGCACGTGAATAGTGAACGTCCTCCTCCACGGTCGAACTGTCATGTCCACATCGAATCTTACCGTCAGTCGGCTTGATTCGGACACACCGTTGAGGCATGGGAAGATAAAGAGAGCATTGAATTGATACACTGCCTATTGTGCGCACTTTTAAAAAGAAAATAATGTTGGAAACTGTCACAATGAGTTTAGTGGTCGGGACTCGGGAGGCTGCTATCTGACGGGATAACGCAGGACTGGGGGCAATCTGCAATAGCTCTTGACTAGCCGCGTTCTGGCTAGCCGGGCATCCAAGATCCACTCACCGAAACTTAGTGCGTATGGAATTAGAAACCAGGCTACCTGTGGCACGCGGAGGAGGGCTGTCTAGCTCTGTCGACCACTGTACCAACACCTCCTACGCAGACTCGTTTATGAACATTCACCTGAACGCTAACGGGACTCATCTGTTACGCTCTGCCTTGGGCCTCAACAGAGGCCCTGAGAGCCGTAACATCTGGTAGTATAGGCAGATAGTATTGCCAGTAAAGACTAGGGAGATTGGGATGGTCATTTCTGGCTTATTAGCCGACGTCAGCCTGTCACACTCAGACCCAAGTGTTTTTTCATCCGAGCCTTGAACTCGTGACCTTAGCGGCTTTCCGTTAGCGGTCGGGTGAACGTTCAACAACGAATGTCAAAATCCCCCTGATCTAAACCGATAAGACGAACTCGTGGCTCAATTGTTAGGGCGGTTGACTCTGAGCAAACAAGTCACGATTTCAAGGCTCGGGTGAGACACCACTTGAGTCTGGGTATGACCGGCTGACGACGGCTATTAAGCCATAACTGGCCATTCTAGTCCCCCTTGTCTTTGCCGGCAATACTATCTGCCTACCTCATACCCACCTTGAGGTTGCGTTGTCATCTGCATGCGTTGGTTGCGAGAGTAGGTGCTAAGGTGGATGCAGCACAAGCCGCTTAACCTTGTGCAGTTTGACGCGCGCGGTCTATCAATAATTTCTCTTTGAGATGACGGTGGACCTCGCCGCTTGCGTGCATGTGAACCAGCACTCGTGTACTGACTAGTCTTCTGCTCACACAGCACTCGGGCGATATGCTGCTGACATCGAGGGCACGACCGGCAAGCTGTTCGCGTTATCAGTTAGTGCCAATTAATGCGAGTTAATAGATATGTGCTGTTAAATTACTGATACGAGGTTACTGCGTGCAACGTTAGTTCTCTCTTTATAGGTATATTTTTAAGGCTTAAGGATCGGTCATTCCGTTGATGAGGTTCAAAACGAAACTTGCGTAGAAGGTCGTAGGGACTCTATACATTCACCTAAACTAAAATGATCGTTATATAGACCCACTGCCATCCGGTAATACGGGTGGTCATGCGCACGATTCCAGGAAGCGTAAGTATTCCTGCGTACCATAGCTCTAACGCTAACTCTAATCTACCTGCAACTTACTGCAAGGCCCTGGAATAGGAGGGAAACTTTCTAGTCCCCTGTCTTTCCAGTCACCCTATAAGAGAGGATTGTGAAAATAATCGGGGAAAAACTGAGATCTTGGATAGAAATCTGAACCATGTGTGATTGCAGGTATCGGGTAGTGTCGAAGTTTCATCGAGGTATTCAGCACGCAGTGAATACACGTATTAAGAAGACTTTCTTGTTAATTTACATGACTTATCTGGTTCAATCTAGGCAAAAATATTAATAATCATTGGCCTCTAGTCTGTTGTTTTAATGGTGTCGATTTCTCTGTTGAGAGAGCTATACTTAGGGGAAACTCAAAAGAGTTCACTGTCAGCTGTAGCTAGCCAAATATAAACTTTGAAGGAATGACCTGTAATTCGGAACTTCGATATAAGATTGTCTGCTTAGCAGTGGAAACCGCTCTTCAAAGTGCCAAAGCTATGAAAATAGCTTTGTGGTGAGAAATCGAATCCCAGGTGTGGAGCACCCGAGGTTATAATCCGCAAACCTTTTGTTCATTGAGTGTAACACTACCATTTATCCACGGCCCCGTTGTTTTTTGACTGTGATCGGAAATATGCTGATAGTGTGGAGCTCACAAATCTGGATACGGAATATGTATGTCCTGTTGTGCCTTGGAGCTCACAAGTGTTCCGGAACATATATGAGGTCCAAGGCACATACATATTCCGTAACCACGCCATCATATATATGTATAGTAGATGGGTCATAAGCATTTCATCAAACCGAAGTTCGTCACTGCCTCGCCACCAACTGTCACTGCAGGCGACCATAGTCAGCTTGGACAGTTGGAAATCCGGGTTTGACCCTTTTATGAACTGAAGTGCGTATAGAGACAAGCTCGGTCACGCGAGCGCAATATCCGGAGTTCAGCGTTTCGCGAGAATGGCACGCATTGATCTAGCCTGATTATAAGATGGGAAACTATATTTTCATGTGGTTTTGCAACAGAAGATCTACAGCCCACGCCGTAGCGTGTTGAATAGCAGTATATTTTGAAAAATTTGCCTACGCAGACTGAGCTACTGAAGTGACTGCTTCAGACTTATTTTATCATGTTTCTCCTCTCACTAGAATAGGTATATGCACGGAATATCCACGTGGCTGAAAACTTTTAATCTCAACCGAAATTAAGTGGGCCCATATTATAATGGTGATCAAGTGCCCCGAGCGTGCAATCCAGGCTTTCGGCACCGTTGGTTGATCTGTGCGAATAAGCCAGAAATTGTCCTTTTATTGGTCCCGTTTGCGTATCCTATTTAACCTCAGTAGTTATGGTTTCTTCCTTAACGACGGCCAACTTAAATTGTGTTGCCTTTTCTCCCTTATCCTTATGTACGTATAGACACGGGGAAATACTGAAGTTAAAACAATGAACAAGTTGAATGCAGCTTGAAATTGAATGGCATTTTAGAATAGGGGGTGAGAAGGGCTGTTGCATTTTCCTCAACACATTAACACACTTTTTGCACGGCAATAGTCTATAAAGATTCCCCTACCAAATGCAATCTCAGTCATGTTTTCGCTACGAAGGGTGTTGGCCTTTCAAAATGCAATTAAAACGATACGCTTTTCTTTCGTTACATTAGGATATCTAAAGGCATTTGCCCATCTCATGAATTCTCGTGAATTTAAAAGGAAAACTCCTGTTGCTGAAAATCAGCCCAAGCTGCGTCCCCCAAAGTTCTACAACGGTAAAGGAACAACTTTTCATTAAAAAGGGGCATATTTCGGTTAATAAATTCATGTTAACTTGTTTAGAACTACCTAATTTTTTAGAAAAGCAAAAATTTTAGAAAACCTAAGCGGTGTTTAGCTGTGTAAACTTGAGTTTTTAATGTATAGAAAGCCCGTAAATGCTCAAAACGAAGGAATGGAGCAGCAGTATAGGTAGAATTGTGTTTCAAATACTCTTTTTGGGAATTTTTTGGAGATAGCCTCTTTCACGTTACGTGCGATATAAAGTGCGGCCGTTAGTAAAAACTCCACAGCTCGAACATGCATTCCAACATAATTTCAAGAGAACAGCCTGTTTTCTCCTCCGATTCTACCTTATTTGAGAAGCGTTGGATTAAGTCAGAGTTTCGATTGATTGCTCCGATTGGGACTTCACGGGGTAAGATATTTTATTAGTTCGTATCTGGAAATGTGGCTCAGTGACTAATAAATGTTGACAGAATTTTCAGGTGTAATCGGAAACGTACAAGGGGTATATGGGGTGCACTAACTAAACTACCTTTGCCGGTATTTTATATGTTGGATAGCAGAACGGCTAAGACACCGACCTCAGCAAAGCGCTTATCAAAAATTAAATACCCATAGTGACCAAAAGAGCTACTCGTACACAATACAGTCAATTGTCCATATTACAAGACCTCGTGAATTTAACATGAAAACTCCTGTTTCACAAAATCAGCCCACGCTGCGTCCCCGAAAGTTTTACAACACAAGAGGGACAAATTTTCTTTTAAAAAAGACATATTGTGGTTAATAACTTCATGTTACCTTGCTTGAGACGAAGGAGAAGAAGAAGATGCGATCGCTGGGACAAGACTTTTATTCGCTGGACGTTTCGACAGGCGTCACGGATTCTTCATCAGAGACACCTGCAGAAAACAGTTGCAGAAAGAGGTAATACATGCACAGGAAGTGGTAGTATTTATGGGATGCAGTCATAACTGCACACTTATGATAACAACAATTAACGCTAATTGCCTTCTTGAGTGTTGGTCGTCTGTTGACCGGCATGCGGGCTCTGACCTGCTGAACTTGCATCACGCGTGGTGGAATGTCTGCTGATGTCTCTGATGAAAAATCTGCGGGGAATGTCTAAACGTCAGGTGACTAAAAGTCTTGCCCCCGCGATCACATCTTCTCAATTTCTTCCTGGGGCTCGCGTACTCGCTTTTACTAACAATTACGTTGTTTAGAAACACCAAAACGTAAAATTCTGAAAATGTGAACAATTAGGGTAAGTAAACTTAAGCTTTGAATGAGGATAAAACCAGTTGATGCAAAAAATTCAAGCGAACAAAGCCGTACTAATATAATTGCATTTGTAACTAGTCCTGTTGTTAATCGCTCGGGAACATATTCTTTCATATTACTCTCAACGTATAGTATGGTCGTTGCCAAACAGTAGAAAGTTAGAGTATCTATTAATTATTACGGGTTTTAAAAAACAGTTGCTTTACTGGATTCTTCCTATTTCTTCACGTGAAATAGACAATACCGAATGCAAAGGTCATTGATTTACAGTAGTGAGTTGACGGCAAAATCGCATTCTTTTTTTACCTTAGTTCACTCTTCCTCCAGCTCCTGCCTGGAACTTCTACATAGGCCATTACGACGCTGGTTAGGGTAAATTGTACGGTCTACATGGTTTCTTCACCTACAATAGGCGCTCTTGAATAAGTTGGTGGATTAAGAGTTTCATCTCGAGATCAGTACGCAAAATGTTTCCCAACCTACACCTGAGACTATGTGGGGGCATTGTCGTGTGTGCACTTGTTTTCAACAAGCGTGCTATTGTGTAATTGTAAGTAGCCATTAAAAACAAGGAATATTAATCAATGCGCATACGGAGGTTGGTAAGTAGGGTGCAAACACCCGCTGATAACCAACTTTGCAAAGCAAAAAGTAGTTCATTGAAACTACAAATATACCATTTATAAAAAAGTCACGGGATTAACGGTATTAACTCTTAAACAATAACAGACTGATATTCAGATGGAAAGCCACGTGAACCAGCTTTGCTTGAGCGTATGACAAAACCCTGAAGGAATCCTGAGTACTCGTATACTTTTGTGCGTTCCTTCTGCTCACCGTGGAACTGCGTGCGTCCTTAGTTCGACAGTCGATTTCGACTATGTCCACCACGTACTTCAGCAAGCTGGACACAAAAACGCCGTGAGTTGCGCGCGAATGAGTTTTAAGTGATAGAAGACTTGTGGAACATTTACCGCACTCTCCCTTCCCTCACTCACCTGTGCCCGGAGTGAAGCCAAGTGAACAAGATCGGAGGCGGGATCGGGCGCAGTTGGCTGGCGCGGTCGAAGCCACCCCTATGTGTGCCCCCACATCTGGCTAGGATCCCAGTTGAGTGGGAGTACCACAAAGGCCACATTAAGTAGAAGCCATTGCAGCTTAACTCTCAGTCCGCCAGGCAATAAATCAAACACTGGCAACTGACCGCGCAGTCAGAGGTATCCCTTCAGTTGACAATCCCCCAAGTTGCGGCTTTCGGCGCACCGTGATAGCTTCGAGCGCGTCAGATTGTTTATAGGGAAGAGAATGCACTTAGCCGTCGACCTCACGCTCTCCCACCTCCAGCATCAAGCCACCGTTCAAGCCAGTCAGTCATCTGCTGTGGGATGGACGTTGCGGCTAATAGTGCCGGCGAACCCGTCAGCGCGCGCCACAGCACGACCTGGCTTCCTTGATGCACATCGAAGGATTAGAAGGAACCCTCACCGTCTGACTCCCGGTTCACTCAACAGCTACCAAACACAACGCACACTGGGCCGATGGTGTGTCTGATGAATGTGTTAGCTGACTGCCTTCTCAGCCACGGTGAACCGTGAAAGTCTCATACTCGCAACACATATCGCACCTAAGGTTATCGTCATGGGAATGGACGCAACGTAGACATGAACCAATCACAAGTGCCACCCCCTCCCCCTACCAAACCCATTCACGCGTAGCCAACGCTTACTATCTTCCCATTTTCTCTGACGATGGCTTCTCGTGTGGAGCCGAAAGCTCAGGACAATAAATTAATTTATCCAGTGCTCGACTCATCTCCTTCTTTATCCAAGCAGATACCTGGAACGCGAACTTTCTCATTCACTCGGTTATCGTTATGTTATGAAAGGGTCGAGTTCAGCATTATGGTTAGAGTTAAGGTTGGGGTTAGCACTAACGTTTGAGTTGAGGTTAGTGTTGGGGTTGGAAGATGGGACTAGTTATTCGTCTTTAAATTGCGTTCCTTCTCCTATATTTTGTTGAGGAGACCACATTAGTGATCTGTGCTGAGTCATGTTTTAATACTAAGACTGTTTTATTAAGAATTCATAGTTAATAATTAAGATCCGCAGTTAAACATCCAGTGCGGACCTCCCAGGTCTGAGTGGGGATAAGAAGTGAGATTGGCTGCTGACTTATCAAGCCCGTGGAGTTTGGAAGGACCTAGTTATTACTGCGATGAAAGCACGGCCAACCTAAGACTAGACATCCTCTCAGTTGCGTCAGTAGCGAGCAGAAGGACAACTACTTGCTTACCACACTTGTTTGCCTCCAATAATTCGTATGCTGATCACAATCTTGAACTCGTTCGCGCAACTCTGTCGATACCACACAGGTCGATGGTCAAACCGAGAACCAGAGGGGGGGCAGCGCGAGCGGTAACGGCAGTCCGTGTGCGCAAACCGAGTAGCCGTAAAAACCCTCCCAGTTTCCAAGGGGTGACAATCAGAGGACCCGACCGTCAGGCAAGACGTGAACCCTGCCCTCCCCCTCTCTCCATCCCCCTCTATGCTTAGCCGTCCGTCAGATCCCCCGGCACACCCGTTATCGCGCCGGTTGCCCGCATAGTGCGCGCCTGACAGTCCTGACAATTGGGGACCGAGCTCAGCTGCCGCGTGGGCGTCACGTCAAGATGACAGTGCCACAATAGCATCGCGGGCCACTCTGATGAATGTGAGGTCACTCGTACGCCCGGCCCCGCATGGGGTCAACCCGTGATCTGTGGGGGGAGGGGGGGCGATCGCACAGTAATTTTGCGGTTGCGCGCGTGTCTTTATTAAACGTTGTTCTCGTTAAAATGCTCCACGGCTGTTGCTGTGCCGTTTCTCGTAGCACATAGGTTCCTTTAACCGACATCGCAACCTCGTTTTGACAACAATGTATTCCTCTTTAACACTGCGATTGGCACTTAGAATCGTTTAGGACTTTTGTCTGTAAATTAGTGATTGGAACTTAGACTCAAACGTGCTAAAGGTAAATGAATTGTCGAATGATTTTCCCACGCGCAAGCAATAAGTTTGAGAAACGCTTTGCTGCAGCTAGTTTGAAGCAAAACAGCATTTGCAGTCGGTGAAATTCGGATTACTCACAGAGGCTTCTTAAATAACATTTATTCTCCGAAACCTTTGCAGAATGCGGACTATAATGATCTTTAAGTAGTTTGGGCCGCATGCTAAATCACCACTCACGAAATACCATTCATAGCCCTTGAATATACTCGTAAATACGATATAATGCCAAGGCATATTTCTAGTTCTAGTAGACATCGTGTTCTGTCTTAACTTCTTACGTAAAAAATGGCACGCAACTTTTCTTTGATACATTATTCACGCGATTGGGGAATATCTTGTTACCAACAACTTCGACAATGTCCCTTTTGCCAGAGTTGCTTTATTTCTGTCATCTTAACAGTTTTCATGGGAGATACTTATGAAGCCATTTCGAACGAAATCACGACATCCTGGGGCAGGGGTCGGCAACCTTTTTGACTCAGAGAGCCAAGAAAGCAAATATTTGAAAATATATTTCAGTGAGAGCCATATAATATATTTTAAGATTGAGTTCAATTGAATGTGAGTATAATAAGCCTCTGGATTTATTCATGGAGGAACCAAAATCACAAAATTTGAAGTGTCGAATTCCAATTTTATCTGAGAGAGCCAGACGCAATCATCAAAAGAGCAACATCTGGCTCGCAAGCCATGGGTTACCGACCCCGGTCCTAGGGAGTTGCAGGTGTCCAAGCTACCAGCTAATTTACCTTTTGGCAAGGTTTATATCGCGGATTGACGTAATCAATACTCAGAAAGGGGCTCCAGGGAGCATGGCGGCTTAATGATCATCAGGTTATCTTAATATGGATCAACCAGCTCCTCACCTGGCCTTAAGAACTCATTCGAGAAGAGCTCAGGTAAAGCGGGTGAATGCTAGAAATAGGAAGGGGTTAACTACCACTCGAAACCACTAACCTAGTAAACCATAAAGGAAACGTTTCCTAATCAGAGGCTATGTAGCACGAATTCAACTCAGCCTTCAATGATCAAAAACAGAAATTGTTTTTTGCAACCCCAGACTGCAATGAACTTTTCCCTATGAACACTGCTTGCTTGCCTGTTCTTTCGTCAGGTCAGGTCAGGTTTATTAGAGGTGAATGCCATTTGAGCGTTTATTCAGGAAAATGTAGGTAAATGCCTTTGAACTCCCTACTGGTACAGAACAGCTAGGAAATGCATGGGTTCAACAGAACATTTAAAAAGATGGGTGTTGCCACTACAATGAACTGGGTAAAATGAGCCAACGGTGAAAAAACCTTGTCCTTTTCCTAGATCCCTTATCTGCGACTGTCCCTAGTGATGGGTTCGAGCAAGAATTCGAAACTTCAGACCAATAAACTTCATGTTCCAGCAATCGCATTTTCTTCTTCTGAAAGCATTATCTACGTTTCGCAGCATATGAGAGTTTTTGAAGATCATTTCAGTTGATTACGCGTAGTTGATGATGTGAGCGTTCAAATAATAGGTCAAAATAGAGGACAACTTTTTGTGTTATGGTGCTGTCTTATTTCAAACTAGGATTTTCAACAAGATTCTGTTTTGTAAAAATGTCTCTAAAAACTACCTTAGAAACCATTTCCATTGAAGTACTTTGACCGGGGATCGTTATCTACGCAACTGACTGAGACCAAATTGTAGAACTATTCTTCTCGAATTGAACGCATATATTCACACTTCTTCAATTCTCCGTAGAGTAGAGTAGGGCAGATCTGATTGGGCGGAGCATCCTTATAAAAGGGTGGGGTATATGCTCTCCAACGATACTATTACTATAAACTAAGGTAGTACCGTCAATGCACCCACCCTGCTGCGGAGCACATGGTGGTTGTCGCTGGAATGGGTGGTAAAACATATTTCATCCTAAACGCCAATGGCGTGAAGATAACTGTTGCCAACAGCACATGACCGGCTAAAATATCTGTATATATTTTTGGCCTATTCACTTCTATCATATCCTAGCAGAACTTGCGACCTGAGCTTGAGACATGAGTTTCCAGCGATGGGAAATATCCCAAGTATGGGACTGAGAATATTTTTCCTTGTAATTGGGGCTTCCTCTTGCCAGGGATTACAAGGTTGCCTAAAATAGCCTATGCTCCTTCAAACAGCTGAGATGCATATAAGGACGCTCTATGCAATTGAAGTTTAGTGTTAGCTAACGGCACTCAAGTACTTTTCAGTCTGATAAAGCTTATTCCGTTAGAAAGCCCGCTAGCTCCCAGTTAAGAAGCGCACAACAACCTAACCGGAGAACTCCTAGTGCAATTTTGGCGTCAGTTTAAAAGTTTAATGCTCATCTACGGAAGAGCGGAAAGAATGAGTGAAGTTATAAAAGGCTCAACTTGTTTTAAATGAACAGTTTCGATTGAAAATCAACCCAAATAAAACTGTAGAACACCACTAATTCAGTCATAAAGGTGTTAAAACGTGCTATAGACAGACTGCAAGCTTATCAAAGACCGTATAACTGGCGGCATAAAGTCATGTGCATTTATTACAGAGGAAAGTGAGGCTGTCTTGTGCATCTAAGGATGGAGTTTTAAGTCCTCTATTCAAATTTATATGAGTGCCACATTGTCTGCGTGTTTCAAAATAACGCTGAATGGTTAGAACATTGGAGTTCTTATAAAACGGTTGCGGGTTCGAGCCTCAAGTAGTGCACCGCTCGGGGTTGGGTATGACTGGCTGATGACAGCTAATGAGCTAGAAATGTCCATTCCAGTCTCCCTGGTCTTTGTGGGTCATGTTAATCTGCCTAAACTATTAGACTCTATGCGGCTTTTGGCGGGGCTCGAGGGTGTGTCCCAAAGCAGAATGGGACGAGAGAGTTCTGTTAGTGATTGGTGAATGTTCATCAACTCGTCGCTATTATTTTGCAAGCATGTAATTAAAGTATTTGTTCACAGCTCGTAGCTGGGGGTATATGTCCACTTTTCTTTCCTATCTATACATTTTAGTCTCCTCATTACCAATAGGGGGCTCAAGGGCATTCGCCTACCTTCCCCTCAAATAACTGGTACTGATACTGAACAACGAAACTCACAGCTCACATCACATATGTCGCGTAGCCTCCACACCACTGGAAAAACCTGCCTTTCATGGTATGGCCTATCACCTGAGCAGACAATTCTCACGATGTCACAGTCACTGGTAATTTCAATAAACATATCGTATCACCTCCCTGTCTATGCGCACCCTTTCGGCTTCGGAGTACACGATGTGCGTAGTTTTGAAACATAAAAAAATTATTCACTTCGACCCTTTATTCCCTCTCTCGTCCCCATCTTCCAGCCTTCATAATGAAAGTGTGCTCTGTCCCAACTGGGCTCCACATTTACATTACAGGTTGTAATGAATGGGCCCCCTGGGCCTTAAATATTTGGTCGGTCAAACTTTGAGAAAGAACCCTCATACACCACCGTTGCATTTGGCCCAAGAGAGGAGCAACTTGTACACACTCTTCCAAGTTTCTTGTGACAGTGAATGTGCTAGAAAGCGGCCCATCCTCTATTCTGACATGGCAGTGCGTCAGCAAGCCACGGGTCCTCGAAACTCGCCCCTCTTTCCCCCTGCCAGGCGCGTTAGACACAATTGCGACTAGGGAACTCGCGCGGGCGTATTCAAGCGTGGGCGGCGCGGGGAGAGGGGAGTGGTCGTTTGCCTTTCCCGCCGCATTCCACGTTCCAATATGTCTCCGCTCTGTCTTTTGTTGAAAACCGCTTTACCGTAACACGGTAAATTTTGGGTACTGCCTCGAGAGGTTTCCCCCACCGAAGCGCGAACATCAATACGGACACCGCCGGTTTTGTGCTTTTGCAACCCAATGTAACAACTCCTGCACCGGCAGCAGTCAGAGAGATGAGCAGTGCGTGAAAGGGCGTGAAGCCTTCACCCTCTGCCTTATCCCAGCCTACTGCGCTGCAACGTCCTGATTTCGGACTGCTAGGTGCTCCGGCTTCGCCAGTAGAAGACTCAAACGTCATTTCTAGGCTTTGTGTCGAAAGAAAGAATTGACACTGGTGCCTTTAGGATATAAGCCTGGACTGACAGGAACACCGAAAAGATGGAACCTGCCAGTTACCCCATATGCCTAGCGTGTCCATAGTGGCACATAAAGAACCTACCTTCGATCCGAAACACACTCAGTTTCGCCTCTGTGATGTTAGTCTTCCATGTGCAGTCAATTAAAGGAGCTACTCTGGATAATGGAGGGTTGAAAACATAGAATGCATCGTAGTTCGAGATACACCTACCACAGAGAATTTTCCTGAACGCTGACAGAGTACATTTGCTGCATGAATTCATACCAGTATTATGTCAACTTATTTATTGACAAATATATAGCGACTCAGAGGTCAAAATGACTCTTCTAATAAGCCTACAGATTTTGATATATAATTTTCTGATGTTTTAATAGGTGCTATAGCAGATAGTAGGCTGTGCGGGATATTCAGTGCATCAAGAAGAAGTGGCAGGTTGTTCTTCGGGTCTGTAGTTTACAGTGGTCACTCCACTTAATCCTTATCAGGCGCTCAACTCTCATTGATGGCTTTAAGGAATCGTATTCTACTTAGCCTTGCACCCCCCGTAACCGTTTCGACCTATGGGTTAAAACAGACGAGGGCATATTTTGTGTGTTTTCCAACACCTGGTATTCTCCCTCAAAACTCATCTCCCACACGTCTTTCAACAAGACAATGACCACGGTCTGACGAATAACGATACTCAGACGCCCCAGTCCAATTCGGGTCGTCTTTTCAAGAAACAAAGTTGTTACCCATAGTGGAATTTAGCAGCTGCATGGGATCATTTGAAAACTCTGTGTAGAAATAGTACTTCTTATCGCCTCCCGGAGAAGGGGCTAGAAAATACGTCTGAAACAAACGCTGGTAAATGACGTCGTCTGCAAGTTGACCGTGGCTCTTCGATGCAAAGCATTATAATAATCAAGATAGAATCATCTCTTTTTCCTTCTACAGCTCCTTATTTCTCCACGACCTGCCAGAGTGATCCGGCTAACTCCGCAATCGACTCCTTAGTAACGCAAGTATTCACCCGCTACGAGCTTAAGATTTTTATCCGATCATTGAGATGCTCGTGAAATTAACAGTTAACCCCCTCAGCCAGCAGTTTATATTCCTACCGGTCAATTTACATTTTATTATTTGCTTCGGAAAACTACGTCCTCCGGTTGTTTTCTAATACTCTTGCTATTTTTTCGAATATCCCGCGTAGTTTTACAATGCCCTTTGGACTGTGCATCTCCAGACGTTTATTTGTAAGCACAGTATTTATAATAACTGATTATGTCACAGTATAGCACCATATTTCTGTTCAAATCAGCTTAGTCACAGTGTTTCTACGTACAGACAGGCAAGAAGTTAGCTAACTCAGGTGATATAAACGGCGCAGGCCATAAAGCGGTTAAGTTAAGTGGAAGTTATCCAAACGGGCCAGCAGTCGGCGGTCTAATATAAACTACAGATCTCACCCATGCTCAGTCTTTGAAGTACCTTTTCGTCTGGAGGCGTAATCAGTATGAAGTACTGGACACCCAGTTGGTTCGGACTACCACCTTTTGTCTCGAGGATGATTATCCACTTGCAACCTCACAAGTACGTGAGCATCAGGTAACTTGACTACCATATTATTGAATACAACTGAGTGTGTATTTTAGTGTATTCATCGCCTACAAGTGCAACTTCTGTAAGGGGATCTCAGGGCTGAGATGCAATGGAGCAAACGGGGGAAGGGCGTCACCCAATCCACAGCCCTGGGAACTCTTGGAAGCGCATGTAGACAACACTAGGACTGTTTTGACAAAAAAGGGTGAAGAAACCCGATTTCTGCTTTCCAAAAGGAAGAGAATACACACAATTTAGTCAAAAACAGACAAAATGCTAATTAAATAGATTCTGTGATGCCGACTTCGCGGAGGGTAGAGGATTAGGGAGGTATAAAGTGCTACGAAGACTCACTGAGCTGAAGAGGTGTGCGCAAATAGCACTAAAATGATTAAATTCTACGCATCCACCAAGGTTTATCTCTTACGTCCATGCCATCAAATCGCTTCGTTCCTCGGTTCGGACGAAAAAATCCTATTCACAGAAAAATCAAAAATTCTGGAACCTCGGATTGAGTGCTTCAGAAAATTCCCCAATAAAACGTCGACAATATCTAACTATGCAATCAACAGATTTCCTCAACTAGGCCTCATGGTAGATGTGAACATTTCCCACTCGCTATAAGAAACAATAAAAGTTCTTACTAACTTGCTGATGGCAAAGAATCCACCTCTAACTCCATTCTAACTGAAATGTACACATATGAGGACACACCGATCATGAAGTAGCTCACTTCATTAGTTCGGGAGGTGTGGAGATAAGGACAAATCTCCTAGGACTTCACTAACGTCATATCACCAAAATGTGCAAACCTAAGAAGAGCCAGCAGCTCCGTTAGAACCACAGACGGAATGTTTGCTCGCGTCCTACTTACTCGCCTGCGCATGCATTAAGAGCAAAGACTTCCTCCAAAAGTTAATTTGGCTTCGTTGAAATTTTAGTCATTGAGATGGCCACCCTGGCCAAATACAACCAATTTTTAATAAATAAGGGTCAGCCTTGACTCCGTCTTCGTGGATCCGACTAAGGCCCACGACATAACAAACCGCGATGAACTCTGGAGAATTGCGCTAAAATTCAGATGTACAGAGTAGTTTAGGCAGCTGGGGGTGATGACACCCATCATGTACAATGGTGTAGGCCTTTAGGCCTTCGCTGTATCAAGTAGGATAAACGCCAACCATGAGGAGCGGCCTAGAATTGACAATACTGCTGACATGATGAACACATTTTCATTACTCGGCCTATGCAGGCAACTAAGCGAGCGTCCGAGTACAGTATCCATGACCTCTGTTCGCGGATGATTACGCCTGCAATGCCCCCAAACAAATCATACTAGTGGCGAAGTATACAGAATCAGCAAAGGAGAAAATATTGTTCAAGCATCAGTTGTTATCTTCGGATGCTTATGACGAAAGCAGGGTCATAGTACCTGGCACCGACATTAACGTCACTGAAAAATTGGCGTACCTGGGCAATAAAATCTCAAAAGACCTCAAGATCAACTAAGAAGCCGCCAATCGACTTTCGGAAGCCGGTCGAATCCTCGAACGACTACTTTGTTCATTTTCCAATCGGCGTAACCTCCGCCTAAACAAGAAATTGCAGCTTTACAGAGCAGTCATCTTGACCACGCTCCTATAAGAGTGGGAGGCGTGGATAGTCTACGGAAGCAAGGCGAGGAAGTCCAATCCTTTTCACCTCAGCTGCCTCCGGATCCACAGTCCTACTTACTTATTTGCTTTAACTCGCATGGTACACAGCGCTACCATCAATACCAACTTCGCCGAATTCACACCTTCCGCAACCCATCACTGTGATACCGCAGCTCATGACCGGCTCTCTGTCGCCGAACATGATGAGTCTGAATGCAATCGTAAGGCTTTTCGGGCACGAACAACAACTGCAACCACTCCTCAAACAAAATCATCATCCACACGGCTGCCACAACTGTCACCGCTACCGCAAACACAGGCCCAACTTGTCCGCATTGCCACTGCACTGACGCATCGACCTGGCCGGTTATCTCTGCATCCATCACATCGTGACTGGAGAGTCAGTACCTGAAACTCCTGTTTGCATTCGTCACACGACGCTTCCCTGCCCGCATTGTACCAGAGCATTCAGACACCGCATTGATCTATACGGTCATGTGCGCGTGCACGAGAAACCGTGAAAAAACCATCGTTCAGGCCTCTCTTACTCCACAGCTATGCAAAAATGACCCCCACCAAAACACGGACTGCGCTGCAGGTTCATCTAACCAGTCGGAGAGCACAGCCGCATAACACGCCTGCTTGGATCTATTCCCAATCTGTGTTCATTCTTATCTGTCTATCGTACAGTTTCGTGAAACGCGTTGGACAGAGGCTGGTGACATGTCAAGCATTGAGTTCAAACTCATCACCAGTTGACTTGCAAGATCGGGCAGGCTACTGGAACAGTAGAAGTATAAGATAACGCAAAGCCGATCTCGAGAAATTCATCCACATTGCAAGTCAGCACCCCCAGCAACTAGATGAAATCTGATGCGTAGGAATCTAACACGATAAGGTATCCGTCGTAGTTCTGAAGACTGTCAGCTGCCGAATTAGTTCAATCTCTGTTAGGAATGGTGATCAGACTGCCGTGGGACTCGCTCTGAATTGACGTTCAAGACTCACCGTTGTAGCCTGATCCACGTGAATTGAGGACGATATCGTGCGCGTGGTACGCGTAGACGGATCGCGTCTGCGCCCACATGCACTCCCGATCTTTTTGACTTTGTCTTGCAGTCGGGACAAAATGGGGGCGGGAGTGTGAGTCTGTTTTCCTATGCACAAGCTTCTGCATAAGTGCCATGTAGGATAGTGGTGAACCTCGACATCCGCGATGACTGAACTATAATAATAAATAGTGTGAATCCTACAATCTCAACCAAGCATACTATCTCTGTGCTATCAGAAGGGCCGAAACCGACGCTTTAACTCTAAATAAATCTCAAAAATCTAGAAGTTGTATCATTTTGGATTCTCAAACCCATCACCTACTTTACATGGACTGAGTTTTGTCTCAAAATGATGTTCTGTTAATGAGCAAGTTGGCTCACAGATGCTGTTCTTGCTTGCAGTTCATTGTGTTTTTTTTTACTGTTTCGACCGCATTGCTGCTGGCCTTGTTCATGTCGCCTTGCGTCGTTGCACCACCCACCCCAAACCATTCGTCTATCCATCAATTTCCTCCCCCCCTCAGAAGTCGACTGTGTCGCTGGGGGAGACTCATTGCTAACTTTAGTTTGATTCGACAGAGCTTTTCCTTAGACGTCTGTCTCTCCATCTCCTGTATGGTAGAACCCAACTTACTGTCGTAATCGCAGAGATGTTCAGACGCATTAGACAATCAGCCTTGTGCCCCACCACAACGACTCATGTCCTAATTTTGCCCCTTCCTCTCCCTCTCTCCCCACCTACGTATTCTCCATCGGTCCCATGTCAATGCAGGGAGGGGCTGATTGATGAATTTGGGAGGGAGTAGTGTGCCAAGCATTGGGGTTGATTTTCAGTCAAACAATTTTCATTTCAGAGTATCAAATTTTGTCCGCTGTAGCAAGCGTCTGCGGGTAATATTCACCCGAGTAAAACCCACTTCGAGGTCACCCACACGATTTTTTGGGTTTTGCATGCGCAAAAATTTTTTGGTCATATTTAAGAAAAGGATTCAGAGGACATCTTGAACTGTGAAGTTATCAGGTCCACTGTTCAAAGGTGAGTCCTGCTGGGACGGTTTTTGTTACCCTGTTTTATACACATTAGATCCTCGACAGCTGCGCGAACTCACGTCATTTCAATGAAAACAAGTGTCACGGTTGGACGGGTCAGCTTATCGAGTCATCCATAGCGCACTTTTTATAGGCTTCTAAGCAGTTTTTGGTCGAATACTATAAGGACACTGTACGAGCGCAGTCTAAAAAAATTCTTTAAGGGATAAACCTACCACCCTTTTCATGCTATCTTCTTCTTGGCTTCTCGGAAAAAATATTGGCAAGATCAATCTCTTAAAGCCATGGAAGCCAATATTACATTAAAAACAAACTCGTTAATCCAAATTCTATTCACTTCCTTCTCCCCAATACTAGCCGGTTCCACAAAATTTTAATTCCCTAGTTTAGTTTATTCGAGGTATTTCGTACAAATTCCGATCTACTGATTTGCTCTGTCATTGTTTCTTTGTCGATGTTTCTTCAGACAGTTCGATCAGATATTAGAAGCTAATCTTAACCAGAAACCTTGTTTTAAGTAGCCAATCACAGAGAATATTCTTCGCTACAGGACGGTTGAAGGCAGTTTCTTGCACTAAATGCAGTCATTGGATGTGAGGTTCGTAAGTGCTTTACAGGATATTGAATAGGAAAGAAGAAGAAGAAGAAGAAAAAGAAGAAGAAGACTGCTCGAGCTTGGCATTATTTTTTTCGAGCTCTAGATCTCGTAGAGGATTTAATCTTCGGCGAAAAAAGCAACGGAACAAGTAACAGTCTTAGATAGTAGTAGCTAATTAATGTAAGTGGCGCTAACCTGGAGATGACTGCGCGGGGCTCTGTATTAATTCCTGAAGTTTTCAAGCGATACTAATTTGTCCGATACAGACAAAAAATACCGGTTCCGGGAAGCAGTTGATAAGCCGAAATTTGGTGCGGTTGCGGTTCGTACTACTACGTCAGTGAAAGTGACAGACTATTCTGGACGCGAGTTACTGAACACGCATAAACAATAAGGAAAAAGCAAGCCAACTTCTCGGTCAGACGTGATACCATCAATTTTAGGGAGTCTGAAATTCCTACACGATACGAAAACTTCACGAGTTGCGCTCTGCGAAAGTCGTGATTTTCTGAACCACAGTCCATAAACGGACACATACTGATTTTTATTGGATGGAATGATTATTCATGTGGGGAATGCGCTGGGATACACTGCTCCCTTGGTAGCACCTCTAATTCAGAGGGCCGGGTAGTTTTTCCACTCATCACCAAAACTGGCCGTGAACTCGCACTCAACTTTAATGTGACGAAAAAATTGAAATCGTAGAAGTTATAAACACCTGCGAGGAATACTCGAACTACTACCTTTTACGGGTTTTCGTTTGCGTATCTACTGTATCATTTAAATGCCACATCACTGGGTATATTATGCTTTACTTTGTCGCTGACTCTGATTATTTGGTCGAGAGCTAAGCCAAAATGTTGGATCAATCAAATTCTTGGTTCTGCGTCTATGACTGTTTCTGTCCTGTACAGGTTTAATTTAATAAGTTATATCTCTAATTGATCCATTATATTATCCTTTGGGATTATAAAGAAATTCAAATAGATAACAGTCCACCAGACAAAGGTTTCAAAATAAACTTGGAATATAAACGTTAAAAGTGCGTGTGGACTGTCGGAAGTTGACTTTTGACTTTTGTCAGTATATTGAAAAGTTCGAAGGTAGCCATGCAAGAGCATAGTTTAGTCTAATAATCCAAGAACCAGATACGGTATTTGGAAGAAAGTGGCAAGGCCAATGAGGTAGAAGTCTTCTACTTACTACTGTCGATATACTGAATTGTCTTGGACAAGCCTGACCAAACTTCCTCGAAATGAGGCCGCGTCGTTTGCACCTCGTCTGAAATGCATATTTGTATTTTCTGTTTAGGCTACGGCAAAAAAGCGGTGTGAGAGGTATGTCTGACATTCATTATAACTCAAACGGTACCGTTAAAAAAAACATCTGAAAGCAAAATCTCTTAAATAACCACTGTTTTTCAGTCCCAAAAGCATTCAAAGTGAACTCGAGCTTTGTGGTCAGCCAGGATCGCAAAACAGGCCCACTGCTCGATGGAAAGTGTGTTACGGCATTTGGGCGGCAGGATAGATTTGTATGTAGGAAATATCATAAAACAATCAGTGCCAAGATGTGAGATTCATATTTCCCAACAGAAATCTATATGTGATCGGCCTCTCGCCTTTTGTGAGTTATGTTCAGTTTTCGCCATTTTTTCCAAATAAGCCGTTCAAAAGCTAGCTGAACCTTTCAGTAAACTTTCATAAAACACTTGAGCTTTATATTCGAATTGGTTTAGATCAACCAACCTGTGGGAGGAGACGATGGGTAATGACTTCACTTGCAACCTAGCAGCCACGCCTGAAGCTTAAAGGAGGACTAGAAACCGGGTCTTTTCCCCTGCGACTAATGTGGACTCTGAGCCATGCTCATTTTGCCAGGAGATACGTAAATGCAGCATGCCTGCCAGTAGCGACCCCCTGCCTATTAGACAGATTCCACCCTTTCTCCCCGAGTCCTTTGCGCGCTTCCGTTACCGTCCACCTTTCAGGTACTACGGCCCTCGTCCGCAGCAGCAACACACAAGTGCATACAGCAAGCTAATGCATCGCGCTGTGCCTAAAACTGCGATAAGGGCTGATACACACACATGATTGAATTAATACGGCTGCAGGGAAGTGGAACCCCATGCAACCCCCCCCCCCCGCCCTCCCTGTTCTGCCTATTTTTAGTAAAGAATAAGAATGTGCAGGTCAGAAATAATGACGTTTCTAGCCACTGCAGTGACCAGTTAGCGGGTGACGGTGAGTCGGCAGGTGGCGCTGCGCGATGACCAGTTGCTTGCCGCTTTCAGCACTTATCAAGCCGCGCTGGTGTTTATGGGCTGCTGCTGCTGCTGCTGAGTGGACGCCAGTCACCGATGCTTATCTCGGCACCGCATTTGGACAGTTTGAGGGAAGGAAGATGGCCATAAAGATAACAAGTGATCGTCTCAACGCAAACTTATGCCACAGAATCTTCAGAAGTGGGCGCAAACTACCTAGCTGACCCACTCGACTTGGTCCTTTGGAAGGTGCGTGCACGAGGATCGATTATGCATCGCAGTTATGCCCCAAACGGGGACGTTTATGATTTGCCCTTTTCCCCGGAATGCAGCAAATTTCGCCTAATTGGTCTGAGATAAGACTGGTTTTTGCGCAGAGAAAAAGTAAGCATTTGTCGATCATTTTGTTGGAAAAAGACGAGGAAGTAATAAAAATGGTCAGACTACCGAAGCAACTGTCTGTGAATTTTTGTAAGAAGCAGTCTTTTCTCTCTCCTTCCTTATTTTTGTTCCTTTGCTGTCCGTCTTACTTATTCGAAAAAGTAATCGCAGAAAACAAAGAGGTGTTCATAAGACTGTCTTTCTTAGGCGATGCAACAAGCGAGCTGGTCAGACGGCGTCTAAGGACCGCAATCGCAAGCGCTTTCCCGTGGCGAACTTACGAGTGTTCTTCACGAACTTTTCCCTCTTACGATTAGGAGGTAGAGACCGACTCCCGTTGAAGGCCACACCTGTGTGTATTTACTTTTTCAATTGCTCCTGTGGAGCAGGATAAATAGGCCGAACAACGAGGCGCCTGGAAAAGAGGGTGCGTGAACACATAACGGCCTGGTTGAGTAAAGGTGAAACTAGATCGATCTCGAGTTCTGTTCTCGCACATCTTGTCGATACGAATGATCGAGTCGATACTAACGAAGCCGTTCAGGCTGTCTACCGGACACCAGCCAACTTTTCCAAGGACCTACGCCAACGGGCGCTTGCAAAAGCCAAAGCAGTGGCTATATGGCTGGCGAATCCGGTGTTGTGTTGTCAAACGAAGCTGACAGAAGCCCTTGCACTTCCGTGGCCTACCCCGACGCCAGGTGGCGATCGCATTTTGCCCCCACCGTTCGCTGTGCGCAAAGAAAAGCGATTATCCCTCCATGCATCTGCCCTCTGATCAACCCCCAAAACCTAACCCAATTACCTCCCCTTCCCCTCCCCCAACGCAGGAACCTCTACACGCCGACCTCGCCATGCGGGCGACGCGTAAAAGATGAATTGTAATAAAACCACACTATTTAACCCGGTCCAACTGTACAGTTTTTTTAATTACCCTGCAAATGTTCTGGCCTGATGATGATTTGCTGAAAACATAGGTTTGCCAACTTAACTTCTCAACTTAAGAATGGGAATATTTGCAGAAAATGTAGAACTTGTATGGCATGCTGTCGGAGTGATCGAGTTCCCAAAGGCAACAAAACCCACAGGCTTAACAGGAAACAAAAAGCCCTGTCTCATTCGAAACAGTGGATGTGGTAAGATTTTTGCAGTGGTAAGCAAAACTTTATCTCTCATCGTATTCCAGATAGATCTCCATTGATAAGGACTTTTGTAGGAAGCTGAGTATCCGCGTTTGAGCACTGTAAATGGGCTAACTCAATAGATCGACATTACTAAATCAGAGATTAAACTTTAAGTTTTCTAATTTAATAAGATAATCTTCAGTATTTGCAGCTGGTTCATTGAACTCAATTACTTAACATTGGGGAAATTGGAAAAAAACGAAAGTTAGAGAGACATGGGACCCAAAATAAGGTTCTTTTGGTCAGCCTTCAAAACATTTTGAAAAGAGAAAATCAAAAGTTTGTGGCTACCATTGCAGCCGCTAATAATCGACTAACTAACGAAGGACTGTTTGCATAAAATAAATCAAAAAGGCACGAAGTGTCCCACCTGGTGTTTGGACAACAAAGATGTAAATTCTTGATGGAGGAGCTGTGTTCCGTTTATGGCGAATAATGTCTTAAGCACGCAAGGTGAGCGGGCAACAGTAGCTTATGATGCCCCACTCATTTATCCCTACAACCTGCATGTTTTCCCACGAAAACGGTGCTTATCAGGTTTTACGGGCGGGGAATTAGGACACGCAGTGAAATATACTTTGATAAACCCTAAATGCATTTTTCTTGTACTGTATTTAGAAGTGTTGTTGATTTATATCTGTAGATTGTCCGAATCTGTATTATAATTTGACTTATTGCGGAAAAGCCTTATCATCCAATTGCAGGTTTCTTGAATTTCCCGGAAAATTTAAATGGTGGTTAGGAGGTCATCTACTTCAACTTACCTGGGGTCCAACTTACCATTTTGGAGTTAGATTAGTATAATCCGCGGCACGAAGCACCGCGCACACCTTCAATTTACATGCAGAACAACCTGCTCCCAGCGGCCGCGGGAAGCAACTTCAACTACATTTTTTCGCATTACACTTACTGCTAAAAATTTACGTCTCTGCCTATCCTATTTCCCCACTCCACAAAACGCTATAACCACCATTTTGCAGGAAAAAATGCTGGGACTAGGCGTATACGAGTGGGGCTACATAAGCTACTTTTACCGACTTATGCAATTTCTACTAGACTCCATCTTTCCAAGTCCGCCGTATTCCAGTAAAGTGGAAACATTAGAAAATGTACATACATGAGCGTGATACTACATAGTTGCTGATCCCAAAAATGTATCTTTCTGTTGTCTATTGAGGAGGGTTTTCCTCAAGGTCATCCTAAAAAGCAGAAATGTAATCGAACCTAAATCCAGTGGATGGTCACCTTATTCTCTAACTTGGCAGATTTACAAGTTTACATTTTCAGCACGTTTTCATAGTGTAAGTACACATCGGATTTCTTATAATAATCTAAGTCATAAGGAGTCAGAACCATTCTGTACTCTGTTGTCTTGTGTTGGTAGCTTATTTGGTTAGAGCCATCTTAAAGTCATATATGCTGCTGTGGCTTAAAATAAACGTGATTTTTCGTGAATCCCTTTGACTCTTATGTTTCTTAGATGATTAAATCTCTTCTTCTATTTTCAAATGCAGCTGAACAAACGTTTTTCAGCAACGGGTTTATTAAAACAGCGTCTGTCATCCTTTTTACTGTTCTTTTATGCATTCCCTATTCCTAAAAGCAGTTAAAGTTTCTTCCTCTGTACACTTCCTTCCCGTTGCGTTTTCTGTGTTTTTTTAATGATGCAGGAGGTCCCTACATTTTGTGACTAAAAGCTCTAAAATAACTTCCTGGTTCTGATACACCTTGGCGGTCTGAAGAGTCTTTGCTTGCGATGGTCGAACTAACACACACACTAATAGGACAAGAAAAATTGTCTTAACATGTAATGACCTAGAAGGCTGAAACATGAGCATGAGTTATTGGTTTGAGATACGGGCGTGCATTGCGCAGTTAGATCATCTAAAAGCATTCTGCCTATGCACGCCACATCCAGCTGTATTTATGAGTTTACATGTAGTTGCGGGTGTAAATGCATTAGGCGCACGCGACGACAGTTGGCAACTCGGTCGGTTGAAGTGGCTCCTTAGGGTGGAAAAAAAGATACCCAAGAGTTCAATCAGAGAGCACTTGGTGGACATTAACCTTACGGTGGAAGCAATGAGTGTATTTAAGCGTCATACTTCGGGCGATGACTGGGCGTCTCCTGCGCTTTACAGAAACTGTTGCAATGCGGATAAGACAGTCAGATCGTTGGAAGCAACTGGATCACGTGATCAAGCTCGGATTGTCATGCTGAGGATTGATAAAGGACTGCTTCACTGTCTTTTGACCTTTTAATCAGGCTCGACAGACTGTCTCTGTAAACTGAATTGGCTTGCTTTGATATCTGTCCCCGCATTCCTTTCCCCCTCACTATGCGCACCTGCATCGCAGACTAACATCGCATGCTTTGAGGAGTATACTTTTCAAATCTATATATTTAATCGCTGGGACAAGTATTTTGTTCGTCTGACGTTTCGAACTCCGCCAGAGACACCAGCAGAAACGACTGATTCATACACAGGCAGGAGCAGTATGCTACTGCATACTTGTGGTAATTAACGGTTCCCTCGACAGTGGCGTAGTGACGCTTTCCTATTACTATTACACGTCCCTTTGTATGAATTATCCGTTTCTGCTATCGTCTCTGATGCTGCGTCCGTGACGGATGTTGAAAACGCCAGGTGAATAAAATTCTTGCCCCATCGATTACATCCACTTCTTTCTTACTTCCTGGGACTCGCACGTTCGCCTGTATCGGCAGCTCGTGCTTTGTTTATCTATCAATTTTCAACCGTTATGTCGCTTTGTAATTAGACGCTAGACTTTGTCTTCTAAATAGCCAAAGACCTTACCGAGGTGAATAAAATGTCACGGTGCTCTACGAATTCATTTAATTTTGTGAATCTTGTTGCCTTTACCTTTTTCAAAGTTCTTCTGGATAAACAATGCTTCAATAAAGTTAGCAAGCTCGCAGGCGCCATCATTATAGAGGAGTAGCTGTCCTATAACCTGGAAATACTTATTGCTGATATGATTGAATAACTTTTGAGATACTGTGATTGATACGGCGATTTTGCCTTTAAATTTAACTCGAATGCTAAATTTAGCTGGATCAGCATTTCCCGAGCTGTGTGTAGGACTCCTACCGCCTGTTTTAGTGTAAAAAACACGATAGCTAATTAAACTAACACTATGTTTTCAGGTTTGTCCTCTTACAATGATAGAATGATCCAAATACCAAATTGGTGAGGAGTAAAATCATCACTGTGACTAAATTTCCCGGCAAAGGCTGGTGTGGTCCATGTAAAATACTATGAAAAATTATATACAGACCGTGAAAGGTCTGATGTGTCATTTAACTTATTTATCGTCAATCAGCTACTAAATCTTCCTCTCCAGATTCCTCTGACTAATGGTGTGAGCTACCTCTTCTGGGATGCATTTCGGAAATTATTTAAAAATGATGTACACCATAAGAAATGGCACTGACACCTCTTCAGGAGATCCATTGCCAAGCTAAACGGTACCTTTGCTAAACTTCCCTATCCACAGGCTAGGCGATTCTTTTATTCATCACATTCCGCTTGAAGTCCCACACGTGCCTTTTCATGCCATGTGCGGGATGCCCGACTTCCAGCAGCCATGCTACCGCAACTGTTTATACGGCCAGAGCGGAACATCACAAAGGATGACTTCTGTGCCTTCTCATGCCTCTTCGTTGTTTTTTTTCCAATCTCGGCTTGGAGCACTCTCGTTAAGGCATAACAGACGAGCCGCCAATCTGGCAGCCAGTTGGCGGTGAGTGCTGGAGCAAAGAGAGGGAGAGCGAGAGAGAAAAAAAGGGAAAGTGCCTTCCTTTGTGGGTGGGAGCCGATTCCGAGCGCCTCTCTGCCTGTACTGTTTATCAAGCCTCTCTCTCCCTCTGCGCTCAACATTACCTATCTGCTCGACATATCTCTATAGGTCAACTGCATCGACTGACAATAAGAGACGCTGGTGTTGAAAAACGAAGCTCAAGCAACAGCGAGAGGGCATAGGGTTTTTGCGGCCATGTGCATGTGCCTCTATGCAGGCAGTTGTATACATGTGGTTGTAGTAGCCCACGGGCATCAGTACTCGGCAGCCAAGGGTCGCTATAACATTGTACGGTTTTCTTCTTCAGCTGCAACTGAAACTCAGTTGCCGTTCTGCCTTACAAAATGAATTAGCCGAAAGCCAAACTGTCTTTTTTACTACGTGAGGCCTAATCGTCTGCAAGTCGTACATAGCATGGTCGCTTCAACTGGCATCATAGTGCCAGCCTGCGCGTCAATAAGGGTGACTATAAAGCAAACGAAGGTGTTAAATCATTTTAAAAAGCGCATGAGTAGATCGTGAAAGGAAAAACGCTTCCTGAAAAAATATTAACAAACCGCTTTGCCTCCAGAATCATTTTAGCTGGCATATCTCCGAAGTTAACTTCTGAGATTGAAATGTCTTGTTTTGTGGTTTAGGGTTGCGTGTCTTATTGTCCACAATAACAGTTTGGCGCGGATTACAGAGTTAACGGATATGCAAAAAGGCATGAGTTATGAGCGATTTCGAAAACTGAATGACCTGGCTAGTCGAGTTTTGGATGAACCGATAAACAAAAATAACCGTAGTTTGATGCATACGAAAGGGTTACATAAATTGGGCTGGGTAACACTTAAGTTTAGTGTCTTAAAAACATTGTTCCACTTGACTACATAACATTAAATGGGAGCTAATTAATTCAGATCTTCCGTGAGGCAGGGTTTTGGAACACAAAATTCTGTATAAGCAATTAACTGAGAAAGTTGGCCTGCCCTGCCAAGTAAATGTGTAAATAAAACACGGAAATATAAACTCTCTTCCCATGGCAATACAGATGGGTGGGGGCTCAATTTTAGAATGTTGACTAATCCCGTATTCTAACCCTTACACTTGACCCTAACCTTATCCTAAATTCTAACACCAATCAGCCTGAAATTTAATGCAAGACCACCTGTAGTACTTAGAAGTTCCTTAACTCGTGTTCTATATTTGTTCAAATTGTACTTAAAGGATAGCAACCGATACGCGTAATTTTGCATAAAGAGAATTGACACAGGCCCATTTCATATTTTACTTGATGTACCCTTCAAACTGAAAAGCCGCCTACTATGGAAATTCGCTTAAAAAATAAATTTACAACAATTTAGTACCTTGGGTTATTTCTTAAAGCGATTTCGATAAACAAGTCCTAACCCTACACGATATGCAGCAATTGCAGGTTGCTTACGTTTAAGGAATAATTTGTACAATCATATAAGGATCTTCGTCGAATGAGTCTGCAGATGGAGGGGAGTCTTAGGCAGCAGAAGCCCTAGAATACAGGACATCCCCCGTTGGTCAGCAGAACGGTCTTCAGCTAAAGCTATATGTGAGACAAGTAGGCTCATGGGTCGTACGAACTGGTGGTCGTGCACCATGCGGCAGTACTCTGAAGGCTCGTTTTGGAGCCGATAGTTGAAATTAGTTACCCATAATACGATTACGAGCCGTAGCCGGTAGGGAGACATCCACCTTCAACTTGGAGTATTATCTGAAATCCTCTCCGTATCAAGCTGCCTCGTGAAACTACTACCCAACCAACCACGCCTTAATCGGCTTTTAGGTGATCACGCTCTTTTTAGAAGTGTCTTGGAAAATGGCGCCGAAAAGGGTGAATGCGACCCAAAAAAACAAAGACAGACCAAAAACACTTGGACAGATTGGCACTTCTATGTCCAATTCTTAATTGTGCTCACAATTTATGTTCAGAAAAAATGTTGGTTAGATAAACTAAATTGCATGCATGGTTAAAATAATTCGAATCCTGCAGTCTTGGATCTGTTATTGGTGAGGAGGACTTTTGGTCGCCTAAACTAAACACAGGAACAGGAACCGCCCACAATACGTGTAGTTTAGTGCCAAATTCCGGGAAAATCAGATTCAGGCTTAAGGGGAGGTTTAGGCTTAAGTTTAGGGTTAGCTTTAAGATTGTGGACAGGGTCAGGATTATGTTAAGGGTTAGGGTTTAGGTTTAGAGTAGAGCTGGGGTTAAAATTGAAGCTACCGCTTAGTCTTAGGTTAGGGCTGGTGTTAGGGTTAAGACATGGGAATATTTACCCCACCAATAGTAGTTTAAGTAGTGTACTTCATATACCCCTAGTCCTATCATTTTGTCCTATGGAAACGGTGGTTATAGGGGTTTACTGGACAAGGAATTAGGATAGGTAGTGGAATAGACTTTAATAACTGCTAAACACATTTTATTTTATTTTATTTTATTTAGAAATGTTCTTGATTTATATCTATAGATTTCGCTCATCTGTATTATCCTAACGTATTGCAGAAAAACCCAATTATCGAAATGCAGGTTTCTTGAAATTTTTGAAAAGTAGAAGTGGTGGTTAAGGGGTCGTCTACTTCAAATTGATTGCACAGCCACCTATTTCAATTCAATGGGGCACTCCTATTTGCATGTTCTATTAAGGTGTCCATACAATTCACTCTTACCCCGTCACTTGCCAGTGCAACCCGTCAACCTAACTTTCCCTCTACTTCAATACCTCGCGCTGATCAAAATTGTCGGAAGCTAATGCCACAACGACAGCGACTTCTTTGATAATTATGATATACCAAGCACTAGCTAATCATCGTGATTGTAATAAGCTGCATCACCCAAATTCAAGTTAATAGCGTATTCGGCTTCCTCTGCGGCTGATGAAAATCAGCAGAAATTAGCAAACGGCATCTCAGTTGTTTTAAGGTAGTGCTAAGTAACCCCACCAAAGGGTGGCATTTTTAGGCGTAATGTTAAGTTCAATTCAGTTTTATTGAGGTAAAGATAGGCAAACGTCTTTGAGCTCCGTTTAAACCTACCGGGTTTTTATAATTTTGTGATAGGTTACCTCTTCTTGTATCCAACACCCTGACGCCAGCTTAACTTCTGGCACCAAAAGTACCTACATTATTGTAATTCAAGTAAAAGTTTAGCAAGTGATCTCTCTAGAGGAATCGCCGCGTGGGAATTTGCTTAAAGGTTCATGGGGGAGGGGGCGACGGCCCTCCTCCTGCTCTTTTTCCTTCTCCGTCCACCTGCAAGGGCGGAGGCCACAGACGACTACCAAACAGGACGTCCACGACCTCACTTCTTGTCAGTCATCGTCTCCGTCCCAGTTCGACCTGCTCACCCGTTCGTTCCGTCCCCCAGTAACGCGAACACGTGTGTCCGTGCGTGCGCGCGTGCACGCCAATGTGCGCACCACCCTGGAAGTCGGCAAGAATGGGCAGAGGAGGCATAATGCTGGTGGTGGTGGCGGCCGCGGTCGCGGCGACCGCACGATGGTAGTGGTGGTGGTGGTGGTGGTGATGGTGGCAGATGACGGATTTCCGATCTGTGGATCTTGGGAGCGGTCATGCGCACCGTTGACGAAGACGGCAGCAACGAGGAGGACGAAGAGCTGTAGTTGTCGTCGCGAGCTTCCGGAGGAGATGAGTTCGAAGAACCGCAACCACTCAGTACCGGAAGAGGTGGTCAGGCGGTGGTTGCTGAAAAATTCTGAAACCACAGGCGGACAGTGTCCTCATACGCAGAGTTGACGAAGACGGATATGGTTGGGCTCATTAAATATAACCCCATTTTTAGAGTTTGATACTGAAATGGGTTTTCCAAGTGGGGTCAGTGACAGCTGCAGCAGCAATTCTGATCTAATAATTCACGTAAGGAGCAATATAAATTCTATAAAATGTCCTTGTAAGGGGTTCTTAAGGTCCACTTAATTTTTTGGCTATTAAACTGCTCATTCAAACAGAGCACTCTACTTTATCCAGTACAAACAGTATCTCTACCTAACCCTCGGTGTCTGAAGTATTAAGTGATTTGTGTGTTTCGTGAGTAGTCCCTATTAGAAGTCGTTTGTTGGCACAATTTGTGAGTGTTGTATGCATGCACAGCAATGAGTTCAAATAGTAGCCATTCTGCAGTTTAAATATCCAATTTTAATCACGGTAGGCAAGTATACAGATTGTAACTGTGAAATCAAAAGCTAGGGACTTGTGGCTCCAAATCGCCAAATTCAAGACAAATCAAGCAACAAGAAGAACTGAAACAACTGCTTAAACTTCATTCCAAAGTTTAGTGCTTAAAGCAAATATTTTGCGCAACCTGTCAATTGAGGGCATTCCTGGAAAACTCCTAGCCTAGAGTGTTTTTCATTTTCAAATTGCTTTCAATTAGTATAGCCCTTTGCTGACGACTAAATATTGCAGGTTTCTAGTTTTCTTATTCCTTATTTAAGCTGTTGAGCCTTCGATTAACTCTGATTATGCCTTTGTAGGCATTACGTACATCAAAAGCTCAGGGAGTTATCAGAATGGATCCTAAGCTCATAAATTGCCACTGAAATGTTTACCCTAGTTGAGAATTTTTAAATTATATGCAAAAAGAAACGTTTTTGTATCCAATGGGCATAAGTAGCTAATGTAGGCCCACTCATATACCCCTATTATTAGCATTTTGTTCTGCACAAACGGTGGTTATAGAGTTTTGGGGGCGGGGAAATACGATAGGCAGAAAAGGAATTTTTAGAAGTAAGTGTTGAGTGAAAAAATGTGGTCGAAGTTGCTTCCCGCAGCCGCTAGGAGTAAGTTGTTCCGAATGTAAATTGAAGGTGTGCGTGGTGCTTCACGCCGCGGACTATACTAATCTAACTCCAGAACGATAAGTTTGACCCCAGGTAAGTTGAGGTAGACGGCATCCTAACCACCATTTCAATTTTCCGGGAAATTCAAGAAACATGCAATTTTATATTTGGGTTTTTCCGCAATAAGTTAAACAATAACACGGATAAGGAGAATCTACAGATATAAATCAACGACACTTCTAACTGCAGTAAAATAAAAATGCGTTTAGCGTTTAGTAAAGTATATTCTACTGCGTGTCCTAATTCCCACCCATAAAACCCTGTAACCACCGTTTATGCAGGAAAACATGTAGGGAGTAGGGATTAATGAATGAGCCTACATAAGCTACTGTTTTCATCCAACGTTTTCAATTAGACCTTGAGTCATAAAATCAGTGTGTGTTCTTGTACCCTGCGCCAGGAAGGTAGATAGAACAAAAAATCCTCTGATGGATTTCGCATCTGCAAACCTTGATAGAGAACAGCTGGATGCAGCCATGAACTACCTTCCTGAATAATGCCCACTTATTTCATTTTTTTAAATGGGAAGTGCGCATCCTTCCCGCAAGATCACGCAAATTTGATGCACGGAACTCTTCATTTACGCAGATTTTGTTCACAATTTCGGTAAAGGTTCCCTATAAACATTACCTTAGTTTACTTTGTATAACTAACGACTTATTTCGCTGTAGTTTATTCTTTAGTTTACTTTCGTTATTCGTTTATTATTTGGTTCTATTAGTTTAAGTTTAGCTTTATTTTAGTTCTAGTTTCGTTTTTAGTTTCGTTTGTAGTTTCGTTTTTTAGCTTAATTTAAACTAGGGTGGTATTTATAAGGAACCCTTACCAAACTTTCCTTATTACAGGGTTGTAGACGTCTGTGTATAAACCATCTAACTGCTGTCGTTCTCTACTCGCTTCTCCGTTTTTACGGGCTCCAATATGTTATCGTTTCGCTCTTGAAGACTTCCATCCGTAAAACTGCACTTTTCATATTACAAGTGGTATTGCGCCATAGTTCTGGAGTGGTGTACACACAACTGTTACCAACACAAACTTTTCAAAAATTGAGCAACGGTGCACAAACCTCCGTTTATCTGGAGTTCTGGAGATGCCAATTTTTTTCCAGGAACAGTCATGACTGAAACAAATTAATTTTCTTATCTTTTGCAACTTTACTGCGAAGCAGTCGTTGAAAACATCCCAGGATAGCGCTTGCCGGTATCGAGTTTAATTTGCCACTTCACACCTTCTAAATGCATTTATTTGTGCTATTTGAAGAAGAGGTTATTCATACTAGGTTTTAATCAGAGAGAAAAATGCTCGGGAAGCGATTTCCAGTGTGTTAGTTTGTTTGAAGTACCGAATACGGACACTTTGTTATCCACTGAATATCCTGTCTTAAGTTGACGCAGGCGATTATACGGTAGTCGAACAAGAGTCGAGGAGTTTGGTGGATGGAGGCTTCACCAATCGCTTAAGGGGATCACTCGTTTCGTTCTGCCTTGGGGGCTCACTCTCGCACCTCAGCAGCAGCTGCACAACGGCCACTGCCCCAATGGTTAGAACACTGGACTACTAATCAGCGGGCCGCGGGCTCGAACCTCGAATGGTGCACCACCTGGGATTGGGTATGGTTGGCGGATGACAACTAATATGTCAATGATTACCATTCAGGTTCGACTCCTACCGAGGCCGTGAATCTTTGGTTCAACTGAATTAAGCAAGTCTGTCAAACCCCCCTAACAATAAAGTGAGCCTAGAGTCATTCTGGTGGATTCTAGATGATTGCTTAGGAAATCCTGCATGAGCAGTCAGCTTACCGTATCTGTAATGGTGGATTCCATACGAGCAGGAAGTCGCGCGGGTAAAATCGATACAAGTTTGCCTAAATTTACGGCTCACGGTGAGCCTCGTAGCTCAATGGTAGAGCTTTAGCTGCGGAAAAGCCGTCCTTGCTATGTGGGTTCGGCTTCCACCAAGGCTGCGAATCTTTCACAATTGGGTCAAGTGAATTAATCAAATCTGCCAACCATCCCCCCCTAACGTTCAAGTTTTCCATGTCTTTGTCGGCGAAGTTCACCAGCCGAGGAGTATTGCCGACTGCGACAAAACTAAGTCGCTGATAGAGAAGTGAACAGGTGAATTCCAGGAAGCAATTCAGAAGCAGAAGACGCGATCGCTAGAGCAGGAAGTTTACTGGTCTAACGTTTCGGATTCTCACACGAACCCATCATCGGAGACAGTCGCCGAGAAGGGTAATAGTGTGGCGGACGGCCACAATGTCTGTCCTCCCTTCGTTTTGTAATGCCGGCGCCCCCCAACGTCATTTGTCTTTGCACGCGGCTGCTCTTCTTGGTGACCTGAAGGCCACTTTACCGATATTCACTCACTCACACACGTGCTCCACATCCGCGCATACACGCACGTCCAAATAAGAACGCCTATCTAAGTGCCACTCGAACACGCCAAGCCGCCGCCACGCAGCAGAGGGCCTTTGCAGGCAGCATCCCCTCAGGCAATTGCTACGCACCAATAACATAACGCTTGTCCTTGCTTCACAATCTTATTTGAGCAATTGTCGTCACCCCACAGTACACACAGTCGACTCTCTCAGTTCTGGCTGGACGCAGTCAGCACTAGCCCTGGCATCGCCAGTGGCCACTGCCACCTGAGACAGCAACTCGGAGTTCTCTACGCAATAAACCACTCCTTCTGGTGACTCTTGCCTTTTAACTTCCAACTTCGGATTCGGCCTGATGATTGTAGTGATCTAGGCACAAGCACTACTTAGACCGCTACAACGGAAACCCAAGCTATGTAGTACTTTCTCTATGACTGTCTCTGATGAGAGTTTGGAGTAAGAATCCGAAAACACAGGCTACTAAACTTCCTGTCCCGGCGATAGCGTCTTCTTTTTAGGAAGGAATGGTGCTTTTGCCATCGCCAACACGTAACACCAAAATCCCAAAGCGGAAGCTCAGAAGTTTGGAAAAATTCCAAATTACTCATTCCAATTTCCTCTGCTTTTGTCCATGGCAACTTCCAACTGGTGCAAATTTCTTTGAAAGTTTTTCAAGAGGGCCACTCACCCTCGCTTTTTAAAACATACCATCTTAAATAAGCAATCAACGTTTGCTGTGTGAAGGAATCTGGAGTAGACTTCGGATTTTAGGCTTGCGGTACAAGGCTGTAGGGAAAGTTTTTCTAGTATTTTGAATATTCTCGATTAAGCGGCAAACAGTAAATTTTACAAAAAAAGCTAATTATTATTCAGATGTTCTCTAACCGCACATCACATAATGAAGGTTTCCTCTAAGCTTGTTGGGCTACCAGGACTTGGTCGTTTTGAACTGTTTCGTTAGAAAACCTCTTCTCTTGACACATCCTTCATTTTTCTTTCTACTACCTCCTGTTACCGCCCCTCAAATGTATGCCTTCCCAAATTCACTTGGATGCAAGCCATTTACATTTACATCAATCAGTATTAATTTATGCTCCCCCGATTGCATTCTCGAGATCGTGACCAAAAAGCCGTACCTTGAAGTAAGGTGAAAACCGTATTGATAACAGATTTTATTAGCAGAGGAAAGAAGCAAAAAAATCACATTGGGAAAAACGTGTGTCATGTTTCCTTTTTACAGAGATTTCCGACGTGACGAATAGTTGGGGGAGGGGGGAGAGAATGTGCATAATATCATGTACAGAGAAAAGCAGCTGCGTTGCTTCGCGGAAGACTCCAAACAGTTCCCTAATATTTAGCACATACACCGTCGAAAGACTGCAGGAAAATATTGCAGCACGCTACCTGGCCTCCCATTCCCATACGCTGCTGTGCCCTTAAAGAAGCTTCCTGAATGTACCAATGGGAGGGGAGATGGCAGAGAGTGTTCATGGCTGTTTCGGTGGGTAGATGTGTGTTAGGGTGACTTATCTTCATCCCGTTTTCGAGGAGGCAGGTGGAGAAGAGGTCGACGGTGGTGAGGAAACTGAATAAGTTGTTGTTGGCAGTAAACCCTGGCCATGAACCTTTGAAAAGGCCGGATACCTTGGATCTGCTGGAGAGGATGCCTTCTCAGTCATCGACTCCTCCGGATCGTCTACGTCCTCCCCATCGGAACCGTTACCGAGCTGTCTGTTGACGTAAAATCTCGGCTCTGACGCCCCATCCTGCACGGAGGAGCTTGAAGATGCGCTCGAAAAGCCGGAACTCCTTTCTACCTGCTCCCTGCTCCAACTGCGAGGGATTGTCGTAAGGTTTTCAGCTAGCCCCGATGGATATGGGTAGGCAGGTAGGGAAGGTAAGTTAGGACAGCAGGTGGTTGAACAGTCGGTCGCTCGCAGACTCATCATGTTAGGGAACCCACTGAAGTAGGCCGAGAGGTAGGCTGCGGAAGTGGAGAGTGAGGAGCCCGTCTGATAGGGCCCAGCGTTGCGACCTGCATCGTGCGCGGCATTTCTCATACGCTCGCCAACTGAAGCAGCGCTCATTAGGGAACAGGTTGATTCGGGTGTCTGACGGACTTCATTGACAGGCGCCGCTTCATTCAGAGTACTTTCCCAAGGCCTGTGCGTTTCTTCGGTTGCCTGCCTCCTACTCATCCACCGAGCGTCATAGCAGTTCGTGGTATCAAGGCTGGGCTCGTCCCTGCTGCCGTAGGCTAGACGCGAGGCAGCGTAGTTCGCCGCGGCCACAGCAGCCATCATGGCTGTTTTCGAATCAACGGTTGTCAGGCTCGGAGGGGCATCTCTGCTGCCTACGGATTCGTTCGTTGGCAGCCTGGAGAGATTGAGCTCATTAGCCCACGCGGATCGGTTGTCGAAGAAGCCCTGTGACTGTGGTAGGTCACGACTAGACTCGGGCACACGCAGCCTAGTGCTAGCAGGAGTGCCTTCATCAGGACTGAGCGAGTTAGGCATGTCCGGCTTGCTTGTTACTTTAGCCTCAAACTCTGCCTGATCCATTGCACTACCGTAAATGTCTGAAGCTCGAGGGTATTGATAGGGGCAACCATCGGCCCAGTTGCCGTTGAAGGTGGTTATTTTCTCGGCGTTTAGCGACATCTGATTTGCGGAAAAGCCGGTTGGTAGGAAATGCGTTGAAATGCAGTCTGAGGGTTTTGCAGCTAACGCGCAAGAATCAAGGCCATAGGTAACGGGTGGAGTGCCTATCGATGGATGGAGAAAATTCCGACCTGATTCAGACGAATTTACCATTGGACGGCAAGGAGAAGGTAGCTCGAACGTATGTCCGTCGTTCAGAGGTGAGTCTGCTGTGAACCCATACATTCCCGTGACCGAATTCCTATGGCGGTTTCTGTCCGCAGGGTGATAATACGGAAAATTATGTTCTGCCCCATATCCGTTGCCGCTGCTATTGGCTCCTTCGAGATATGAACTCTGGAACATTGATTCGAACCCGACAGCGGGGGAAGAACCGGGCGCTAAATTATTCTGATTGGCCATTGTGAGGCCATACAGATAGGCTGAACCTGGAGCTGAGGTAAAGGAACGTTGAAAGCCGTAGTCGGTCGGGGGTAAAATGCTATGACGACGGATGTCTTTGGCAAAGGCCAGAAAGCTGTCCGAAGCCCTCACCTTATGCGGATCCATAAAGGGGTTGGCGGCGGAAAGTTGGCTGCTAATTTCAGTCGCCGAGAAGAGTCCGCTCACCGTCGCAGCTGCCATTGCTGCCACAGCCTTCTTTTGCTTCTCCAGCGGTCGGTGGCGACGTCTAGGGCGATACTTATAGTCAGGATACTGACTCATATGATTTGCCCTCAAACGTTTCGCTTCATCGATGAAGGGCTTCTTTTCTGACTCATTCAACGCCTTCCACATTGTGCCCAGCCGCTTGCTAATCTCAGAATTGTGCATCTTTGGATTCTCCTGTGCCATTCGACGGCGCTGGCCCCGAGACCAGACCATGAAGGCATTCATGGGTCTCTTTACTCGCTCATCCCTTTTACCACTAGCCATCTGCCGGTTTGCAGGGTTGATGCTGGTAAACATGCCTTTTTCGGATAAGTTCTCCGCTCTTTCTTCCTCCCGATTTGGTAATTTGTCAGCTTTGGAGTGAGAGACCTGGAAAAGCAAAATATATTATTAGTCCTCAAGTAATGAAGGCGCTCAACGATAAGTTATACATATCTGCTTCTGTCATAACTCCTGAGGCCCGTTACTAACAGTCTGTCTTTTATCAAAGAACGAGATTCGTTTCTGAGCAACGGGATTTTTGGTGCTATTTTGAGGTATACACAGAAAGACAAATGAGAAAAACTGTTGACGACAACTTATAAATGCAAGGAGATATTTGGACATTTTGGACGTTCTTTATGTTAAGCCTTTCTGTTTTTCTCAGTGTTAAATTAATCCACGAGAAGATACCCGAAGGGAATCATGGACTGTGTTCAAAGCACGTCATCCAACAAAATGTCACTTATTTCTTGTACCCGTAAAATCTCCTCGAAAACGTGTTTTGAAGTAATTTAACTTGTCCATTGAATGACCAAAAGCTAGCACGCTTATTTGCGAAGAAGATTAAAATGCCATAATAAAACTTTCACAGCTTCGCCTGATACATGAAATCCCTCGGTAATTATAAGTAGAACATCACCTAACTTTGAAAACATGTCACAATGAGTGCATTTATATGTTCAAACTCCCCCTCAATTTGTTGACCTGATTCTTTCGAGTTTTGTTTTAGTTATCCGCTAAAATTGCACCATTTCGAGCAGATGAAATTCGCTTTCTTATCGCTAATCCCTTACTGGGAAAGCTTAGTATATTTCAATGCTGTAGAGTAGGTGCATTATTTCTGACGTCTGTGACGGTTACTCGTGTTCCGGAAATCGAGTGAAGTTTCTGCATCTCTCTCGCATTTGCGGCTATTTCCTTTAGGAAAAAACACTAAAACTGTTGCGGAAATAGTTGCTTAGCGATTTGTGCCAGAAGTTCGGTATAAGACGCTTCAAAAATTAACCATCCTGCGGAAATGAAATTATCACCAAGTCTAACTGCTTACCGATCGTTCGGCTGTCACGTAAGACGAGGTTCGCCGCCACGCTATGAGAAGTGCGCAGTTGTGACATGCACAGGAGTTTGTCTATATTTAAATAGAAAGGCACTTTATCTGTCGCAGACTCTCCTCAGACTCCCACTTTGCTTCGATGAGAAGACAAAGTCAGGAGGCTGTGAAATGCAAGTCAATGCACATTTGCTGACAACTCTGAACTTTTCCTCTACACGTGCCGCGCATACGACTTGGTTTCCTGTTTCCAGGTGCCGGGCATATTTGGGGTCTCGAACACAGCACTCTAAGTCCGGATGGCGGTGCGCGTTCTTTGTTCACTCCCTTATGCGTGTAAATCTCAATGTATGGGGTAAAAAGTTCATGTTTAAAAAAAGTAACAGAGCAAATTAAATCCTCTCTGAATTTGCAAATGGAGGGAGGTGGTATTTGTTTTTTTAAATTATTTGAATAAGCTGGTTATGTTATGAAAGACCACCTGCTTCATGGTTTGTTCTTATTTTTTCCAGCCATCATGTTTCGTATGTTCTCCTAAACATGTTCAAATAATTCTAGTTAACTGCATGATGAGACCCTCAGTTGCTCCTTGAATGTTACCATCAATAAGCAGCGGGTCGCAATATCTAACGACCCAAGGATAGCAGGCTACGAATGATCATTTTGGCACGCTATAAAACCTCCGAAATATGCATCTTCCCTCCCCCGTTATTACGAGGGGCCTTGAGGTAAATTCCAGGAAAGGCATCTATTGCCATGTTCTAACCGTAGCCTTAACCATAGCCTTAAATCAACACTTAACTGGAATTTGGTCCAATGCCCCTCGTATTACGGGACGTTCCCTTTCCTGTTTCTTGTAAAGTTTACAATCACAAAATTCCTTCCTGAAGATGCGTGTAAGGGGAGTTTCGGAAATCAGTTTTTTTGTAAATCATTTCCATAAAATATGATTACACTAGCTTAGACATAATGACTATGTGAAAAAAGAACATCGGATTTTTATAGTAGTTTTTTTAAGTAGATTATAAAAGGAAGATTTGTTCAGTCCTATTTATTAGGCTGCCTTCATAGTGGCAACGTGGCAAATTTGCTCAACTGGGTTGTCCTAGTTTCATGTTAAATTTTCCCTTTCTATTACACATGGTTTTGCAAAGCCATGGCCTCTTGGCTAATGAGTGCAACAGAGACGGCCTGACATCGACAGAAGCAATAAATCACCGCGAACGGGTGATAATAAGGCAGGCAATCTGTTTAATGAAATTAGCCGCCTACCGTCCAGATTAATCACCCTATCACCCGGTAGAGTGTCACCTCGGCTCCCAAATTGTTCGTGAGTTTCGAGGGGGGGAGAATCCGATTAACCTTTTGTTGTCGTGAAAATTCACCACTGGAAAAGCGGGGTGTTCTGCTGGCCTAAAAACGAACTTAAGTTTACTGGAAAACTCAAACTTCACCTTCATATCCAATATATTTGTCTTTTCAGAGGGTTTTTGGGTGCTAAATGAGCATGAATCATACTGCGCAGGCTCACCGCTGTAAGCACTGCATCACATAATACGTTTCTTCTACTAAAGAAAAGACTAGAACCTATAACTTAATAGGTGGTAAGTTATACTTAACTATAACTAAGCACATTCGGCACTAAAACTAAATGCATGTCAGACCTCCGATCCGCTTCAATACCCTCCTAAGACACCAAGTATGTTTTGCATTACTTGCCCGCTGTTAACTTAAGTGGGAACTTCTCACAGAGTGGGAAAAAATTTAGAGGTATTTTTCACCAAACCAGAGACATTTACTGGATTTTCCAGGGACACAACGATATCTGCGTCGTGGCCTGATATTCCACTAACTTTTGTTCGACTATTGAATGGTCATAAATGTGCGAGAACTATGTGCAATACTCGAAAGTTTGCATAGAAATAGGACTGTGTTGATTATCGCCCGAGGACATAAAGAGCTTTACCGAAAAGCTGGACGGAAAAAACAGAAAATTCGGATAACGAGGATAAACAAAACAATAGTAGAACGGTCACCGATCTGGTTAGGGAAATTACTCGTTCCGTTGTGCTTTGGAGCCCAGTCTATAGTCCCCATAGACAATCGCATATTGACTTGTATTATGTGATGGAGTGGGACCGGTAAGGACAAGGAGGACCGGAATGGCCATTTCTGGCTCATTAGCCTTCATTAGCCGGTAATACATAATCCCAGGTGTGGATCACACAAGATTCGAACCTGCGACCCTCTGTTCGTGGAGCATAACACTCTAGCATTGTGCAACGGGCCGCTATTTTGTCGGTTGCGATCGGGGATGTGATGATAGTAAAGCGCTCAGTGATCTGGTTATAAATGGCTACGGATGGCTAATAAGCCAGAAATGGACATCCCGGCCTCCCTTGTCTTTGTCGATGCCATTTCATCATAAAAGGCGTAATCTGATTCCAGAGTTTCACCATAAAAATTATGTATGTACTTGCGGTTTGCTTGTACAAGTTTAACTCCCATAAGTGCTGTTATTTTACAGAAGATCCCATAGACAGATTTGTTGATCGAGGTTTGCATTTAGCTTGGAATAAGAAACTTTAGTCGTGCATCAACGATTTTTCATCAGTTAAAGTTAGTCATAGTCATCACATAGTGCACACCTGATAGGATCTTTTCAACCAACACAGCATCCTAAAAATGTTAGTGTATTCGATCCCCGGTATTAATGGGAGGATTAGGGGCCACAGCTGCTAGCGAATACTTGATACTCCTCTATAAACGCCTATTTCAGTGTTCACCTTCCACCTGTACCTTAAACTGTCAACCTAAAACGCTTTATTATTATTAGTTTAATTCCTTTTACAACGGAAACCTTAAAGCGACGCGTGAGCACACCTATAATTGTTACTGTTACCAAGGCGAAAACAAATCAAGTTGCCACTATATATAAATCCTTTAAAATTAATACATTATTTTTAGCAGAAAGTGTACGTAGGCAAGAAAATGGAAGTAATAACTTGCCGAATATGATAGATTTGCTACAGGAAAAAATCCGCGAATGAGCGAACCTCTGAATACTAAACCGCGGGTAGGCGGAAGGCAACTGTATATTCTTAATCCAATTAGCAGATGTTTGTAGAGGAAAAGAATTTATCAAATTTTTAGGTAACCATTCCCTTCACCATGATAATCCCTCGTTCTGTTTCAGACTGTCAGGCTACTTTTGATAGCAGAAGGGATGATTAGATTCTATTGAAACTTAAATAGTCTACATGATGTATATTGCAAAAAGTGAAGAGACATTGGAATCGATGTTTGCAACTCAGACGCTCTTCGTATGCACCGGTTAACTCGAAATCAAGACTTATATCTCCTTTCGCCTTCTGTTTATGCCATCTCCTTCTCTTCCTCAGAACAGTATTCGGTGGTTTTAAGGAATGTTTTGTTGTATTTATTTCAAAAAATCCACGGCAGTGCAGAAAGACCTCCAAGTATGCGGCAAGAGACTACAGTGGGAGATTTTCGCCCCTCATTGGTTCGGCTGTTTTTGACTGTGTGTGGACCCGTGAGGTGTTTATGAGACAAACTAGCAATAAATCCTAGACTGATCGACGATAAAGGGAAATTAACGGCCGGCTTTATTTACCACGCTGTTGGCAGCTAGAAGGCACCTGGAAGGCCGAGGGTGTTAACGCACCTGCTGCCGCGTGCGCTCTTGTGCCTCTCTTCTCCCACTGATTGTCTTCTAAAGCCTCACGACACGTGCTTCAAAATCGTGCTCTTTTCCACTTTTGCGCGATGCTCTGCGAATCCTCGTAACTGCACTCCCAAACCTTGCACATGAAGACGCAAGAGCCACAACCATGATCTCGGTTGGCTGGAGTCTCCCCACAGCTAAGAAGCACGATTCACCAGCGGACCGTCGGTTGAGTGCGAGAGGAGCGGATGATTCGTCCGATTCTAGTCCCTTAGTTTCCTACTTTGTTACTTATTTCGCTCTTGTTTCGTTTGCAAGTAGAAGTCTAGGAACACACCCCTATTTTGAATTGCAGACTTCCCGCACCGATAGGTCTGAACTCTAAAGCAGGACCTGCACTGCTAAACCAGTTGGATATTGATGGCGCCCCTAGCCTATTTTAAGGTGTGTTAATCTTAAACTTGCGAATCCGGTACTACTCTCTCCCCTGCTGATTTTTATTTCCCCACTTGAAACTTAATCTTTAACTCTATACAAATAACTTATGGTACTACCAATGAAAAACCCTTACTATTAGTGGGAGTAAGTGAATTCCTACGGCTGTATTTCTTCAGGTTTAAGTTAGTTCAAAGAGCGTGCAGGAATTCACATCCGAGCATTCGATTAGTAAGGCAAGGTAAATAAACCATCATCGAAGAGTATAACCATCATAATTCAGGAAAGCTGGAACGGCTATTTTTAGTCTAACTGCCCTCCCCAGCCAATGATGCCCCGTAACCGACGGCTGCAGGTGGGCAGTTAAACCTCCCAATCAGATGCTCATCAACTGACCTTCTAAACACTGCACTAGCATTCTGGCGTCCCGTCGGCCCGACTGATATCAGAAATACTCATAGCAAATGTTAACTGAAATTCTAAAACGTATCTTCGTTTCAAAAGGGTTCCTTAAGTCGGCCTGTAATACCACTTAGCATGCTGCATAATCCCAAGTTATTTCAGGCAGGTCGGTATGCCGGCTTTTCTATCTGCAAATACGGCAGGCTGTGAAAAAGGATTATGTATTACTATGAAACCTTCTCACTGATTTACGCTGGCCTCATAAATTTAACTATATCTTATAGAAAAAGGAATGTGTAAACGTATTCTTTCTAGTATTCGTTTGGTAGAAAGCTATAACTGCTTGAATGTTTTATTTGGAGGAAAGGTATATTTTGGTTTAAAGGAAATTTTTAAATTGCCAAATACTTTTGAACCCAACCTGCCGTTACATTTGCATCCAGGATTTCTCGCCTACGTGCGGTATATACGCATTTATCTACGTTATGAGGAGGAGTTCAGATGGTGATCATGCATTTTTTATGGATGTGGACCGTGCTGAATACCTTATAAGCAGCACTAAAAAACGAATAGAAAGAATTCATTATGAATGGGCATTTCGCTGAGATAAAAATCCGATGATCAGAAATTATTGGAAAACGGAAAACTGCCCTTCCTTCAAGTATGCATTTGAAAGAAAACGTAATTTACTACCAAATAAGAACAAGAAACAACGTTCTTATCCATGTTTTCTATCAACTTGATTTGCATTTATAAGGCCATAGAAAACTAATGAGGTAGTAAATCTACCGCAGTCTCCAGACCGTGGCCTGCACTGATCTATCCTGATTGCAGGACCGAAGTGAGTACATGCTCGCTGCCTTGGGGCTTACAGGCTATAGTGGGGGGGCACACTGACTAGCAATACATAATTCACAAAGATTTTCCGATAAACATAGGCATGAGACTGGGGTGGCTATTTCTGACCTATTTGACGTCATTAGCCAGGGATAGCCTAAGACGGGTTCGAAACGCCGCATCACTTGGGCATCTAGTAACGCCCTCATCGTTGCATTACCTATTTACGTCTTTTAGGTTAGAATCGGACCTATGGACCGACCTCTCCGCCCTGAAACTAGGGAAGGTCAGCGCTGGCCATCTCGTATGAATAAACGATACCTTAATCAAACAGTGACTTACAGTTGCACCGGCACTGATCCCGGTTACCGTCTTTGCATTTAAGGCGCAAGTGGATACTCTTCGTAACAATTAAAATATCAGACGAAAAAGAATATGAAGAAGAAGAAGAGAAAAAGAAAGAAAGAGAGAAAAGGAGAGATGATCGCTGGAACGGGCAGTTGATTGACCTGATTTTTCTGCTTCTTACTCGAACCCAGCATCAGATACTTGAACTACCCTGAGGACCTGTAGTCAAGTCCTGGGCACGTGGTCACGCAATACTGTAAAGTATCGCAAGTGCAGGTTGTGGCCACATGAATTTCCACGAGCTCAACTAGATAAATGTTCTTAAACTAACCTGTAGCCGAAAAAGACCAAAAAGTAAGTAGCGCTCGCGTCTAATCTGACTGGGTTATCACCTGTCAAGTGAGATTTGTCAGAGGTTTGCATTTTGAATTACTGTTTTATCTTTAGCGCGCAACACACTGTCATTTTGGGAGGTCGTTTGATTGATGCGGGACTCCTTATGACGGGATGCATAGACAAATTTTCTATCAAGTCTGCTCGTGAAAAGTGATTTTTTTCGAAAACTAACAGTTGACACATTAGTTAAAATGTGCGTTTTATTTTACATCAGGCGTTTCGAACTTCTAAAAATTGACACAGAGTTATTAGCTTTAAAATTTAAGCACTGACTATCCCACTCCCTCCATAATTCTAAGATTTGCAAGATTGAGTTTTTTAATGTATAACTATGTTTTAGAGCAATCCATGCCTAACTTTTACAAAAGTTTAACTCCTCTTGGCATAAGACTTCATTTTTTGTCAGTGTAAAGCTTATTTATTTAAAGTGCATTGGGAGCGGATTTTAGTACTAGGTCCAGAAGGACCTTCATTTGGTCTACTCACTTTCGCCCCCCTAAGACGCTGAATTTGGCAACATTCAATTGAAATACTGATTTTCAACAGGGCGACTACGTCTGCATAGGTTACTTCGTCTAATGGCTACCATTTAGGTGCAGAGGGAGCCCCATGACGTTTTACTGGCCTGAATCCTCTTTGAATTCCTGAATACTGGAGAGAATTTAGACTATGGGAACTAAATTGTGTATCTGGATTGGAATGTTAAGAGCAGTCTCCAAGGCACGCAAATAAAGACGTTCTGATGCATTTTGTGAGTCACTTGAGACGCTGCTTTGCCGAGTGGAAACATCTAACCTTTCCGATGGCGGGTTAACTGAATTTGTGTCCAACTAATATGTTTGTAGCCCCATCGTTTAAGACTGCGTTTTCTTCTAATCTAAGTTGCATTCGGTGCCAATGACTGGAAAAAAATATTTATTGGTCTTCCAAAAAATAAAGATGAATAGTTTGTAGGAATGACGTAGACGAAGGCATTGCAAAACCCCATAAGCTGTGCTACCTTTTCGCTCCAAAAACATGCCAACACGACGTTTCTTGACGAGTTACTCCGTAAGAATCATTCAAACAGTCCCGTGAATAAATGTAGCCAAGCTGTTAATCTTAACGGTTATTATTCTGTGTCAGCGGTCATTAGGATCATCTCCAATATACCGGCAGATCAACAGTGGTACAGCTGTGCTTCACTCCTTCAGACAATGGTTAGATTTTGATGATTGAGAAGAAGACGAATCCATCGCTGGGACAATACTTTTATTCGTCCGATGTTTCGAGATCCATCACGGATTCATCATCAGAGATATAGTCAGAGTAGTAGCAGTAGTACTTACTTCCTGGGGCTCGCATGTTCGCTTGTATTGGCATTTTGATGATTATACACTTTTCTAGTCACTGGAAGTTTGAAGTTAATGGTTGCTGTGTCCACACTGTGGAACACGCGGTGGACGTCATCACTTGCAACTGTCCACTGTATATATGTATGCATACATTCTGATTTGTCTACTGGAAGTGAATGCTTGCCCGGTTGTCCTGCAAATCGGCCCAGAGGAAATTTAGGACGCACGTTAGCTCATATTTCCATCTGTTTTGCTTGTTGCAAAAATAGGATACATGTCAGCTTTTGATAATAATTATGGGAATATATTACTAGAATATACTATCCGCTGGTTTAAGTAAGTCTGATCACTAGAATTAGCTCTCTTAGCAGTGGCATATTACCTCTAGCAGCAGTATCCTAGCCCAAACTTGGTAAAATGTAATACAGCTTCGGGTGGACAGAGGTGAGAGGATGGTACCAAGGCAAGCTCTGATTTACTCCGGGCCTCGAATATGTATTTACTCGGAGTAACATAAACCCAGATCCACCTTCCTTGTTGAGATTGAAGTGAATTTAAACAGTGACACCTCTGACAAATACGGACGTCAGAAATAGGGTCTCTATTACTTACACTCAGCTATACTATTAGTTTATAGTAGTATTAGTAGAATAAATAGCAATAGCAGTACCAGCCTTGGTTTCATTGAGTCTGCCTTGACATTTACTGAAGTTAAGTGAGGGTAAATAGTGCGGTAGTACCCGAGCCAAGTCTACTGTCCCTTAACACTAAGTTAAGCGGTGTTCTGGCTTGCATTAGCGAAAGCGGCTTATGCCCAAGCCCATTTGGTCATCTTGACGTTGTCTTGTCACCGGTTCAAACGTGTAAGGATTTACAGTGAGGTAGACAGTTTTGCGTCTATTTCACTTAAATCTCGTCGCTGTCTCCAGTCTCCATCCCTGCTCTTGGGCGTATGGTGGGCAGCATATAAAGCGATGGTCGAACTATCGTTATCATGTATACATTACACAATAGTGGTGGAATGCAGTCCATGCTGGTAAAATGGAAAAATTAAGGTCTTGCCGAGAGAAATATAGTTGTAGTATTAAATTTGCAAAATGAGGAGGCTAATCTAAATATTCCGAAGTACATACATTATTTCTAAAAAAAACCCCAATTTTCCTCTTGCAATATTTAGGTATTCTGCCACCTTGAAAAGCAAGGGACTTTTTTCTTTATTAATATTCATTCGTGACGTTTTTAAGGCAGCTAAGCCTTGCAGGAAACAGTGAATCACATTTTCCTAGCCCTTTACTGCTGCCAGACCGAAGTCAAGCCTCTATGAGATGTTCCACACATGTTATTTTCCTTTTCTCGGGGTTATCAATGAATTTCAAAGGCCATTTTGATGAGGGGTTAATTGATTTATTTTATATTAATTTGCCAAAATACTCTACTAAAGGCCTCCTTCACGTAAAAGGGTTAAGTTTATTACCTAGTGCAGCTTACAACTCCGAATCTACTTTAGTATGCGGTACAAGTATTTCTTTATTTCACATTTGCTCCATCTCTGCTATTTTATCATTTAAAAAAACTTGGGATTCTACTTACTTCATAGGCTTTTTGGCGAAGATTGTAGAGTTTTGTACTTTCCTCTCTGCTCGGATCATAGGCTCTGATGTGGTCCACACCGTTTCGACAATAGATTGAATATTTTTCTGAAGTATTCATGGCTTCTTCGTGATCCCTTTGCACTGGAAGATGTGAGTAGTTGAAGCTGCCAGTTTCATGAGGCGTCGGAGTTTTGTGAAACCGACTGTTGCCACTCTCACACTGTTCGTCTGATAACTTCTTAAAGTCGTCATTTACCTCTGATCCACTATCGGAACAAGATTCATCACTCACCGAAGGTTCATCTGAGGCTGTGATATCGCTCAATTTATTCTCGTCCTGTTTACCAGAATCTTGGGCCTCTTTCGTAGCGTTTGAACAAAGAGAGGACTTTGAACTGAAAGCCTCGTTCTGGGAAAGACAATTAAGTTCCGGCTTCCCGCTCACATTAAGTCGTATTTCATCGCGGCTCTCGGAAGAGTAGTTCACGGGGTGAGGAAAGACCTGATTTGCCGTTCGTCCGACTGTTTGGCTAAAGAAAAGGGAGTTTGAGCCTGCGGCGTTTTCACAATTCCAATTGCTCCCAACAAACTCCTCTGCAGGTTGCATTGGCTTCCTGTACGTTTGACTGTACGCATCAGGGGACGGGAATGAAGCACCGGCAGTGTTCCCTACCGCATCCGGGTACCCGCTGTCATCTTGAAGAAGGCGCCTGTTCCGAAGCATCAGAGAAGGACCAGGGCTGTAGGAACTGTCACCGGTATTGTTTAGGCAGTACAAACCCGCGTCAGTGGTAAATGGCTGCTGGAATGAGCTTGTAATGTAATCTAGGGTTTGTGGGGGTAGGAGAGCTGAATCGGTCATGGCAGCCGTTTCAGACGATGCTTCCATAAACTGAGTTTATATCGCTCAGTTCGTGATGTTGGTTGGGTCCGCTGTGAGTGTTGTTTTCTGTAAAGCGTACAGCTTCTGGGTACCTAATTTTGAATAATGACGCGAACAATCCACGTGATCTGTCTTCGGCTTGATCGACGAGAAACTCCTGTACCTGTGCTCGTGTCAACGGACGAATTCCCTGAGTCTGCATGTGATTGGGTAACTAGTCACAAGCAAGCGTCCAATCGCAAACGAGGTAGTCTGACCACCGCAGACGGTCGGCGGCCGAGCCTCTCAGGGGAGATGCCGATTGGTGCGATTTTGTCCTCGTTGCGCCGAGCAGACTGGAAAATCGCGTGGGGGAGGGGAGGCGCAAAGACTGTGTCTGTCGCGTCGCGATCTCTGATGCTACTGCGGTTTTCCACCGCTTGTACCGAGTCATGTACACAGCGAAACAGCCTCGCACCGGTGTCTGAGTTGGCCTATGCAAGTGCAGCCAAAGCACCGATAGCTATAACAGATAGACAAAGGCAAGACTTGTACCCCGTATTTGTATGGCATGTCCGTGCTCAGATTGCACATCTGGTGCATAGACAGGCAAATGAATAGTTTCAGATCTAATCATATTGAAGCAAGAAATAAGACAAGTGCTTGTACCCAGCTGGGCTCGGTAGGCCAATAAAGGTAAGTAACGGTTCGACTTCGCAACTTAAAGTTCTCACGAGTTACGTTTGAAGGGAATAAACCTATGACAGTCAACTGACTGCTGACGAAACCTGTTTTGCCTTGGCAAATAGGACTCTGGCGTTTATTAAGCAAAGTCACGAAACATCGTCATATAATGTACAATGGAATCTGGTCAGGTAATTCACATAGAAATGGTACTACTTCTTTTTCTCAGATAATAAATGTTCTGCTGAAAATGCTTCAAACAGTCGGACTGGACTCTTTTTGTTCCCATCCTAACAGAAGGTTTCGCTGAAGCTATATTCACTCTGTATAACATTGATTTTAAGCAGCCCCTAGAAATCAATGGAGTAAAAGTCGCGAAAAAGCAAACTAGTGTCAACTGAGTCCGAATCAATTCTCTTAATTACAGTAAGAATTGACGCGTCGGCCACTTTGATACCAGTATGAATGCTCATCTGCCGACATCTGCAGCATCAAGTTATGAGGTCCGTGAAACCGAACATGTATTAGCGCATGTATAATGTGCCTGTGTACTAAAAAAAATCTTCTGGTTATCTAAATAGAGTTATGAAACTAGGTCTAATACGGCTTAATTTGCTAATATCTCAGTTAATTGGATGGCGATGTGTTACCAAATATGGCCGTTAGGATTTGCCTATCTTCTTCATAAAATCAATAAGTTGGGAGAAGAATGTGAACAAACCAGACTTTGTTGAACTTTGGGAAAGTACGAATTTGTGCCGTTGCAAGTACAAACAAATAGTTTCCGCTAACTACTCAGAAGGTAATTTTCTAGAAGGCCTAGTGAACATTGCCCTGTTTTGCGCCTTCATTTCACCCAATTCTGAGGTCTGAACAGAATCAAACCTCCGTTATCTGAGAGTACACATGTTTCACCCGTATCTGCTACTGCTCTCTTTTTATGTATCTGATGATGAATCCGCGATGGATTTCGAAACGTCAGGCTAATAAAAACATTGTCCCAGCGATCGAGTCGTCTTCTTCTCAGGACACAAGTTTGCCAATAAGAGAGTATAACTAAAAGCGTGGGTGGCTTGCCTTCTAGTTACCATTCCCCTTAGGTTTGAATGTAACTGAGCACGCGCAACCCTCCATGTGGGCTCCGGACCGTTGACACAAAGTGAGCCTAGCAAAGCTTGAATAGAAGCGAATGTTTCCATTCCAAGTATATGTGTGTATAAGTAAATCAGAAGAAGAAGAAGAAGAAGAAGAAGAAGAAGAAGAAGAAGACGAAGAAGAAGAAGAAGAAGAAGAAGAAGAAGAAGAAGAAGCAGAAGAAGAAGAAGAAGAAGAAGAAGAAGAAGAAGGCAATCCATTCGCCCCTAGTGAGAACTCAGTCAATCGATTTATTGATCTGGCGCCGGTATGCAGAGCCCGGTGCAGTCGTCTCTGAACCGAAGTCATGGGTGTTTTACTGCCACTACCCTTTATAATTTTTGCTTGTTTTGCTACCACTTTTATATCTGACGATGGTTTCCAAGAAGAGTTTCAAAGCTCCGATGAATAAAACCATGATCCTGGCGAGCGAACAGCCTGTTTTTTATTTACTTAACACCTGGAATATTTGGGTTTGTAGCATGTGCGCCGTTGGCGCCTTAATCGGACTTTAGAGAGTGAGACTCAAATGATCCATGAAAAAATAGCCTCAGGTTCAATTTGAAGGTCTTTCTGGCCTGGAGTTTGACTATGGCTGACTGACTATAAATAAAATAGAACTTATATTTCAATCTTTCTCCTTTTTGCCTGTAACACCTCTCCGTGGGAAACTTTTGCAACCGAACTATCACCTTTTCCTGCTCTCCATTCGCGTGGGAATTTTGTTGATAGATACACATGCTAGCCTATTTTGCACATTATACACTGATTTTTACCCCTATTTTTATTTGAACTACAAAAATTGAATTGTCTGCTCACTACCCTAGCACTGTTTTGAAGAACGTAGAACCTGGCGTAAATTTTGCGACTCACTCACCTACGATTGGTCACGATGTCCACAGCTGCGGTTTTCGCCATTATATATGTATTCGGCCTTCCAGTGCTATTTGTTATGTGCATTATTCTGGGACTTTGTTAAGGATCTCATAGAACTTACCCCAGATTGCTTTATTGGAGCTGTCAAGCGGGAATGGGTTATGTGGGTTTCTTACTTGAGTATTTAAAATGAATAAATCTGAACTCGTTTAAAGGTACTTGCGGAAACACCAAATAAAAGTGGCGCAAAAACCGATGGCCACTTTCCGCACCCAGCTAGTACCTCCTAAGAAAAGGGTTGGCTACCTCGAGAAGAGAGAAGCCATTTACAGGATCTCATGTGAAACTTGTAGTCAAACAGGAAGGTCCGTTTCCACATGCATCCACAAGCACCATTTGGCAGTGAAGAGACGTGACTATTTTTCCGAAGTGGCTATGCATTGCCTTGACACAGGACATACCTTTGCATGGGACAAAACATGCATCGATTGAGTTTGCTTCTCCAAAAAAGGCCGAGAATTTCTTGAGACCATGCACTTTAATCAACCGACATGTCGGGTTGGATAGTGTGTACAAACACCTCAAAGAAAGATGAAAGACACGACAACCAATCACTACGGTCTAACGTGAACTGCGGTTGTTAATTAGCGCCCACTTCGGATGACTATTAATTTTCCCCACGAACTGACACGAATGACAGTTTCTAATTCGCAATTATGCTATCAGGACTACTAATTTTGCCCATCATGGGCTGATGCAATTTGCAGCTGCCAATTAGCGCCCACACCAGATGACTATAGAATCGCACCCACGATTTTTAAATTTTACTTGCTCGTTGCATATTTTCTCAAGTCTGACGACGACCTGGAGATCCGGCATCGAAAATTACTGCTTCAATTTACCTTATTGCTCAGAGAACGCCTTTCCTTGAAATGACATTTCTTGGGATACCTGCCTTTCCTAAATGAACCTCATTTGACAGTTAACCAACCACCGCCATGCCACTTCGGATCCGCGCGATAGCAATTGACAGGGCTGAGTCCACCGTTGTCAGCCGAACTACTGGACCTCACCTGTCCTGCGTCTCAAAACCAAACTGTTGAGTGGTTTATCAGCCCCCAAATGGTAGATCCTTATTGGAATCCTCGGCCGCTCCACCTGTCTGAGTTGGGAACAGTGTGGGGGCGCAGGCCAGCGATAAATTCTCTCGATCAACGCAATAAGGCTCAGTACGATGGTCCGTCTCGGGCAGGGAGGGGGGGTGGACGGGGGTTGGGCAGCAGGAGACACTGTTAAGACTTTCTAGCACGAGGACCTCCGGCGCGAGTGAGGGTGAGGGGTGTGCAGACGGGTGGGGGGGGGGGGGGGGCGCGGGGGGGGGAGGGGGGGGGGGGGGGGGGGGAGGGGAGGGGGGAGCGTTCCCCAGGCCGACGCCTAGGCTGGGAAAATTCGATCACCCGCTGGGCCAATATAATTTGAGACGCGTGCCCCTTCGTCAGTTGCTATGCGCCCCAGATGACCCATCCATCAGGCCACCGGTTGACTTAACCGGCAAAACAACATAAACGCGCCGTCTAGAGAAGGGTGTGTATGTGAGTAGGGCTTCGCTTTGTAGCTGCGCTGCAGTACTAAAAAGAGCAACCAGCAGGCATTGTCTGGGCAGACCTGCTTGCAGTAGAGAGCTGTACAGCCAGTTCTAAAGACCATTACTGTGTCGACCGGCTCAGTATCGACCGGCTGAGAAAATATTCCCGAATGAATGAAAACGTTCGCGTACCAAGTATCTGCAAGGATAAGGAAGAAGACTTGTAAAGCACTGACAGTTAATTGGCGTAGACCACTGTAATTGTCCCTCCCCCATCCCTTTTTGGTTGATGTTTATTACCCTTTGACGCCCTGGAGACCGCTGACAGTTGATTGGCCTATGGCCACTATAATTACTCCCCTTTTGGTTCCTGCTTCTAATCTCTAAAAATGGACTCCTGTAAGGGCTCGAAAGCTCAAAACAATGCTCGACAAGTCTTCTTCCTTATCCATTAGAAAATATTACCTCTTGGGCTGGAATATTTAAAATGTTTTAGGTTCTACGCTGTCAAAATTGCAAGGTGGTCGGGAGGACGTTTAAAGCTTCCTACGTCTGCGTAAGGCTGCCAGTGCCTCTCGGAAAGTACTGCAAAACTCCCATCTGGACGAACTTTCTTAAGGAATTATTTTACAAAACCGTCTTCACTTATAGCGATTTTGAGTTATGGTTTCGTTACCTGACGCAGACTTATTTTTACTTTATGACGTTTACGTAAAATACTTAATGTGTTATAAGAGGATCTCGAGTTAATGCAGTCAACAGATCAAAGTAAATTCCATAGTTTATTAACTTTCGAATGCGGAGTTAACAGATTAATGCTCATGACATAAGTTCACGCCGGTGCCAAGTGCAGAAAATGCCCAAAATTACATATTGGCCCATTGATGAAGGAGATCCAGTGCATCTGTACAGGCTTTGAATAAGTTAAAGATGACAGATCCGCTGCAGATGCTACTGCTAATGCTGCTGCTACCGTTGAGGATGATGATGATGATGATGATGATGATGATGATGATGATGATGATGATGACGATGATGATGATGATGATGATGATGATGATGATGATGATGATGATGATGATGATGATGTTTGTGGAGAATTGCATGCTCTATAACCGGATGCAAAAGGCTGGTCTGGTTCTGCTTACTTGGATCGTTTAAACGCGTTATCTTTGTAATTGAATAAATAACTGCAATGAGAAAATTCACGCGGTGCTATAATTGGAGGGGATTAGAAAAAATAATTATTACGCTTAAAAACAAAGTCTCCAAGCTTAGAAGCAGTGAAGTAAAGTGAATATGTGCAGGAAAAATATGTGAAATCCAAGCAAATAACGAGGGAAGCAAAAGGGCGAAATTATTCAAAAGGGGACAGTAAACTATAGAATAAAGAGTATGATGGTAACGAAGGTTACGCATCTTGTGTTATAAGGAGGCAAGTAGTTTTACTACTGTTAATTGGATGGAAGTGGGGACAACAATAGATCGTACATGGGAACGTACAATGATGAACTAACAGGTCAACAGTGCAGTAGGAAACCTTCTATTAAACAGACATAAGTCACCTCGGTTGGGATAACGAAACAGAAACAGTCACTTGGGTGTGATGTTCACCACTTTATCTTGGCTGTATTAGGGCAGTAAAACTTGCAGTGTTAACAGGGACGAGGAATTTGACGATAGACAAAAGCACCGCGATACTCGACGATTTCATATACCTGTCGATATTTCCATGTAGCGTGAAAGTTGCTTCTTCTAACAAGCTGAAGCAAAAACTGGCTCAACCCATAATCCGCTTGCCTTCCGCTCTAAAAATAACCAGTATAATTAGGTAAGTCATAGGGGCCTGTTTTATGGCACGCGCAATGCAAACTCGTCTTGTTGCTAGTAAAGGAACAATTTACTACACCTATTGTGAATAGTACCGTAAGTTTTCCTACCCTCAGACTACCATTCTTTCCGGCTTCTGCTCTGTCAAATCGTGTAAAATCCTCAAGAAATCTATAAAAAGTGCAAATAAATCACAGTTAATCTCAATATGATGAGTATCCTAACATGGAACCACTTCAGCCTTGCTAACTCAAAAGTTTTTTTTATTTTTCCCCTATAATGTTACCTATAAAGCATAATTCTACGATGAGGAAGTTTGTACATTCAGAACACTTGGAATTTCGGTGACCCAACTGTCAGTCTTCTTCGTGTACTAAATACGCTTCGCCACGCATGGTTATTCGCAAAAAAATAGTTAGCAGCGAAATATGCATAGCTGACAGCGTATACATGGACTCTTTGTCAGATGATAAAATGCAGAAGGGCTGTCAATGTTTGCAAGTGTTCTTATATCGGTCACCCCAAACAAATGGATTAATTTGGAGGCTGGTCGGGAATGTCAACTAACAATTTCCGTGCCCAAAGTCACGTATAGACTATTGCATCATAATGGGTTTCGTTGTAAATGGACATAAAGATCACTAATTTATGGCTGTCCCTTTGCCGATAGATGCTATGCGACAAGGTGCTTGGCCAAATAAACTAATAGGTGGGAACAGAAATTAAAAGCAAATGCGAGCGGAATATTTGCCTAAAGCAGTAACATACAATCAATGTATCCTACCCGTACAGACAGTTAATTTCCGTCTTAACATCCATTGCTTTTTTAGCGTCACTACCACACCTCTTAAAAAGACACAAAGCCGGCTGCATTCCTGTAAGGTTTGTTTTTAAATACACAGCTTTTTGCTTGACAATAAGCCTATCCACTGTTTGTTGGTTTTCTCACTGCTTATCCGTTCATTTGACTTCCGGTTATGCGCATATTTTAGATTTGAATAGATTTTTATTCGGTTTAACTTTTTATGAAAAAAAGTTATGAAAACTGTTGACGCTAATTACTTCAAGAAAGCTAGCTTTTCCCGCAGTCCGAATGACATACAGTCAACGCTTTTGTTTAGAGTCCCCTGAGAACTGTAAGTGGACTCGATTGTCACCCTTAAATTCGATTAGGCCTTTTTCATATCGGCTACATTCAACTGATCGTAGAATTCCCGAGGCGCACAAAGTAGCCAAGATCGGAGACGGTGGTGTCGGAATCGTTATTTTGCATTCTCCCCCCCCCTTTTTACAGTGGATAATTCATTTAGCTGGGGGTATACTGTCTGTTTTCGCACAACTTTCACTCGTTTTATAACTTTAGTTGTTTACTCGAGATCCATATGAAGATTGGAGGCAGTTTTGTCCCTCTCATTCCTTCTGCATTTCGAGGACAATCGCAGTCAACCCCTCCCAAAAAACGGACATTGAGTTTGGCCACTCCCTAACTCGTGGTCAATGTGAAAGTTAAGGAACCGATTTAAATGCTAATTATACCTTAATTTCACTGCATCTCCGCCATTGTTTAGTTAGAATCTTGCTTTCGTCATTCATACTGAACAATAAGTAACGTACCCCAGGTAGGACAATGGTAACGATGAACTGCAACAGTTTGAGGGCCTTTCTTAAAAACATAAGTTGCATTGTCGTTTTTCACGAGTAGTGGGTGGATGTAATACGAGGTGTTTCCCGAAACGGTGGAAACCATAGCTTTATCGCAGTTTGTCTGGCTCTGAAAATTCCAAAGAAGCTCGGAGTCCAGCGTCAGATATAATAGTGACACGACTGTCAGTCCAGAGGTGACTGTGCAGGGCTCTGTATGCCGGCGTAAAATCGATAAATCGATTGACTGAGTTCCCACTGGAAGCCCTGGCCTCAATCAGTTTCCGGCTTAGCTTGCTTCTGGCGTGGGGGGTCATCATGATGGCTGCGAAGCTAAACTCGTGACCCGCTTCGTAGGTCTGGACAGCCACTTGTGATAATAGTTCGAAAGCTCATATTAATGCAAACATCCCTCCGGTGTTAGAGCCTTTTGTCTGCTGAAAGGCTTTCTGGTTCGCCATCGGAACCCATCGGAAGGCCGACCACTTCGATGTTTTCGGTATGACATCATAAATTGTGCGCGCAGAAAGCAGGTGTTATTTCGTCCCATAAGAAGAAGAAAAAGAAAAAGAAGAAGAAGAAGAAGAAAAAAAAAACGAAGAAGAAAAAGAAGAAGACGAAGAAGACGAAGAAGAAGAAGAAACGAAAGCTTGCCAAGCAGGAGTGCTTGACTGCAAACCCTGCGAAGTCATGAACAGATTTACCAGGACATTTGTCACGTACACCGCCTTCCAAAACTGCAATGAAATTCTCCTGAACCCTTAGACATTCTGCCCAATGAGGTATCCTCTTTCCGGCATCTTGGTGTTACTCTGGAATCTAACCTTTCACTTACTCTTCATATTGAAGGCCTCTTTATTGAAATTCGTAAACTTCTATATTATATCCGCCGTTTACGTTCACATAACACATCACGAGCTCTAATCTGGCAATTTATAGACGCCTACATTATTCCCCCATTATTTACTGCTCTCCAGTTATTTTTTCCAGCTTTACCTAAAAAAGACCTGGTCCATTTTAAACGCATCCTCCGAATGCCCTCTTCAGTTGCCGGTGTTTGCTATGTTTTTAGCGAATATTATGATAGAGCGACACAGCTGATCGCATTCTTGATGCGGTCGCTTATCCTCTTCACTTTGAACTAATAGCTGCGAAGTATTCCCATAGTATGCGCCGAAATTTCCTACATGTCTTGCTGTACATTGGCATATCAGCACTCTATACTCCCATTCCATGCATGCTACCTCACTAGTGAAGAAAGGGAAATTCAGGAGTTGAAATCAGACCTTTTCCATAACAGATGTGTATTTCATGTTAATCTTTAGATTTTGAGTATTTACTTACCTTTTCCCTTGATCTCAGTGAAAAGAGCCATTAAAGCTGAACATTTTGAACATGTCCCTTAAAAATAAGGCTTTTTTTCTTCCTCTTTCATTCCGCTTACATAAAGCCGCGCACCTTCGGCATTCGATCGCAAACATGAGCAGACTGACTCGTGGAGGCATAAAAGGCATTATATTTATCGACTATTTGGTCTCCACTGACCGGCTAGTTTGTTCAAGACGACAAGTCTTAGGTACGCCCAATTAGGAATACGCTTCCTACTACATTGATGCCTGTGTAGCATTTCCCGAAACACGTGAGCTGCCTTTAAATATCAAGCAAATTTAGTGATTCCTGAGACTGCGGCTGTATAAATTTATCGGATTTTTCTCGCCAGAATGTGGAGTTAAGCTGTCTCACTAAGCCGATTAAATTCCTTTGCGTCCAATGCAGACCAGGTACGACTCTTCTAGGGCACGCAGTAGATTGAACAGTATCAATTTCATCCCCTCGTAAGATGATGACCCCCAGCTGAAGTAGCTTTCTTTCAAATCACCGTACAGTCGCGTGCGAAGAAGAATGAAAGCTTGTTCATTTTTTTACGGATTATAGCTTGCAACCTGACAGTTAGTAAAATGATCTGTGAAAAATTGGTCAGAGTAGTATGCGATTAAACTAGCGCAGAAATACGTTTAGTCCGCACTTTTTCTTCCTACAACTTTTGAAGTGTTCTGCGTGTTTTAAAGATTATTTGCATGAGAACATTAGCGACAAAAGCAAGCGAGAAGAGAATAGCAATTTCCAGCTTGTAGGCCATCATCAGACAACCATACCAATCCCCAAGTGTTTTACCACCGACAACTCGAACCTGTGACCCTTTGGCTAGAAGCCCAACGGTGTAAATCTTCAGCCACGGGCACATTCTCCTGTCGGTTGTGATTGGGTTAATTAACACCTTGAGTATCTAATTAAATTTTAACTGTTAAGTATTGAATTCAAGTAAATATTAACTTTCAATGAGAGTTTGAAAAAAGTGTTCGTCGTCAGAAAACATTCGGAGTTTTTCCAACAGCTATACATACTCGGGGTAAAGCACGATTATAAAATTCGATGCCTTCACACGCACAGGACTGGTTTAACTCAACTAAGCAAAGTTTTATGATAAAAGTTTCTACCAAAATGATGATTCCTCTCTGATAGCATCTACAATCTGCAGGATAGGGGACCTACCTTCTGATGATTTCGTCTTCTCTAATCAGGTCCAATAATGAATAAAGCTTATCTCTACTCAAAGTCAAAATGAGATTAGAAATCTCTGACACCAATCAACATGAACAACGATCTGTAGTGGGGGAATATTGGTAACATGCTTCTTCGGCCTCACTTCATCCTTCGTGACATACTGGCCACAGCATTAAAGATGCCAATGCGTCGCGTATCATAATCATGCCATCCTGATTCGACCCAGTAAATCTGCAACATTACTAACACTAATTTGCTTCCTTCGGCACCAAGCTGCTCTCCAGATATGACTTTCAAATACTCTAGATCCGCAGTCGCGGATTAGGCACGGACTAACGGCCGTATTCGCAAACAAGAGGGCGGAGAATGCGTAATTTAGGGAGAAGAGCGTTTCGTTTGCTGCCCAATAACCAAACCATGCGGCTGATGACTGCTGATTAGTCAGAAATAGTTACTACAGCCCAATTCACTCCTTGTAAAATTCCTTCTAGTTGTATAGTTTTTCACTACGCGATCGCTTGCGGGACTATCGACATAGTTCCAAGACAACAATACAGAAGCACGCTGTTTCGCGCTGTAAGAACGCCACTCCCATACTGGGGCATAGCCGTTTAAGCCGGGAAGAACGGTCGAATTCGAAGATAAAATTATTAGGCTTGTCACACTGAAAACGTTTCCAAAAACTCCGATCGAATATAATATAAAATAAAGTAATATAGTGATTGATTTAATTAGAAGTGCCATTAAGATTTTCTATCTTCTTACATTCGCCTAGCATACAGTCTCCACAAAGGGATCAGTGGAACTGGATAGACATACAAATGTCTAAACCAGTTTCTACAGAAGGTTACTAAAACTTTTAGCGGATGCTGATATTAAAAAAAA
>JAYGXS010000001.1:41378786-41407804 GCA_036362985.1 Ligula intestinalis | reverse complement strand
CACAGAGCGACCCCATACAATCATAGTCGATTGTTTGTCCCCTCCGGCGTAGAGGAGGCCGCAGGAACTAGCGATTTGCTCACCGGTTTCTGATGGTAAGTGCGGCGTCAAGCACAATAAGCCACCAGACCGAGGGGATGAAACGCGACACGGAGCGCTTCCTCCCGTGATTTGAATCTGATACAAGCAACCAGACCTCGTGACATTCTGCGCACCCGGCCTGCCCACCTCCCCTCTCAACGACCCCGAAAGCAGAAAGCCATTAATTAGACCGTCAAAAATGCTAATTGCCTCAAAGGAATCTGAGATGGCGGTATAAACAGAGCAAAGCTGGGAACCGTCAAGACTGTTCGCATTCAGTCGATGAGACAACAGCAGGCGTTGAGGCTACCTTGTCAGAGCGCTACTGGTATTTTGTAAAGAGAATTCATAACAAAGTGTTAAAATTTTATGATAAATAATAACACTTATTGTGTGTGGTTTTATTTCAGATGTTCTCTTTTATGTGCCATCCTGTATGACTTTCGCTTGGCTTTGGTTAAGTCTTATACGAGTCACGTAAATATAATAGTCATTCAATGTTTTTTGCTGCGTTATTTGACCACAAGAATGAGAGTAGGAATTCAGGAATGATGGCTACTAGGGAACTCGAAAATAAAAATGCGAAATTGAGGGAAGGTGCGAAGGGGGAGGTTGCGATAAAACGAACCTCAACCACGAATGAATGAAAACGTTCGCTTGAATGAGTAAGAAGTGTCTTCGGGCACCGGATCAATTTGTTTACTGTCCTGAGCTTTCGGGTTCTTGCAGGAGTCCATCGTCAGAGATAAAAGCGTCCACAAAAATAAGCAACAACCGTTATACAGGTGGGTGTGAAGGGAGAGACTCATTAAGCAACAGTGTCCGTCGTGCGGATATGCCTGCAGAAGGCAATGTATGCCGGTGCCAGATCGATAAATCGATTGAATGAATTCTCATCGGAGGCTCGGACTTCAATCAATTCTCGGCCTGTCTTGCTGCCGGCGTGCATACGTTTGACCAGAAATGGTACAAAATTCCACCAGTTTCGCCATATTTACAGAATAAGCATGGAGCATGAAGACAAATTATGTTAACGAATTGGAGGAGATGGCTGAACGGGACGGCATAACGTAAAAGGGTGAAGGCTAAACCCGCACCATCCCCCGGACCCAATTTGCCATTGAGAATAGCTCTGCGTAAACATCCTCTTCTTAATTTTCCTTTTCTATCTCCAATTACAAATGCCAAGCTGGTAAACCAGGAGTTCGATAACTATGCACTCCCGATAGAACCGTTCAAAAATGATGTTCGATACAAAGTTGGCTTACTCTGATAAGTTTTCCCTACAGCTCGACGTCAGTTTAGGAACCTTGGCACAACTTTTTCTTGGTAGAAACTTTATGGAATGCACGCATATAAAACAGGATTTCAAGTAAAGCTCGTTACTTAGCCCAGTTTTGCCTGTAGGAGTGGAATTAAGAAAATATATCAGGATTCTTTGAACGGCAGTCGATTTTTGAGGGTAACGGTATCTACCCACAGGGGAGTTATCGAAAGTCCACTGAGCTAGAGCTGCGAACTACAGTTACCTTGGCGGGTTCAAATCGGCACGTCAGTTCTCATTACTGCCACACCGATCCAAATCCAACCCATCGGCCTTTGATAGAACATCGCCCTGCTGATCGTTAGGTGGTACAAGAAAGCCGAGTTGTACTTATCCTGCAAAGCTGATGGCAGGGAGAACAGGGCGGGTATGTATCCATAATCCTTATAAGAAAAAAATACATAGTCGAAGGCTGTTTAGTGAATTCTGCCGAGTTCCATAAGGTGTATGCGACAGCAGGCGATGTTATACAAAGAAGAAGAAGAAGAAGAAGAAGAAGAAGAAGAAGAAGAAGCGATCATTGGAACAAGAGATTTATTGTCCTGACGTTTCGGATTCCCTCGGGAATCCTTAAACATAGGTAATAGTAGAACAGTCTGAGACATGCGCAGATAAGGGAAGAATATATTTGCCAATTTAAAATGAAATAGGTCGGTATTGTTTAGATGTCCCTCTCCCTGACAGGGCACAGCACTAGAAACACCCCCGCGTAATAGAAGCAACCTCACGCGAAATGTCAAGTAAGCTACATTTTCCCTTGCTCTAATGCTAACACCAACTCTAACCTAAACTATAAACTTAACTTAAACCTAAATAATCCCTAAAGCTACCTTAATCATAACCATTATTTATCTGAAATTAAGGAAAAAACCACATGCATTACAGACGATTCCCTTTCTCATGTCCTGACGGGGGCTTGTAGGGGCATATAAGAAATCGTTACCGTAAAGTAAATTGAATGGAATGAGACAAGTAAATTACAGTGGTCATTTCTGACTCGGTTATGGTAGTCGACCACCCCTGTGGCTATCTTGGGCCTACGAGAACCGGAGGTCAGAGATTAGTCGGTAGCTTCGTAGTTAATGGAAGTTAGACCGGTGAACTTCAAGAAGCTGGGAGCATTCATTAGTAAATTGCACTCAACTGTCAGTCTAAGGTTGACGATAATGCGTTCAAAATCGATGTGCACATTTCGAAGGTTCAATAAGAAGACATCAGAGTGGCGACTACAATTCACGAAAAGACTGTCTGTTTGATGGGCTGAAGAGACATCGCCAATCCAAGCGAACATGCGAGTCCCAGGAGGTAATTTGGGAGAAGACCACTCGATCGCTGGGACAATACTTTTATCCGCCTGACGTTTCGACATCCGTCGCGGATTCGTCATCTGAGACATGAACAGAAAGCGGTAGCCGAAATTTGCAGTATTTACAGGATATAGTCATTACTGCAAACATACAGCGACAATTAACGTTAATTGCATTCTTGCGCGTGGATTGATGATGAATCCGCGACGGATGTCGAAACGTCAGGCGAATAACAGTTTTGTCCCAGCAATCGAGTCGACTTCTTCTGAAGAGACATCTTTTATCACCGAAAGACCACTGGTGGTCAACATGTAGAAGGGGGATGGGTAAAAGTTAATTAATGTGATTGCTTTGAAATCGAATTGAATGTGATTTATCTACATAGGTATCCTACTCTTATCTGTGAGACCACCCCATAAAGGGCTATGCCGTAGATGAAATAACACGAGAGCAGAGTAGGCGTTATTGGGAATGCGCACCATAGCAAATGCCGCGCGCGGGGAGAGGGTGCGGTGGCCCGCCTATGAGCGTGTTCTTGTCGCGCCAGCCACTGGGAGTCAGAGCGCGCCGGCTCCTTCTAATCCCCTGATTATGTGTATCCTGGTGCATGTGTTAAGGGGGCCAGGTCGTGATGTGGAGCACGCAGATGTGTCCGCCGGCACCGTCCGCCACTGCGCAACCGATCAGCTAGGCGGTGGCTTGTTGCTGGTGGTGGGGGGGGGGAGTGAGGTCGATCCTCAGCGCACTTCTTTCCTCACTAAAATCAATCTGACGCACTCGAAGCTATCGCGGTGTGCTGAGAGCCGCGACTTGGAGGGTCGCCAAATGACGGAATAACTCAGACACCGCAGTCAGTCCAGTGTGTGTCTTGTCGTGTGGAGTGGCTGACTGGCAGGCCGAGAGTCAGGCCGCAATGGCTCCTTCTTAATGTGGCCTTTATGGCGTTCCCGCACGCGCGGGAGCCTACCTAGCAATGTGCGCTGTTGGTACGCGTATTGGAATGTTAGCCGCGCCAGTCACAGGCACCCTCCCTCACCTTTGGTCTTCTCGACTCTGTCTTGACATCGTTTACAGGTGTGGGTTGGTGAGAGAGTAGGGTACACCATGTGAGTCTAATGCCACTTTAACTCAGCTACAGTCACTGCGTCTGCCTTCAGCTTGCTGAAGCTCACGGTGGACATCGTCGAGAGCGACGGGCTCATTGTCGTTACGCCAGCCACCCATGCACGATTCCGCGCCCAGTCTTATTGACTCTGTCCAGGTGGATGCCAGAGAAGAGAGTGCGGTAGATTAATCGAGAGCTTACGATTGATATAAAGTGATTCACGTCATCACAAGTGATCGCCCCTGTGTCCAGCCTGATGTGGGACACGCAGTGCGTATTGTCGGAAATGACGGTCACACCGTCATCTGTCAGGCAATCAAATGTTATTGACTGAGGCTAACCGTGAGCCGTGAATTTAATCACACTTGGGTCGCTTTACCCGCCCAACCCACTGCTCGTACGGAATCTACCTAATAATAAAGTGAGCCTAGTAGTCATTCTGGTGGGTTGCAGATAACTGCTTAGCAAATCGGGCCTGGGCAGTCAGTTTACTGTTTCCGTAATGGTGGATTCCATACAAGCAGTAGGTTGGGTGGGTAAATTGGCTCCTCATTGCGCTTTACAATTCTATCGTCAATTCCGACGATGTCCACTGCGTAACTTGCTCCAAGCTGGAAGCAAGCGCAGTGACTTGCGCCTGAACTAGATTACAGTGAGAGTAGATTTACGATGCATCTGCCGCTTGCACTTCCTCTCCCCCACCTGAGTCCGGTTCCATGACTAACCCAAGGAGACCGGAGGCGGGATGAGGCACAGGCCGCTGGCGCGGCCAAAGCCACCTTTAGGTTTGATACTATACCTGGCTCAGAATCCACTAAGTAAGAGTGCCACAGAGGATTCATTGCAGCCTGTCTCTCAGTCCATCAGTCAGCCCTGCCACACAACAAACTAGGCTGACCGCGCAGTTCGAGTTATCCCGTCAGTTTGCAAAATGCCAAGCCACGGCTTTTAGCGCACCGTGATAACTTCAACTACATCGGATGCGCTGAGTCGTCGACCTCACTCTCTATTCTCAGTATCAGGCCTCCAGCTGCTGTACTAGCTGGTCGGTGGACTACAGCAGAGAATGGGTGCAGCTGCCAACAGACGCGTCGAGCGGGAGGAAACTGTTATTGTTCAGGTTGTTGTAGCACGTTTCTGATGGCACGGAGCTCAAAGGAGGTAATATTGGACTGCTATGGGTTTTGTCATTGGAAGCAACGGCTCTAAATTTTTCATAGAACTCTTTTTTATTGTACCTCACAGCTGTTAGCTTCCATTACTCATGCTTGCGTAACTGGCCTTTACCTCATTACAAAGTTGCTCGCCCACACATCAGCGGTGCAAAAGACCGTTTTATCGACTGGACAGCGTTAGAGACAGTGATTTCTAGTCTAAAATATCTGATTATGTACACGGGGGGTTTAGAGAGTCGAAGTAACGACAGGGCCCCTTGGGCCTTAAATATACAAATTATTATTATGATTATTATTATTATAGTAAGGCAATTTCTCTGTCCATGGAATTACTGGGCCTATTCTTTTGATCTTTCTCGTAAAACAGTATTTTTTTCCTCCGTAGGCTAATGCACATCTATACGTAAAACCGTAGATGATCAACGAAGCTCTATATCTTTTGAGATATAAGTGTTCAACAAGTATGGCAAAACGTTCAAGAGAGTCTGAAATAATGGCATGTTACGCAAAGATGTGTGTGTTACTGGCACCCGTCCCCAGAGCATGCAGTTCATTAACTGACTCGGACAGGCACATATGAGGTGCCTCATCGACCGTTCTCCCGGTGGACTCGTCCTCCCCGCTCAGCTACTCCTCCTGCAAACGATCCTTTGTGTTCGCGTGACCAGCAGGTGGCCGCGTGAACGCTGTTCACTTAGCTTGACTACACAGCGTGTCAGCGGCTCATTAGAGAGGCCACACAGTCCCCGGGGCATTGCTCGACCCACAAAAGTAGGTATGGACACACAGGAAAAGGCAGAAATGGGGGAAAGTGGGACGGGGGTGGAAGAGGCACACAACATCAACTCAAACAACATCGCATCAAACAGAAGAGACGCCGTTCATAACTTGTTCCTCTGACAATTATAGTAAGGATAGGCTATGTAAACCCCTGGGTTTCAGATACATAGCCTAACCTGTTTAAGCTTATTATTTCATACCTGCGGGCAGTAACCCTCTGCATATTAACCATTAAATTCATATAGTGGCATTCTAAAGGAAGCAGCATTGGGACATTCGTTAGTCAAAGTCATTTTGTTGCTTGAGTGTTGCTCGTTGTTTCATCTTTAATATCCCTTTATATTTTGTCGCGACCTGTAGGCGTAGAAGAATAAATTTGGTGGAAATTTATCTAATAATTTCGCTGGTTGAGGTCCCACCCATAAAACTCCTCCTAGCACCATTCCCGCATTACACGATCTGAGGGTTAGCGGTGACTACGGGGGGCTTACATAACCTACCGTTGTCATGATCGATTACCGGACAGGAGACCTAAAAGTCCTTTAAACGCGTTCGGGGACCGCCATTTCAGTGGGTTTAGCCACCAAAAACACTATAATTTAAGGAATGTCTCCGAAAAAGGAAGCGAACTTGACATCTAAGCTGATGTATCTAAACCTCCCCAGGGATGTTCATGATGAGCTTACAGTCCCTTCCCTTTGAAAATGCAAAGTCTAAAACACCGTTAGATATGGGTCATTATGAGTTTGATTTTTTGCATACCTACATTCACCTTATATATTTATGAAACGGGACGGCAAACCTCTTGATCTATTTCAATATACTTATTAACTCCTTCTCTTTTTGCGACCGTTTTAGGGCTTCTGTTCCCTGACACTGCCAGCTTTATTTACTTAACCAAGGCGGTCTAGCATTACAAGCGTCACGTCTTTCATAGGTGGTGACCTGGGTTTGCAGCCAGTAACGAAAGCCGTCCAGTAATCCCACGCGGTTGCTTGTTCCTCCTCTTTATTATTTGTCTAGAAATTCGGCTGTCTGGCCTGTCCCTTCCCTTTCTTACCCAGACAGCCCGCGTTCTTAGCAAAGTCCAAGATGCCGCCAATCCAGTTCTCACGCCCTCCATCTTCTTCCATTCAAATTGCAATCAAGAGCCCGAGACAACCAAACAGTTCATCTCCCCCCTTCTATACCGGAAACGCCGCCCACCCCATCTCAGCCGCTGGTTTGCTGGAATGGTCGAAGAGGCGAACATTGGGGACATTGAGAAGAAGAAGAAAAAGAAGAAGAAGAACGAGGAGGAGGAGATTCGATCGCTGGGACAACACGTTTATTCGTCTGAAGTTTCGACATCCATCGCAGATTCTTCATCAGATATATGAACAGAAAGCAATAGCAGAAACGGGGAACATGCGCACAGAAATTTGCAGTTTTCATAGGACATAGTCACCGGAGGACCAGATGGCCGAGCAATCATCACACCCGAGTCCACCACGCGTGGTGAAAGTTCAGCAAGCCAGAGCCCGCATGCCAGTCAGCAAGTTATCAACCCATAAGAGGGATATTATCGTTATTTGTCGTTACACGTTTGCAGTAATGACTATGTCCTATAAATACTGTAAATTCCTGTTCATAGGTTCCCCGTTTCTGCTTTTGCTTTCTGTTCTTGCCTCTGATGAAGAATGCGTGACGGATGTCGAAACGTCAAGTCAAGTCAAGTCAAGTCAAGTCAAATTTATTAAAGGAAATATAGGCAAACGCCTTTGAACTCCCTCTTGGTACATAGGATTTAAGAAATGCATCGGCAAAGCCGAACATTCTAAAGAAGTCGTTGACACAATTTCAAACGACTACTCGCTTGTTTCAATTAAAAAACTCACACTCAGATTACACGAGCCAGCAGTGTAACTGAGGAAGAATAGCAGACAGTGAAAAAACTCCTAAGGCTGGCTCATAATTCAAAATGGAATGTCATTTTTGGTTTTTAGGAGAAAAACTGTCGCTCGTGGGGAAGCATGTAAATGATAGGGGCATGATGCTTCTGTGAATGTTGACGGTAGCCATGGCATCCATGACGAGTAATATCTACACCCGAAGGACCATACGAGGAGGAGACCTCGGAGGTGAATAAAAGTGTTGTCCTAGCGATCGCATCCTCTTCTTCTTCTTAAGTACTTCCTGGGACTTGCACGCTTGCTTGTATTGGCAGTGAGGACACTGAAGGCATGCACGACGCCCTCCTGCTAGTCTCGGTCGGTCCTGCTCAGCACGTTTGGCGCAATTAGGGCGGAACACGTTTAAGCACAGTTATCGTCACTCTCAGTCAGTACGGCAGGAAATGCTCGAGTCCCCGCTTACCAAGAGTCTGGGGAAAACATTTTAGCTTCCGCCTGTCCGAAATAAACATAGTACGCGTACTCGACAGTCATACGGCGACTACCAAACTGGTTTTGCCCACATGTACACACGTAAAGCCTTTAAGCATAAAGACGAGGACCAACAAAGGCCGGAGAGTAGACTTGTCTAGCTCAACTCCTTCCAGCTTTGCAAATTAAGCAAAAATTGAACTAATTTCAGCATTTAAACACGCGCGCGCTTGCCTAGGACGCAAACTGCAGACAGTCAAATCACTTTAGGTCTCTGATGTGGGGTAGTCTGAAGAGCGGAAGGCGTACCAGCAAGCGCATTGGATGGTTTGCTTACGACGTGGAACCCAAATGAACGGAGGCATATCGTATTCTCATAGCGTTATTTAAAAAAACCAGGCTACGTTAAAACCCCCAGTGCATATTACACGAAATTGAACCAGTACATGCACTTCAAACGGTCGCGCAAGTCGCTCCTACCTGCAGGGCAAATCAAAGCTAACTTAGGCACTTCTTTTTGTACGACTAAGAATAAAAAGTGTTTACTGGGAACCGCATATTTTCAGCAATCGCTTCTGGATGACCTGTTTCTTTCAGATATCACACCTTCAAAAGGAGTGTCTGGCTGCGAGTGAACGAATACAAGTTCGTAGTAGAACAAAAAACGGGAGAAAACTTTATATGCCCACATAACAAAAATATGATTTTTCAAATTTCCGGAAACTGCTTTTGGCAAAATTGTGGTCAGTTTATGCTAATGGTGGTATAACTGAATGCAAAATGCTTCAACCATTCGAATTATTTCCAGGCTTGGTTTTGCAATAAAGATATATTCAAATTTTGCCTCATTACTTAATAGCAAGTGGAAAGGACTCATTGAAACAATGTTTGCATATAGGGGAAGAGAGTCTCAGAAAACTGGCATATGCACCTTTAATTACACGTTCTTTACGAGCTAAACAAGCAAGTCAAGGAGCACACGACTCAACGGATAGAGCTTTGGACTTCTTATCAACAGGCTGCGGGCTTGAACCTCGGGTGGTGCATCATTAGGGATTGGATGTGGCTGGCTGATGATGGCTAATAATCCAGTAATTACCATTCCAGTCTGCCCTGCCTTTGTCGGCAGTATTCAGCTGTTTTTTGAACTGTTACTTGGAATACAGTCTGGACTTTTTCATCTTCTGAGTAGCGCACCGAATATTACAATGTGCTAAGTTCTCTTGTTTTGGTTCGTCCAGCACAGGAGACAAGAACCACCACTTGTTCGAGGGTGTGCACTAACGTACACGCGAACGAATTGGCAGTGAGAGTTGATTTTGCTGTGTTTGCCTCGCCCCCTTTTTCCCACACTCAGCATGCTCGAAGTATGTATAATGTTAGATATAGACGACTGAAGATGGTCACGGATGCAGAATCGAGCAAATACTGGCTGCCACGCACATTAACCGCAGGGAGAGGTTCTTTGATCTCTCATCGAAAAACGTGGTCTTAAAGGTCACTTTAAGAGCCAAAATTGCAACGATAATCTCAGTCCGTGGAGGACAGAGCTACCTAGTTGACTTACAGTCTACATGATGGCTTTCAGCCTATTGCTATACTTTAATGCACCTTGGTTTTATTATAGTAAGCACAACATGAAGACGATCCGCATTGGTGCGAGCACGCTTCCTCTTTTTATATTTTCATCGCTCTCCCTCTCCCCCTCTGACTACCTCCGTCACTATGCACTGAAGCATATTAGGCCACCTTACGCCACAACAATGCAGACAGCATTTAATGCCCAGACTGGTCAGTTTACTATACTGCGTTAGGCTAACCCTGCTAACCTCTGGTCACGCTTAGTGAACTCTCAACTCTTTTATTTGGTCGGAAGCTGTTATGTAACCCCTCGACAGAAGAGGGGAATAGGAACGCTATTCTTAAATCATATACTTGCGGCGTTGCACTAAATGTCAGGTAAGCTAAATATTTCCGGGTCCTAACCAGAACCGTAACGTTACACTTAACCCTAATTTCCCTCTAATTTAGCTCAAAGCCACCTGTATTTCGCAGCGTCCATATTTCCCTGCCCGGTCGGAGGCAGGAGAGGGGGGGGGGAGAGGGGGAGGGGGCGGACAAAAGATTCCTACGGAGACTTGTTTGACAAAACTTCGTTCGCAGTTTGTTTACAGAGCCCCTTATACCTCAGATGTTGGAGCACAGAGCATTTTTAAGCAGGAGCTTCCAAGTACAATCAGCCCCAATAGCCTCAAATTCGGTGTGTTGGGCTTTCCTATTTAACGGAATGGCAAAGGTAGTTTCAGTGGTGCACCTCATATACCTCTAGTCCCAGCATTCTTTAGTATAGAAACGGTGGTTATAGGGGTATTGGGGGTGGGGAATAGGTAAGCAGTGACGGAAATTTGAAGGAGTAAGTGGAATGTGGAAAAAGATAGTTGAATGTGTTTCCCGCAGCCGCTAGAAGTAAGATAAAGGTGTGCGCGGCGCTTCGCGCCGCGGACTATACTCTAGAACGATAAGTTGGACCTCAGGTACATTGAAGTAGATGATCTCCTAACCACCATTTCTATTTTTTATAAGAATTTCCAGAAACACGCATTTTGGTAAATTGCTTTTTCCGCAATACTTTAAATGATAATACAGATTAGGAAATTTACAGATATAAATCAACAAAATTTCTAAATACAATAAAATAAAAATGTATGCATCAGTTATAAAAGTACATTCCACTGCCTATCCTAGTTCCCCACCCATTTAACCCTTACAACTACTGTTTCCTTACGAAGAAATGATAGGTCTAGGGTATATGAGGTGCATTATTTAAACTACTGTTGCCAGTGGAATTGATAGTCCAGTCTGTGGTCTATGTCCATGGTCTAGCCTATGGTCAATCCACCGAATGACTTATTTTGCTTCCACTACTTAAGCCTGTTAGGTCTGTGAAACAAGATGCGAACTGATTCAGCGGTTGTTCAAATGGAAGGCATACTTCTTCTACCCAATGCAGGACACGATCCCGTTGATTGACGGATTCTGGGGTCGCCAGCACGGAAACCAGTTGACATGGGCAGATGTTGTGCTTTCCATCTCTCGGTGTGTGTGTGTGCGTGTGTGTGTGTGTGTGTGAGTGTGTGTGTGTGTGTGTGTGTGTGTGTGAACTATTATTCACTGGGCTGGACCTTGAGCATGTGTATTCGAGTGACAGAGAGCAGGCTGGTGTCCACTTGAGCGAGCCGGCACACGGTTGCCGGAGGCCCCATGTGTGACCGTCTCAGTAGCCCCGTGGATTTCATGGGGTGGGGGGGCTGAGGGCACGTGGACAAGCACGCAGATGTGGTCATTCCGACCAGAGTAAGTGGCCAGCCACTATGACACGAGGAGTGACGTAACACCCCCCCCCTCACTCCCGTTGTGACGGTAGCGGCTGAGACGGCCATGACGACTTAAATGCTTCTACGGGAGGGAGGGGGGGCGTTCTTCAGCCGCGTCGGCCGTCCCTTTTCGTCCCCCAGCATGTTCAGCGTGAGGCCTAGTGCCGGAGGCCGTTAACTCCCACCTCCCTCCTCTCCGCGACAACAACAGAAACTCCGAGTACACTGTCCCGCGGCGAGGGGGGGAGCCTTCTCTGGTATCGGTGCGAGGCCAGGTGAGTGAAGGTAATTACACGCTTGCGGCGCCGTCTGCTCCCCGTGTCTACACGGTGGCTCAGCTTTCAAACGGTTCCTCTGTCGATCGTTCTACTGACCACTCCAATTGACTTACTGGTGTGATACAGGAAAAGGGGAAAGCAAAAGTTTGTGTAGCATTTTAGCCCTACCTCAGAATCTGTCTAAAACGGAAACCATCAAGTATGCACTGGAGACAGGTGTGAAGACGTTAATAACTTTAGGGAAGCACAAACGATGACGACATCCATCCTTACATTTCTCCTCACGATAAGGTTGCTACTGTCGGGTGCTTATCACAAACCCTGGTTAGTTTACCGTATAACTGTAGACTTCCGTCTGAAATACCACTTTATTCTTCCTAGAAGCACGACAGTCAAGCACCGACCCATTTAATGTTAATCGGAATTCTTAAACGCATTTCCGATTAGGAAGTGTAAATTAAGCGAAATTGTAGTTAGCATTAGCATGCAACATAAGCACAAGATATTTCGGACACGCTAGAATGCTGTCTTTTGAATGCTTCTTTTTACTGACGGCCTCCTACAAAAACCACATTTAGCAAAAGATGACTAATTATGAAGCATACACTTTTCTTCTGATTTGCGGTGCCCTATAACGTCAGATGTATATTTGACAGATAACAGACTCAAAAATATTCGTTTTTATACTCATTTGGGGGCAAATCGCGTCTTCTTCAAAGATGCTTTTGGAAGAAAGGCTACCTTTCGGATATAAAGGTGCGTTTATTTCAAGTTCCGAATCAGTTGAGCGGATCTGCCGTTGTGTGTACGTCCAGGCTTCAGAGTCTACAGGCTGCACACTTCCCATATGGGAAGATCAAACAGTCCTCTGAACCATTGAGACGATATCATATAGGGCTGCGTGGCTGTGGGCTGTGTTGCATACTTCGTGCAGAGCATTAGCTAATGGACAGGTGTGAAACGATCATAATGTATCCCATAATTAAGGCCTTATTAAAGACTGCAAACTGCCCTTCGTTCAGTTAAAGCATTTAAATAAGGCGCGAGACAATATAAAATGAGTACAAAGAAGCACATTTTTGAACTTGTTTTCTGTTGAATATATTTGAAGTTATACACAGAAATAGGTCACTAAGTTACTAAGACGTGAGTGACTGCAAAGGCCCTTTCTGGCTTATTAGCCATCATCAGGCAGCCATACCCAACCACAGGGGCGGTGACCTCCGAGCTTCGAACCCGCGAACTTGGTAACTAGAAGTCCAACTCTCTAACCACTGCACCATGGGCTCGATGCCTCACCGATTTCGATCCGGCATATACACAACGGCAGATAGGCGGATGCTGGCTGGACTCAGGAGCAAGCTCCAAGGTACGACAGGGCGAGTGAGTTCCGTAACCGGTCGGTGAGCGCCGATCTATCATTCGTGTCACAAATTAATCGAACCTCAAAAGAAATGTTTCGGAATTATGCCGCAATATGAGGAAAATTAACCCCCCGCACGTAACTAATTCTTTCTAATAGAAAACGCATTGCAGAATTTCGGTTGACATTTCCTGAGATTGATCACTGACTGCATAAATAAAATATTATTTCGCCTCGGAATTCATTTTTTTGCAAATAAAACCGAATGCGAAAGCCAAGTGCAACTGTTAGGTATCCAACTATGTAGGAGCGAGATTGATTACTATGATCTAGGTTAAAAAGGACTCCGGTATGCCTACTAAGTGTCTACAACTTTGTGACACACTCTGCGTGGCAAAACAAGTTAAAATTCACGTTTTCATCCATGGGTAAAACAGTGCAACCACGCCAGGCTATCTAGGTTGCCGATAGAACAAAAAACGGTCGTAACTTGAGGTCTCGTTAAATACGTGGTCTTTATAAGCCGATTCAACTCTTAGTGTGTAGTTTTCCCATCCCCTAGTAACTGCGTCCGAGTCTCACGGTTGTTTACGCAGAGAGTATTCATTCTTAAAAGTATGGGCAACAGTATTTTAAGTAGTGCACCTCATATATTTCTAGTCCCAACATTTTGTCCAATGTAAACGGTGGTTATAGGGAATTAGGATAGGCAGTGTAGTTAGAAATGGTGTTGCTTTATATCTGTAGGTTTAGCTAAGCTGTATTATGGTTTAACGTATTGCTGAACAACCCGATTATCAAAATGTAGGTTTCTCGAAATTCCTTAAAAAATTGAAATGGTGAATAGGAGGTCGTCTAATTTAACTTACCTGAGGTCAAACTTAACGTTCTGGAGTTAGATTAGTATAGTCCGCGGCGCTTACATGCAGAACAACTTGCTCCTGCGGCCGCGGGAAACAACTTCAACTCATTTTTCCCTTTTACACTTACATCTATAAATTTCATTCACTGCCTAGGCTATTTTTCCAGCCCCAAATCACCTATAACCACCGTTTCTGTAGGACAAAGTGCTAGGACTAGGGGTATATGAGTCGCACTACATAAACTAATTTTGCTAAAATACGAAATGCTTAATCACTTGAGTTTATAAATGGTCAGTTATGGGAGAGACTTAGAGCATGACGGTACTCCTCCTCCTCCTCCTCCTCCTCCTCCTCCTCCTCCTCCTCCTCCTCCATAGAACGAGCAGTTTTGTAGTGGGGAGAAGAGCTAATAGTAGTTTGGTCTGTGATGGTGAATGGATGGAATGCTGCATCGCAGATTATTTGCAGCAGTACACTTGCAAAAATAAAGTCGTGGTGCGGCTAAAATGCAGAAGTATAAATGTTTCAATAAAGCGTTAGGTCAAGAAACCTCTTCTCCTGTATGTCTCCCTAGATGTTATGAAGCCTAACCAAGAAAACGTTCTCCGTCCCCAGAATTTGGTACGTGCATCGTGGACGGCTCCTGCTCCCGTGTTCTGTCTAAGCAGCATTACAAGTCATCCTTTCGTGCTATCTACGACGATAGGAAAATAAAAATATGCAGATTCCTCGAGTTAGCATTCAGAATGCAGCAATGGTATGCTGTTACTCCGATTTTTGGCAGAATTTTGCTTTGCAGCAGCAAAATGTACCCTACTAAGCCATAATTATTCGCCTCCCACAGTATACATACAAAATGACGTGGCAAACTCGTTCGTTCGAATGTAGCCACTCACCCTTCAACCGCGGAGCAGAAGTCACCTGTCCTCGACCACAGTGTTTTAACGACATGACATGCACCCACCCACGTACAGCCACACCTACATTCACCCCAGTGCTTGTGTCCGTACTTAACAACACTGCCGATTTTATCTATCCTGCCAGCCGCCTCGACTCAACAGTCGTCTAGCCGAACATTGACTGCGCTGCCATCGCTCCTCCCTCTCCCTCCTTGCTCCCCTTCCCGCCCCACCCCCCTTGGCCATGTCGCACCCACCCACCTCGGTTGCGGGTAGGTCGATTTGATCAAACTGCGCAGTTACAAAGAATGCTGCAACTACCCCGTCTCTCTCTTTCTCTCTCATATCGATGCTGTTCTGGCCCTCTGCTGGCTTCTTCTTCATCTTCTCGCTTTAGCCCTCCAGCTCTCGCACACAGCCTACCGTCAGCATCACCATCACGCGCAAAGTTCATCCTGCAGTGAACTTGATGATGAAGGGGCGGAAGTATGGGGCCTGTCGGAACAAGGCGCGGTGACTGCAGCGGCCCTCGGGAGTGGGGTGGAGGCTGTGTGTGCGTGTGCTCACGTGCCTGCGTTCGCTGTCAGGTTCCGAGCTCGGCCCGCAGCGTGTGCGCTTGCGCATGCGCGCGTTAGCGAGTACTGTGTGCGCCTGGGCGCGACGAATTGGGATCGTGGCGGACCGTAATGCAGATGGCGCGCAGGACATGTGTGGGTGGGCGGGCGGTGAGAGAGAGAGGGGGGGGGGGGGGGGGGGGGGGGGGGGGGGGGGGCGGTGGACCAGCGTAGGCAGCCTGCGCATCCGCACGTGGGACGATGAGGTTACCGATAAAGCCAGCTGCGTTGTCTCGTTCTCCTACTACTGCTGCTGCTGATACTGCTGTTTCGCTTCTGGCGAACATATATGAAAGGTGCGTGTGCTATAGAGACTATAGGAGCCCGTCGTGGGGTTGCTGGTAGTGGTGGTGGAGTTTCGAAGGTTAACTTGACAACCCGGGGAGGCGTACTGCCAGACTGAACCATCCTGAGTTTCATTCTAGACTCCTATACACGACAAATTCTGTCCATGGAGGAAGTTCAGTTATCGCTAGAAGCAGAGGCGGACTTAAACAATCTTGTCAAAGCATCTCCTGGGAAATGGGAGCTGGCAAATTCTGCTTTTTACACCAGGGAAGCCAATTAGAGGAATTTGATAATACTTTTGACATCATTTGATTAGATAGGAATGGGTATGAGGGGTTTTTTAAAACACGGAGATTTGTACCCCCTCCCTCTGAACTGCGGCGTGGGGCCATCCGTATGCACTACGGGAATGGTAAATAATAAGAAACCTTTCGAAAATGAGACTTAGTGTTCATAAATATATATATTTAAAAAATCTTATATACGCTGCATACTTGTTTTAACGTATGAAAAATAAATTTGTGAAAAAAAGGTTAGGGAATCGGGACGCGTGCCTGTGCTCCTGTGCCCAGGTGTAATGTGCATTTTATTTTCACGTTTTGAAGCCACGCCTACTGCCAAAACTCATGCTGATATCGAACAGCGTCGTATTTAAAGCTGCACTTTAGCATAATTATATGGTGTGTTTAGATCTCAGAACATGTCAGGTACTACTCCCATACTGATGGCCTGGCACTTGTTTTGTTTCTCTTGCCATAAAGAGCCATCCGCGTGAGCAATGAAACTTTTCAATGACTTTTGGAGTATAAGAGCCTATTATTCCCTTGTGAAAGTGTCGGACAATATATCTTTTTCAGTTCACCAAATTGCAAAAACTTCGCGGTCTTGGTGGGAGTCGAACCTACACAACAAGGGAGACTTTTGCGCAGCTAAAGCTCTGCAATTGAGCTACGAGGCTCCTCGTGAGCCGTGAATTTAATCACACTTGGATCATTTTACCCGACCAACTTACTGCTCGTATGGCATCCACCATTATGGAACAGCAAGCCGACTGCGCAGGCAGGATTTCCTAAGCAATCATCAAGAATCTAGAATTGTTTATCTTCTGAAGATAACCGACAATTATCCAACTTGCACATGACATCGAAGACTTACTTGGGCACCAGGAGGCCGTGAAAATTTAAAACAAGCAGCAAAATAGGTGCGAAGAAAAGAATTTTTTCGCTTGAATTTTCGGATTCACGCTCTAACCCATCCTTAAAGACAGTATAAAACTCCATATCTGATGTTCTCTCTTCTAGAAACTATTCCAGATATTTCTAATGACAAAGATTTCACCAGACGGAGTAGTCAAAATTATAAATCCTAATCAAATTTCATGATGCGGCCTCTAAACTACAAATCACAGGGCAGTTCGCGACAGAAAAGCCAGAGAAAAGTAGCCCCATCAGGCAACCTTTCCTGAAGAGTTTAGAGAGGCCAAAATCGGATGGTATCCGCAATCCCTCAGGAATGCGGTCTGTCGTTAAACGTCTACTGCATGAACGACCATCTTTCGCCCATACAGAGCCTTAACCGTTTTGCTGCCTTTGTTCATTCTTCTAGTTATCTACCTTGTCTTTGAAATTCAACCATCTCCGAGAGACTGGATAAATCCCTGCGGGCGATTTTACATTGCAAGAGAAAGTCCGTTACGACTTCAGCCGGTCCTAATAGTAACGATTTTCTGCTAAATAAATTCGGGTTTAAAGTCCATTGAGAACCGGTTGAACACAGATTTCGATGACACTATTTCCCCAGATAAATATGCGTGGAAATAATCTCTTTCTGCATCACCAATCAAGCTGCCTGAGTAGGCCGAGGCACACCCGTGGACTTCATAACAGTGATGCCACGCTGTGCACGAGACCGCCTAATCCGTACCCCACTTTCCAACTCGTTTCTCGGGGTTACCATGGTCACTGACGATCTCCCCTTGCTGGGGAGATACCGGACTGGCAAGCGTGTTATTATGCAGCTTATGTGCTTAGTCTTACCGCTTGCTGAGGACAGGGGAGAGAGGATAAATAAGGAATGGTGGGTTATTGCGTTTCCGCCAGCCTGCTCTCTTGACCATGGCTACCCCCCCCCCGAAACGGAACGAGTACTCCCCAGGGGGCCACGCGACCATGGACTGGGGCCGATCAGAGCCCGTGTGAGCTATGGGTGATGAAGTAAGCCCAACAACAACAAGAACTCTCAGTTCCCTGATTTTAGGAGCAGTTTCCACTTACGGGTAAATAATTGCCTTTAATTCACAAAAACGATGGACTGGTGAAAGCCCTCCGAAGCCGACCTCCGGAGTCAACTAAACCAGTATGGTTTTATTGCAGAAAATAAGAACTGCGCATAGGCGGAAATCTATATGGAGACCGCCTCGTTTGGACAATTTACTATTTTTTAAATGACTGCTGTTTGTTGAATATGTTTATTATCGCTGCTTTGTCGCAACTTGCATCATCACGCAGGCCTACTGTGGAATAATAAAAAAATTACTTTCACAGCACTTGGTTTCTTAGATGTTTCGTCGTTACATCATTTTAAGAATCAAATATTTTTTGTATTCAACCGAAACTATTAAATTACCTACCTGGCATTCTGATTAGGGTAATCGTCAAGCTTTGAAAAGTTCCGCTACGGTAACACTATTTAAGGCACGCAGATCAAAACTCTGCTAAATATGCACTTACATATGTTATAAGTGTTTTTTAGTAGATTTGCACGATTAATTTGACCCAATAGGGCAAAACTTGGTTGCCTCGGTGGAGCTCAAACCCACACCGGTACGTGCGGGGCTCGCATACAGCCAACACTCCTACTACCTGAGCTACGAGGTCCCCACTTACATGGGTTTTGCTTGTTCAACACTGATGCTGCAATAGAAAATGTTTACTGCGTCAGTTCTGCCAAATGTTATTCATTTTTTCAACAGTTTCGCCATACTCAGTTGATGTGATAATTTCCCGAATTAGAGCGTTGTAAACAGGATGGTCGTTCTCTGGAGTTCGATCACTTCGGCTCCCCAAAGAGGAAAGAGGAAGGTGGCTGAACCAGCCTCTTGACTGTCCGCCCGACTCGTGATTAAACACTTGAAAGTTTTTTTTGGTTGGGTAAAAAACACTAGAGGGAAGGAAGAATTCCTGTAGAAGCAGGACGCGAGGCTTCAAATTGTGTGCATACAAAAGGTGCGCCGTCTTGTGGAATATTTGCCAAAATTCGGAAACATGTCTTCGAAAAGAAAAGACAACTTAAACAGCATCGCAATATTATTTATTATTCAGCACGATCAAGAGATATTTCAGTAAGTTCAGCATATTGGCTTTCGGACGAGCTTCTTTCTAGTCGGTTGCAAAAAAAAACATTTGGAAAAAGTAAAGGCTTACTAAGTATGCATTTTTCAATTTTTTGCAATGATCCTGGAAATTCAATGAAATTGTTGTAGAAAGTATACAGTAATTCCTCATTTGATAGCAAATTACGTTTACCTTACGTTGTATCTGTTGTAACGGTAGCCAAAGCCGAGAGGCCACCGCCTAATTACGTCTTGTGTGAGCCCCCAAGGAAGAACACGACAAGAAGTGGGCAAATCAGAAGTCTTTAAGCGTAACTAGTACAACGTATTTAGGGTAACAAACGCGTGTAAAGCTATGTCCATCGAGCCAATCGGTCTCTGACCTGGCATGGGTAGCAGTACGATTGGGAGCAGCTTAAATTTGAAATTATTGTTTGATCGACTGCCAGTAGGCCGATCGATAACTCACTGTAAGTGTGGCTCGCTGCCTGTATGCTAGCCATCTGTTAGGCTCCTTCTAACAGTATCCTTGAGTAAATGAAAATCTTTCGGTTTAAAATAATTTCTTGTCATTATATTTTGTACACCTTGAAATGTCTATTCGTAAAGCATTGCATCGAAGTTTGTAAACTAAACAATATATTAACAGCCATTGCAACATATTATAAGATATATATGACTTATTTTTAGTACCTTATAGCAGTGAATCATTTTATTCCAGCCGAAAAGAGACACTGTGTAGCTTGGAAACCTTGACTGCTCACGTGGTAGAAGGCCGCGTTCAGAATTATTCGGGAAACAAAAAAGTTTTTCGAAACCGAAATATACATTCGCATCAAGCAAAAAAATATAAGAAAACCTCATTTCTTACCAATTTACTACACCAGAATATTTTGATGCACCTTTTCCATAAAATATATTTATATTTAAAAAGAAATATAACATTAAGGAGAAGAATGACTACTACTTAAGCAGTTCTTTCTTCAAAGTTTGTTTTTATGCCGGCGGCGGGAAAGAAGCTCATTCAAAAGTTGGCATCCTGATGCGAGTGAACTATTGTGGCATTGTACTAAAAGATAATTTATTTTATAAGTCCACTTACATCGTGATTTCTAATCAAAAACGCATCTCAGAATGTCGGTAGTAATCATGCAACCAACAACAAGTGAGTGCCATTTGTGCTGGTTGAGTAGCGTGCAAGCATGGGGATAATACGAGGTCAGCAGATATAATTGCCTCTGTCCAAACTTTTAAAGTAAAACAATCCTTTCTCAAGCGCTGTCCATCAATCAAATTTAATCCTTTTCAGTGACATTAATGCAGTTTTCTGAGACTGTTTCAGGAACCTTTCATGAGATGGAGCCAAGCAGAGATGAAAAAAGGATCAAAGTATTGACTTTCCGATTATTGACTAGGTCTACTTCCTTAAGGAAAACACCCGATGGCCATCAGATTCTACCCTAAAAGTTTTAACTGATAGGGCCGTCTAATTTTCCTTAGGCTAATAAATTGAAAGGCAAATGTGCGATAAGTTAAGCACTAGGAGTCACCGAGTAGTGTTCGTCCAGGCAACCAATAACTATTCGTTTCTGACCAACTAGTCGGAATTATTTTTTCCAATAAATATTTTTTCTTGTCGCCTTTTTTATTTTGAGGATTATTCTTCAATGTGCTTAAGTAAACTTATATGCATAACCCAAAATATTACGTTAGTGATGGAGTTTATGGACAGCGACATGAACGCTTTTGATCATGCATCCGTAGAAGCCAGCTAGCTACTGGATTATCCACAACTAAAAATGTCTTGACTTTAGTTTATGTGGCAAATAAGAATTAATTTCTACAACGATAGAGAAAAATTGTACAAAGGCTAAAGTAAAGTGCATATAGTTCCAAATGGACATGTTTTATCATAAATATTTTAAGATAAAGTGATAAATACTTGTGTTTTATCAAGCCACTTGATTATTTTTCCAAATTTCATGCTATATATATTAGGTCTAGGGGAAATCCCACAATCCTCTGCCCTATCAGAAGCATGCCCTATAGCACTCACAACATTTTTCAATGGATGTGGACGATGTTGTATAGTTTGCATGCAGCATTAATAAGTGAAGAAATAGGATACTTAATGAGTAGACGTTTAACGGTCTTAACAGATCTGATAATTAGAAACGTTTCTAAACTCATAGCAGTTTTTATTCGAGTAAAAATTGGAAAAAGAAATTATTTACTTCCACCCGGGTACAAGGAATAATATTTCTTATGCACGTTCTCTATAAGGTATCGTGGAATGTAAATGGGCGTTGAAAATAAATGTTACAAATGCATACTACTCTTTTACAAAGTGTGGTTTTTGAAGGCAGCTAGGCAGAAGCCTGTTCAAAAACCGGCAGCTTGTCATGAGTGAAATATTTTTGGATTGTGCTGTACAATAATTGCTACTACAATCCAAATTATGTACCTATCTCGAAGGTAAAAGACATTTTTAGGATTGTGGTTAACGTTTCATGAGATAGCGCATCTACTGCACCTCTTTTTCAAACAAACCCTTAAATACCTGTAAAATTGGATGTATCGCAACAACGTAATAAAACAGGGAAGTTGAACACTGAAAAGCTTTATCCAAACTGGCTTGAACGAACCTATAGAAGCAAAAGGTGATGATGTCCGATAACAGGGCACGGGTCTCTAGTATTCGGGTCGGAACTTCGGCGAACTGTGCTATGCGAGGCATGTATCGGTAGATCAAGTTTTTTTTTATTTTAACTAGCTGATCATCTCACAATCCCAAGACCCTAGACTGGAGCTTCATGGCAACACGAATATTTATATACAGTCCTGCGATTACTCGGTAAAAGCTGTACCGGCGAGAGTAGAGATAAAAGATCGGCGCATTTGGGCCTACCGATGTTGAGAATGGATCTCTTTTATAAGTCATCTAGTCGAATGAAATAAATAATGCCCAACGAGGTAAACCAAAGACGCCTTTCGATAGAACGTAATTTAGTAGCTAGTACACGGTCTCTGGAGGGCGCATGAGTTGGTGATAGGGAAGTACAGGGATTTAATAGAGGATCGCTTTATATGAAAATTTATCCCGCTAATGGCACGTTGGTTGCAAACTTTTGAGGACTGGTACCTTCGAGAAGCTCCTGGTCTGCCTTATAATCAAGGCTATAGAAGTCAGCGTCAGGTAAACGGCCCGTTTACGGGCGTCACCTTCGAAATACATGCCTCAGACTGAAACAGTTTGCTTGGTTTTATCGGTGACTCTGGTATTTCTTAGGGCGGGTGCGGTAGAATGATAATTGGAAGAAAAGCAGGAGGCGGGGTGGAGGGGGAAGCCAAGTCATAAAAGTCAGTACTGACAGGTTTTGCCACCCCCACCTCTCAAAAGACCCCTCGCGCAGATACAAAAATTGTCCAAGCGGGGGGAAAAACAGGTTTGTACTGTACAGAAAACCAGATTTCCTTTATTCCACATTCTTTACAACATTCGGTACACGAGAGCACTCCTACCTCCCTCCCTCCCCCGCCTGCGGCAACAATAGTCTGCTTTGTATAGCTCCAGCCTACACCCCCATGGTCTGAGCGGCCAGCCCCTCTCACACACCCGCACACACCCTACCTCGTCGCAGTCTTCTGTGCGACACCAGACGGCGTATGTATAAACATGTGTTGAACTTCTTTGGGGACGGTTGGCTGCTCGTGTGTGTGTACGTCTGTCTTTGCGAGGGCGACGCGACGCGATGGGACGGGACGGACAACATCGTGTCAGTGAGCGCTGCCCAATGCAGAACCAGTCTAACACGTGCGCGCTCCCTCTCAGCCGATTGTTGTGGAATACAAGTTGGAAAACATTTTCTACCGCCGCAGAGAAAGGGGAGGGGGGAGGGGAGCGCAGTGCACTTAACGGGTCAGCAAGGAGGCAGACTATGGGCACTTTGAAACATTTGTGGAGAAGGGGGCGAGGGGAAGGTTAATGCGCTCATGGCGACAGCCAAAACACCGCTAAAGGCGGCCGTGAGTTGAAAGCTTAGGATACATTCTTTCTGTTGAGGGAAAAATAAATTAAACTGAGTGAAGGTAGTATTGCGAGTTGGTGTGAGTGAATAAAAACGCATACCATCAACAGTCCTCCCTGCGAATGTATCCAACAAATATTTACCACCCAGCAGTTAGCACTTTAAAAATAGGTGGTCGAACTTTCCACACAACTGAGGTCACTTTCTTTTAGCTGTAACATTTGTTTTAGCCTTCACCTTCTAATTCACTTTGAAGGAAAACACCAGCAAGACAGATTACTGACCTAACTCTGAGATAATCCTGACCGATAAAAAGGCTAGTAAACAGAACTCTGGCGAGTGGTTTCTACGAAAATTGCTACGTTCGAACTAAACCTTCACTGCATTCAAGCAGCTTCAATCAGCTCGTAATTTATGTTCTAGGTCATAACTAATGTCGTACTAGGAGCTAACTTCTTGTCTTTAAAGGTAGCGATTATCCACAGGATATTGGTCCTTACTCACGAAAAAAATTGACCTAGTTTTGATAGTATTGTAAGCTCATAGCAGAGAAAATATCTTTTGCAAAACACGAAACTCTTAAAATGAAACTGCACCTTCTTTGCTTGTTTCAAACTCGAAAGCTTTTTATAAAATACAGAGAACTTTGCTGTACAAAGTAGCTAAATAATGTCACACCCTGGCCGTAATCACTACAGTTAACACAGACCAAAATCTTTACCCTTAGTAGTATCCTGGCCCTAACCCTAACTCCAACTCTGACGCTAACTCTCACCTTAATCGTAAACTTAATTTCCCCGGAATTTGGGGCAAAGCATTGTGGACGGTTCCTGTTCACCTGTCCTGTTAAGGCGGTCACACAGGTAATCCATAGTTGGGCACATTTAATAAATAAGCTATAACAGTAAGTTTTCAGATGACCTTACGAAGAAAATCAGAGGTTATATGTACAAAGGAAAACACTTTTTTTTCCATAAAGGAAAACTACGCGCGTCACATTGTGTGTTCAGTGGATAACAAATGCCTTCAAAAATAAAAAAAACTATAGATGCATTGCTTGCTAGCCGAAACACAAAGGCTTTGCATTATGCTCATGCGAGAGTTTAATTTCAATCTTGGACGTGGAGGCAAAAAGGCACACTAGCGTTTACTAAGTTACCTAAGACAGAGGGAGACAATTTATACCTTTTTATTTTACATACCTCATAGAATGATAAATAGAACAAGGACGAAGATGATGCCCATATTTATGTATGACGTGTAGAACGGTCAACCGTTTTCAGAATCCTTGTCATAACTGCAAGACTTTGGCCTCCCACCCTCTAGGAGCGACTGTGAGGGTAGCGAGGCCACAGAAATAAGCAGCTGGGTGTAGAATGGCTTCCCGTTAATCAGACCTTCGATTAAGTGTGTCGACTGCCCATTCTGACTGAATGTCGCTGAAAATAGAGTAGGTGGGCCATATCATGAACTGTTAACCGAAATTCTGAAATGTGTTTTTGATTAAACAAAATTACAGTCGATTACATATCTGATGAAAGGTTGAGGATTGGAGGCTTTGACGCACACTTGAGGTTACTTATTTAGTTCATTGGGTTGAATTAGGTCGCAAGATGTTGTTTACTAGAATTTAATTCCGTTCAGATCAGAATACTGAGAGAAAATAGAGGCAAAGATGGGCAAAATCCAGCGTTTGTTGATATCCGAGGAATTTCCTACGCTATTAAACAAAACGGAAAATCATTTCTTGTGTGTGTATATTGCACTATGAAAGAACATTCATGCTAGGCAGAAACTTTTTAATTATATCTGTTCACAAAACGGAAAATGTTGTTTTGCTTCTATGAAATTGAGGTAAGTGAAATTAGGAGATAGCGCATTAATTTTGAAAAAAGAAGAGCGAAATAAGTTTCGAAAATTAAATTATGCAAATCTGCCAAGTTTGTGGCATAAAATTGAGTAAAAAACTTTTTAGATTGTTCTTTACTATACTCCACATTAAACTTATATTTTACATTTTAGGGGTTACAGGCAAGGAATGCGTTTGAGAGTTTTATTAGTATATGGCAACCAAATTAATTGTACAATCGATATGAAGTTGGAGACTGTTAACATAACAAACTTTTGACAGAGTTGTCACGGGACATTGCGAAACAGTTTTTTTCAAAAATCGCCGTTGATATTATTGCCATTCTGCTTTGCATTTGTTATTGTAGAACTTAGTCTAGAAGTAACCAAATATGCTGAAAAGTCTTCCGTTTTCGATAAAAAAAAATTATCTCTTTTATTTATAGCAGAAGAGATATCCCTAATTGTTAGGGAACTCAACCCACTGGCCAACATTTCCCATCATGATCTTAACTTTATCATCATAAAAATTAAAGCACGCAGACATCAGACGCCAAAATATATAAGTAAAGCTTTTTTGAAAAGGTAAATTTTTTTTAGAATTTTTCTAAAACAATCTTAAGCATATTCATTCGTGGCTTTTGTAGTTGACATTCATTTTTCTCGGCAATGGGTTCACATGATTGGGTGGTTATGAAACTATAACACACAAAAACAGCTGCATAAGAAAAAATGTTTAAAATCTGGTTATTTGCGTAAAAGCTTTTAAGATATATCTTATTTTGAAGGTTTGGGTAAATAAATAGAATAAAATTATTATTTACGGTCAATCGGCTGAAGCCGGGGAAAATTGTAAAGTCTTAATTAGAATTTCAAAGAGGATCTGAACCTCTTCGTGATAGAAATATCAAAATGACTACAAAAAATATGGTGGAAGGCAATTACTCCTGGTGTACAAAAAATGGTACGTTTACAATTGTACCCGACAATTCTATTTAAATTTATTATTCACTGACTGGCATGTCCGCAAATGAGCTTAGGAAATATATTACCCCTATGATCTCCCGATGGGGCATATCAAGCAAAACGTGGTTGCCTTAGTCCAACACAGGTCGACCGATGCATAAACGAAAGAAACAACTAGCAGTTCTCGCAAAAAAACGTGTTAGAATAAAAACTCGAAATTTAGGCTCTTCGGTAACAGCCATATATTATATTGTACGTAAGATGGAAGCATATGTATTCGAAAACTTGACAACAGGATTATTTTCCAACGTAATTTTGCTTGTGCTGCTTTATTTACTCGGTGGTTTTGCATGAACGGGCTTCCTCTACATGTAAAACTTAAGTTTATTTAGTACGCCTGATTTTCACTTTTTCGGAATTTACCACTTTTTTAAAAAAAGTTGGTGTCTCTATGAAACTTAATCTTCCATCATAAATCATAATACGCCCTATTATGAAGAACGATCATTACTTTATTACAGTAAGACTTTGGGGCCACAGCTTGGGCTGCGTTAGAGCAAGAGGGAGTTGCTTGTAAAAATCGTTGGATTTCACGAGGTAGTGTATCTACTATAATTAGAAGAGCAGTTGGCTTTCGCCCCCCACAAGTTTTTGTTGAAACGCAGGCACCCATGGAGTACATTTAACACCGCGGGATCTTCCGATTGTTTTAAATTTGCAAAAATTACTCAGGTGGGATTGGTGTATTGATTAACATGCAGTGCAACCACACCAGGATGTTGGCTTTTCAAGAATCTTGTTTTCAGCCACAGGCGTAAAACGTGTTCGGCAAAATATGAATACCTAAGTATTATTAATGGTTACTATCGATATTCTGTGCCATTATAGGTTCAAATAGATGTTTTATGAAAACGATATAAAAATATTACTTCTGACACATACTTTGTGAAACATTGCGTCTTCTTCTTCTGATTTTCTTCGCGAAGAAAGGGTTTATTTTTGTTTGAAAAAGTTGTTAATTTTAATATTTTTAAGACCACGAAATGTCCATTAACATAGTCTCACACCCGTACGTTTATTCTAATACAGTATGCAACATGGTTCATCGCCGCTGCAGAATTCTTATGAGCCCTTTATGATAGCTTTTAAATAAACTCGATATAATCATGATGTTCCTTATATGCATAGTAGACAGCATGGCATTCGAAACCCTAAGCATATATGCAGCTGCAGTGTAAGTTCAAAATTATTCTTGAATTGGAAAACATTTTAAAACTGACAGATACTATTTTTCGAGTTAAAACTTGAAAACTTAATTATTTACCAAAATAGTACAAGAAAAACTATTTTGCACATTTTTTCCACAAAAACATGTTTGAGTTTATGAAGTCATCGGAAATAAATGGGGCAAATTCATCGTACGTAAGTAGTCACTTCTTACGGACTGTGATTTATGCAAGTGACCGGAAAGGAACTCATTCAAAAGCTAGCATTCCGGCGTGACTGAAATCTTGTAAGGTTTTCTTATCCAATAGTCAGTATTACAGACCCCAACCTAAGCAAACCTTTCCTACCGACAATAATTCAGAATCTTGGTTGACAATTAATGCGGTGGCAAACCTAATAGATCTGATAAATCTGATCAACTACTACCACATTTATCTCCTTATTAGGGTCCCGTCTGGGTAGTGCCTTCCAGTCGATGGCTGATTGGTTACCCCTCTCAGGAGTGTGTTGGCCCAGGCTTCATGCAGGGCCGCTCTCACCCATCTGAGATCCAATTGTCTGTATGCATATGCAATGCCAGTCCTCAGCCAACCACGGTCCCTGCGGCCTGGTAAGCGCTTGCACTTTCTCTCGTTTGAGACTCTCTGTTGGTGACTGCACTTGCGCTCCCACTGGGTTTCAGGCCCCATCTCAGGTTTTAGAAAGCTAGGCGGTCACTATGCGGTGGGGGAGAGAGTGAGGTCAACCCTCGGCGCGTTTCTCTCTTCACTATAATAAATCTGAATGCGCTTGAATCTATCACGGTGCCCTAAAAGCCGTGGCTTGGAGGGTTTTCCAACTGACGGGAAAACTCGGGCCCCCACGTAGCTGCTCCTTCTGTGAGCGTGTGTTGTGTGTACGCATGGGAGGAGAAGGCGACTGAGAGTCAGGCTGCAATGGCTCCCTCTTAATGTGGCCTTCTCGGCGCTCCCGCGCAGGCGGGAGCATACCTAGCGAGGTGGCTGTGCAAAGTGTTCGCGTGTTCAGTGTTTATCGCGCCAGCCACCTACACCCTCCCTCATCCCCGGTCTTATTGACTTTGTCTTTACACCGGATACGGAGGTGGGAGTGGCGAGCGAGTAGGTAGCTTCTGCGAGAGTCTGCCTAAACTCCTGTTTTCTCTCGCACTAGTTCTCTGCGTTGCTCCCGCTTGCTGTCGCTTTCGTGTTGCTTGGCCAGCTCGCCTGAGTGTCTGTTGCGGCTTGCTTCAGCGTCTGCTGCGGCTGTTGGAGCACGCGGTGCCCATCGTCGAAATCGACGGGGGATCTGTCAGGATCCCGTCAAGAGCCACTCAATGCTTCATATCATAGACCAAATTACATCACCCACAGGGACACAGGTTAGTGGGTCCTGTAACGTGATTGATAAGCGCCACCCTATTATATTTAGTACACCCGATTGCAATCAACAGGCCAACGAACACGTGGCACAATGCCTAGTGCGTTGTAATTTTAACCAACTGGTTGCGGGTTCGAGTTTAAGGTGTTGCAACATCTGGAGTTTGATATGGCTGGCTGAGGACAGCTAATAAGTCAGAAATGACCATTAAGTCCCCATTATCCTTGTTAGTACACACTCTCTACCTAATATACATAGAAATTTGGCGTGCAACGAGTGGAAAATTGAGGTAATTATGTTATTCGGAGAAAATAGAAAAAACGAATGCTCTATAAGTTTTCGGTGCCTGTTCTCAAGGTCGTTGTCAGGCCTAGAGAAATGTTCAAAAACAGTCAACTTTTTTAAAAAGCTTAAAAATGTAATACTT
>JAYGXS010000001.1:41295616-41373786 GCA_036362985.1 Ligula intestinalis | reverse complement strand
TGTCAGAAGACTCTGACACAAGCTCTGTCACTTCCATGGCCTAAACCGACACCAGGTGGCGATAGGATTTCGCCCCTACCAACAAGCGACAATCCCTCAACCAACACGCTGACATGGCCTACATTCGCAAACTGACATAGTCCGCGTTGGCCAATCCGCGCCCGTGTTAGATAGTTATTGATTTTTCTACCTATTCAAACTTTTATTGTGATGTACAGCATTAATTTCCCTTGCAAATGTTTGGTCTGATGAAAAGTTGCTGAAAACAATTGTTTGCCATAAACTGACTTCTTATATTTTAGATTTCTACTTTTTTAGCAAAATACTCTACAAGAGGCCTGATGGCTCTTTATGTGGATATCCTTCTTGTGATAAGTGTGCATCTCAAATATCACAGCTTGCTATTACGAACCAAGCTTTATTTCACCTTCTTTCTATCATACAGACCTGTTTCACAGTTGTTTGAAGCAGTACTCAGGAAAGCCACTGCAAATAAGATGACTTTTTAACTCAGAGGCACTGTCAAAAAGTTCATAATATCCCCCTTTTTCCGAATGTTTCGACGGTACCTGTCCTACAAATGCATAATTTTAAAGACTTCTTATATTTCGCCATTATTTGCTCTTAAATGCAGGCACTTCTCCTTGCCCTACGTTGAACTGCCTGTTCGGCTTATTTTTAGGTTTTAAGTCTTCGGCGCTTTTACCCCACGCTAGCCGATCTGCAACTTAGTGCAACTTTCGCACTGTAAAAAATATAAAGAAGCAGCGATTTTCGTAACTTAAACGCTGGACCAAAAACGCTGACTTTCAGATCGCTTGTCCAACTTCGTAACAAAACTTTATACCCACTACACCTTTGCCTGGGTTCTCCTCGGTGTTTAATGTTGGTAGAAGTGCAGTTAGGGTTGATGACACTGGCCAAATGCTCCCATAATTAAGTATGGGGGAGTGATCGCTTGACAGTTCAATACGCCAATTTTAAAAAGGAAATTCTGATGAAGACTCATTGAAAATAATGGATGTTACTCAGGTACATTGAACAACTATAAAGAACTGTGACCTCGAGGGATTTATAAAGGAGATATGGTGCACTCAGTCTACATTGACTTTAGGAAGGCCCCCTACATGGTGTCCCACCAGCATCTTCTGTAAAAGTTCAACCGTGTAGGGGTGAGGATTAAGGGTCTGAAATGGATTAAAAGCTTACTGATCGGTCGATCATAAAACTGTTCGTCCTGGTGACAAGTAGTCGGCGAGGGTGGTAGTTGAGAGCGCGATCCCGCAGGAATCAACTCTTAGTCCTACTCTCCTCCTCATATACATTGACGACAGAAAGCTTTGGAACATTATTCGTAATGAAGCTGAGTAGAAGTATTTATGGGCAAAATTTCAACGATCTGAACAATGGAACAACCAATCCTCGAACACTCTCAGCAGGAAATTTGAACAGTACAGCTATATGCGCCACCACAGCATCAGCGCCAAACGGTATTTTAACCCTGTACCACTCTCCCGGAGTTAAACGCAACGAAATGTCTTACCTACTATGTTTAAGTAGCCGTATTTTGTGAGACACTTTGCTTTCCGTAATTCAGTAAGTCTGAGAGAAGCTTCAGTAATCCTATATAAGCCTGATATGATCACACTTCCACAGAAGTGCTCTCCAACACACTTCAGAAAGTTCAAAGAAGTTTTTCCTTACCATTAGGTCCAGGCAAATACTGGTCCTTCTCTCTAAATTTCATTTGAGATCAAGCAGACGATCCATCCATTCGTAGTTGAAGGGACTAGGCACGCCGTTACCTGTCAAATTATGTTAAGTTATTGAAGCTTCCTTAAAATTTCCAGCAACAAGAACTTCTGCTTAGTTAGCCGCTTCCTCGACGAAGTGGATGCGGAAGTAGTCAACTTCACTCGACTGGTTCGGCGGTCAGCGAACCGTTAGAAAGTATGTGTTGTGTGAAACGTTCGTCTTTATTTTTATTCAGGCAATTGATTTGCAAGGCGCGGCGTGTACGCTCGCTCACCTGCCGATATTACTTATCTCATCTATGTGGGTACACCATCATCCTGTGTATTCTGACAGTCCTGAAGAAAAGGTTAGGATCCTAGTATCAGAATCCCGACAGCCCCTTAATTTGGTTTGGAATCACGTGTCTATTTTTGGTGATGACTTTAGAATTGCTTTCTAAAACTTGTGACCAGAGAGGGTTGATTTTCGAAATAAGATTTTGGGCATGAGGATACACAAAGGTCAATTTGGTTTGAGCAACGCCGTCACTCAAACGTCTGCTCACACTTCTGCAGACTAGTGTCCATCACACTTAAGAGGCGAAAGTTATTTACTTTCTCAATAAAATATGATATTCGAATCTGTATTTGATTTACCTTCAGTACTGCTAGCCTTCCATCGCCTTAATTGCATCCCGTAAGGAGTTCCGTTTCGGGTTCTCTATGCTTCTCGTCTCCAACAAGGGACGATTCTTATAAAGTGCTGGGTGAGCTTTACAGAGTGCGAGTTTTCTACTCGCCAGTAGTTGCTTTGGATCCGCATTCAGGAAAACAAGTTTAAGCAGACTTGATTGGCCCAAATTATTCCTTGCGCCTATTACTTTGCCCATTCTGAAAGCCTCCAGTACGGTGGCGTTCTCATCCTCCTTCAAAAAGCCATTTAATTAATGATCAGAATAGTTTTGTATCATGCTGTATCCTGACGTTTAGTGTGCCAGAAGTATACTCAGGCATGCATTTTAGGTGGATTTATTCACTTCGATCTACTAGATCATTCTGTGGTTTATTCTCTTATATAGGGACATTTTAAGGCTTTTTCCTTTATCTCCATCTCCTGATTAAGGGAGATTTGTCATAATACTGTTAAGTTATATTTCAATGCTTGCCAGTGCCCCTTGTTCACTTTCAACCTTCGACAGCACGACATAAGTTTGCATTGCTTCTAGACTTTCTTTCCTCAGACTAACCGCACATGCTTACATAGTCTTCTGGGGGCGCTCTGGGACGCTTCTTTCTTCTCTATGAAGCCTTGTTTGCGTGAGGTCTTTCTTTTTGACTGAAGTTATAGTGTAGACGACTATATCTCTTCTGGCCAATCATGGGAGAGTTTTCAATTAGGCCCTCTCCAAAAAGACCTGAGGAAACCTGAAACATGGGGTAAGGTTTCGTCTTCGTATCTTACATCCATCAAAAGTAAGTAAACTCTTTGCCTGTTCGGTGGAAGATGATTTGCTGACAGACTACCCAGCACTTCACTCCTTTTTAACACCAAATGCTTATTCCTTTACTTTTCAGCTCAACTGCCGGATGCCGATAACGCAGTGGTAACGTTTCTGATCGCATCAGTTCATTATCTGATAATCACGTATTATGTGGCCTCACGCGAATTTGCATTTGGAACCTAATTAAGAGATAAAGAGACATTGATCTGTCTAGCCATTGGCGTAGACGATCCTCTTGGGTAGCAGCACGTCCTGCCGAGCCCGCCTCTGGATGAGAACATAATCTAGTACCTGTCATTGCCGCGATCGGGGGACATCCACTGTCCTTATCCCGCGCTTGAAGGCACAAGAGGGTAATGGTGAGCAGAAGGCGACATTCCGTGCAGGTTTGCAGAAGAAGGAGGTACTTATTTTTACATAAACTGAAACCACGTGAACCCAATAATTCATCGGATGCAGCATCGTCTGTCCTGACGTGGGCCTTGGCGTCACCAAGGAAATCTATTCTATACTTCTTCGAGATAGACGCCAATAGGGCGTGCAGGTCATCGTAGAATATGTTCTTTGCTTCCTCAAGGCTCGTTATTAGGCGGGGCGTAAAAGCTGATGAAACTGGTCAATGTAGAGTACCAAAGAAGCAGACACAGGGCCATCAGTCGATCGTTTATGTCCTGTGTTAGAAGAGCGTACCGCCGCACGATGTCTGTCCGCATGGCAAAGGCGACCCCAGTGTCATATTGCTCTACATGTGGGCAGCCGCTCCAGAGAAAGCGGTAACTGTCAACCACTTCATTTACCTGAACTTGCCTAGAACATGTGACCTCACCGAAAATAATAATGTTCAATTTTTAACGCGCCAGTTTTTGAGCTACTAGCTCTGTTTTGGCCGGTTCTTCTTCGGGTTGTCTAAAAGTGAACAAATATACCCGGCTGCTAGTGTAAACAATCCAAACAAGAAGTCCGTAGGTTACGTTAGAAAAAGGATGCGGATGGAGGTTGTTGCTGCTTGTAAGATAATTTCGACTAAACGTGCGATACATAGTTGTCAGACAGCATAAGTGATTCCAACATCTGTTCAGTTCATCTTTTCTAGTCCCGCTGTCCTTAACCAGGGCTGTAAGATACCACAGGCGGCTGCTGAATCCCATTATGGGACTGGATTTGAGGTAATAGAACATTGTTCCGAGTTAGCCTCCTACCCTATCCGTATTACTTGTAAAAGTAAATGGTGGTAATGTTGCGATGGAGAACATGGTTATCCGGAGTGAGGACACCTTCACCACAGTATACCGTCGCCTGATTTAGCCCACTGTTCTAGGAAGTTCCCGGGGTGTGACCGTAAGGCAGGTCCGAGCGCCCTGGAGCTGCAGGTGGGATTTGGACCCCATTTAAGAGCTGCAACGGGCAGGCACCACCAACACAAAAGAATTGTAGTGATCTTAAATTACTCACAGAATGAGTTCTTCAACTTGACAACCCTAAAGCCCACGCTATATGTATGAAGCAACACAAAACTGGGTGCTCACAAAGTCTATTCTGATTAAAAATTTCGGAATGAGAATACATTTAAAGTCTACTTCCAGTATACAAGCATCAAGAAAAGTTGCAAATTTATTGAATTCGAATCCGGAATGCAGAATAAGTCCAAATTTTTCACGAAATTTTCATTTTGTTTATCTATTTAATTTTTGATAATGGACACCAGAGCCTGTTTGGCGCCTCTCCTGCGCTGTCAGGGTGTTGTTGAAAGGTATTCTGAAGTGGAGCATTTTTTTCTATAGTTGTAATTTACGTCTACTAAACCTTTAAAACTTCACTTTAATTTACATAATGTTTTCGAAATAAAAACCGTTTTATATTAGAGTCCACTTTGTGTCTAGTCTTTTTAAAGGCTTTCAGTCTTGGAATTAGCTATCCCATCTTTAATAACGCACTGCGGGAGGTGATAGTCTTTTGGATCTCCATAAATTACGACTGCTGGATACTTTCAATTTGTTAGTTTGGGTTTTTGATAAGAATTTTATTCGAAGTACTCAATCATTAAATCTAAGCGGTCTTTTCCTAGCAGTAGGTATCGAATTGCATCGCTCATGTCAACGCTTCACTTCTAACCGCATCGGACTTTCTGAGTTGGTCAAGTTGGTCCTCAAAGTTTTGACTGGCAAATGGCATAAGCAGTAATCTTACAGTTTAGCTTAGGATTGTTTATTAAACATTAGGCCGCATGGCTGCGTTCTGAGAGTGATTTTTTCATGTATGTTATTTCCCGTCTAACTAGCTTCTTATAAACTTACTCGAGCGGGTCTGGCAGCACTTTGTTTTGTTTATGGTCTTTAGTAGGGGGTGACAGGTTTCGACTTGATTCCACAATTTTTATCGCCTATCGGAAAACTGGGCGAGATTTCCTATACTTGAAAACTCCTATGGCTTTTATTATTTTTACGATGCATATCAATATACATCGCAAGTGATTGACAACATCCTCAAAGATGTCGTCCGGGCAAGTAGTTGTTCTACTAGATGATGAGGAATACTTGTTGTTTAACTGAATCTGTTCACCGACGGAATTCTGACTTTCATTAAGTTGTTTTCCCAACCAGGGTACCTGAATTCATGAAGTATAGGGTCCAGCGACCAAGCACTTAACATTATCTACTATTAATGCTTTTACCTAACGGATCAAGTTACTTTGTAGTCCGTTCCGCACCCTCCAACCTCGTCTAATTTTTGCTGTTTTAAAACGTCAACAAAATCCCAGTATGTTGAGAATTCAATATTGCATTGATGTTGGGACATCAATTTTTAGTGTCGGCCTCCTTTAAAGGTTCTATATAATATTGCAACATAACAGGTGGAATATAACTTAGTTTTCCCAAACACCTGTCTTCTATGCTTCCAGGGATATTTTGAAACTCAAACTAATAGAAGAAGTATTAAGCGATGCGTTCTCATCTTTATATATTTCTACCTTTAAGTTTCTTATTCTTATTTTATTTTTTAGCTATGGAAATTCAAGCATTGCACCAGAATCTGCATTGGGATCAAAATTCGGCCACCCAGGCCAACAACTATACTTCCGATGAAGATGATTTCGAGAGTGGTAATAGCACCGCCAAGCTTTACGAACGCTCGCGTATCAAAGCTCTAGCAGGTACGTCTAGTCTACTTAGCGTTTACCCATCTTAGATGAACGTGAAATTGTTCAAAAGAAAACCTTCACCAAATGGGTCAATTCGCATTTAGCCGTTGTGAACGACCATATCGAAGATCTTTATCTTGACTTACGAGATGGAAAGGTCTTGCTAAAACTTCTCGAGATTTTGTCTGGCGAAAGACTGCCAAAACCTACTCGCGGAAAAATGCGCATCCACTGCCTCGAAAATGTTGACAAATCACTGAATTTTTTGTGTGATCAACATGTTCACCTGGAGAATGTGGGAGCACACGATATCGTCGATGGAAACCAACGCCTCACCCTCGGTCTTATTTGGACAATTATCCTCCGTTTCCAGATACAAGACATCATTGTCGAAGAGTACCAAACCAGCGAGACGCGTTGTGCTAAGGATGCCCTTCTGCTTTGGTGCCAGATGAAGACTGCCGGATATAACAACGTAAACGTCCGAAACTTTACGACCTCTTGGCGGGATGGCTTGGCTTTCAATGCCTTGATCCATAAACATAGGCCCGATCTAATTGACTATTCCAAACTTTCAAAAGCAGCTCCCCTTCAGAATCTCCAGAACGCGTTTTCTGTTGCTGAAGAAAAATTGGGCATCACTCCTCTCCTCGACCCTGCTGACGTATGTGTCGAGCAGCCTGATGAAAAATCAATCATAACCTACGTGGTGACATACTACCACTTCTTCAACAAGCTGAAGGCTGATAGTGTGCATTCAAAGAGGATTGGGAAAGTTGTAAATCAGGCTATCGAGTCCTCAGAATTGACCAACCAATATGAACAGCTAACGACGAACCTCCTTACATGGATTCGGAATACAATTGAATTACTTAATGACCGGGTCTTTGCAAATTCGTTACCCGATGTTCAACACCAACTTGCTGGCTTCAACACGTATCGAACTATCGACAAACCACCAAAGTTCGCTGAAAAGGGAGCTCTTGAAGTTCTCTTGTTTACGCTGCAGAGTAAGATGCGAGCGAACAATCAGAAAGTTTACATACCACCTGAGGGAAATTCAATTGCCGATATTAATCGAGCTTGGGACAACCTCGAAAGGGCTGAACATGCTCGCGAGCTTGCTCTGCGCGATGAGTTAATCCGCCAAGAGAAGCTTGCCCAACTAGCCACCCGATTTGACCGTAAGGCTGGGATGCGTGAGGCCTGGCTGTCTGAGAACCAGCGTCTTGTGGCTCAGTACAACTTCGGCTCTGATCTGGCAGCGGTGGAGGCTGCCACGAAAAAACACGAGGCTATTGAGACCGACATCTCTGCGTACGCTGAGCGTGTCAACGCTGTCGTTAGTGTTGCAGAGGAATTGCAGCTTGAGAATTATTATGATAATGACAGAATACAGGCGCGACGCGAGACTGTCCTTCGCTTGTGGCAAAATCTGCTTGATTTGCTCCGCAAACGACGTAGCTGTTTGGCTTTAAGCCGCGATTTGCAGCACGTCTTCCAGGAAATGTCATACCTACAGGACTGGATCGATGAAATCGGTAACCGGCTTAAATCCGAGGACTATGGCAAACACCTTATGGGTGTCGAGGATTTATTACAGAAGCATGGACTCCTAGAAGCCGATATTCGTGTCCTCGACGGACGTCTGAATCATGTTCTGGAGCAAGCACAAGTGTTTATTGACTGCAACTTCCCTGATGTTACTGATTATCGACCTATTGAGCCCGAAGTTGTTGAAAAGCGTGGCCAGGACCTACGAGCCGCTTACAACCAACTGCACGATCTGGCGGCCACCCGCAAGCATGCTCTCGACGACTCACGTAAGATGTGGCAGTTCTTCTGGGATATGGACGATGAGAAAGAGTGGATAAAGGAGAAGAGTCAGCTAATGTCAAGTCCGGATCTTGGTCATGATCTCAGCTCTGTTGAGCGACTTCTGAGGAAACATCGTGCCCTGGAAGAGGAGTGCCAGACTCGCCATGGCGTATTTCAGGCCAGTTTGGATGCTGGTAAGAAGTTAATTGAAGAGGATAACCGAGGCAAGGAGAATGTACAACGCCGCATTGACGAGATGCGTGAGTTGTGGGACCAGTTGGCTGATCAGACGGCTGAACGTAAACAACGTCTCCAGGAGTCCCAAGAATTCTTCCAGTTAATGGCCGATTGTGATGATGCCGACGCCTGGCTTCTTGATCAGCAGCGTATCGCAAGCAACGAGGACGTTGGTGTCAAGATGTCTACCACTGAGTCACTCCTCAAAATTAACCAGGAACTAATGGAGAACCTCGAGGCATACCGTGAAACCATCAATCAACTGCATGCCACAGCTGCCAAGGTCTCTGATTACCCCGATGTTGATGTCGGAATGATTGCCTCACGCCTCGATGGCGTAGACAAGAACTACGCAAAAGCCATTGAACTCGCTAAGCTTAGGCAGCAACGCCTCCTTGACGCCCTGTCCATGTACAAACTCTTTGATGTTTCGGACACTGTTAGGACCTGGATCACCGAAAAGGAGAAATTGCTTACCACACTTTGTCCTTCGGATGAGATCGAGGAACTCGAAGTTATTCGCCACCGCTTCGAATGTTTCGAAAAAGAGATGACAAGCAACGCTGAGAAAGTTGGCAATGTGAACAAGCTCTCTGCATCGCTCCTAGACAAGGATCATCCTGACGCCCAGCAAATTGTGGTTCGCCAAGACACGCTAAATGCCACCTGGAACGAACTTGCGGATTTGGTTGAAAAGCAGAAGAGCCAGTTAGATTTAGCTTACCAGTACAACCAGTACCTTATTGAATGTACTGAGACGGCTAACTGGATTAAGGAGAAGGAACACCTTATCGAGTCGACAGACGAGTTGGGCAACGACTTGGAGGGAATTATGCAGTTGCAGCGCAGGTTAAGCGGTCTTCAACGCGATCTGCAAGCTATCCAGGCTAAGATTGATTACGTGGACGAACAGGCAGACCTTTTGGAGGCTGCGAAGCCAGAAGCTGCAGAGGCAAGTTGCCAGTTTTATTTTATTCGTACTTCCTTCAGGTTATTCAGACGGAAAGGAAGAAACTTCATGATCTATGGGACGAGTTGAAGGACATGATAAAGGAGCGCGATGACAGGCTAAATGATTCAAGCGAACTGCAGCGTTTCTTGCAAGACTTCGATCACTTCCAAATGTGGTTGCGTCGCATGCAGACTACCGTTGCATCTGAGGACGTTCCTAATACATTGACGGTAATTTAGTTCAGCTAATTGTGTGTGACCATTTCCTACTAACTTGAATCAGCATCATAGGAATATTCTGTTCTATAGTGGATAGTTATGCAGATTTGATTTTTTGTTTACTGTTTTCCATTGATACTCACTTATTTTAACTTTTAGGAAGCAGAGAAACTTGTCCAGGACCACCAGCAAGTAAGGATGGAGATCGATGGCTACGCCGACGATTTCCACCGCCTGATGGAAATGGGACGCAAGGTCACAGAAAACCAAACGGATCCACAGTACGTGTACTTGGCCCAGCGTCTGGATGTAATTGCTGAAAACTGGGACGCCCTACAAAAAATGTGTGATGACCGGGAGAAAGTTCTTAAGCAGGATCTGGAGGCTCAGGTTAGTATGAGTTTTCGTTGCCGGGCGGCTTTTGTTGTTGTGAAGTTGACCTACATTGTCTAAACTATAGACATAAACGGCTTTCCGGAACGGACCGATTTGATCACTTTTCCTGTTCAGACTTTCCTAGTGCACTATTTTTCATCGTCGCCCCTTCAAATCAATTTTTTTCGCCATGTATTTAGACATTCTTCCGGGATGCGATCCAATCGGATGTCATTATCAATAAACAAGAGAATTTTGTCTCCAAGGAGATACCGGTAAGTGGTCTAACTTACACAGTCTCCTGCTCTTCGGTGTACCACGTACTTGTCTAATGCGTATATGAATTTTTATGATCGAGTTCGCTGCAAGCAGACCTGAACTTTTGCCCCAGATACATGATCGCTAGCCATACGCCAGCCCTCCAAACTACTAATCGGTCAATAAAATGGATCAGGACATAAAATACACAAGTTCTTTTTTAAACGGATGACCACCTACTTACTCCAAATCATAGAGTAACCACTGTACTTGCAAGACGCCCTACTTTTTTCATTAATTGATTATGTGAAACTATTTGTAAGTTTCTTATTAAGCGCGTCGTCATCGCCTTTGCATGCGCGAACAAGCTTAGAGTAAACGAGACTTGAATCTTTTCAGACTGCCCCCGAAGCTTTGCAAGAGGCTATCCAGAGCCACGAAAGCTTTATGGCCGCTCTCCCGGCTAGTGACGAGAAGATTGATCATGTCATTGCCGTGGGTCGTGATCTGGCTGGTCGCGGTGTCTTCCCTGCTGAAAAGATTCAATCAAAATGTGACCAGCTTGAGCAGAGGTTCGTTACTCCATATTTTTGTACATTTACTTTGCGGCAATTGGATCTGGTTATTTGCTAACGGTTTCGCACTCATTACAGGCGGGCTGCAGTCAAACAGAAAGCCCAGGAGCGAGGAGCCCTATTGGCTCAACAAGGTCAACTGCAAGGATTCTGTCAGGACGTTGATGATGTAAGTACAATCTCACCAAATATTAAGCTGTTAGCCACATGTCAATCAGGGTGCTTACTTTCACTTTTTGTCGTTTCGCAGGTCGAGGAATGGATTGCTGAAAAGAACATTGTTGCTCAGGCCGCCCCACCTCCGCGGGACCAATTTGGTATTGCAGCGATCTACAGCAAATTCAAGACCTTCGAAAGCGAGCTTGATGCCAACAAGGACAAAATCGAGAAGGTCATCCAGGCTGGTGAGCAACTTATGGTTGAGCAGCCAGAACTTCAGGCCCAGATTGAGCCGCGTGTGGAGGTGCTCCGTCGTCAATGGGACGATCTCAACACTCAGGCCGTTGATCAAAGTGCCAAGCTGGCCGACTCGAACAGAGAAGCTCTATTTGATGAGACAGCCAAGTCAATGCTCACATGGATTACGGAAATCAGCTCCCAGATAGTTACCACGACTGAGGAGGTCACAGAGGAGGTCGGACTTGTTGAGCTCAATGAGCAGATCAAGGACCAGGAAAAGAAGGAGCAGGAACTCGTTGCCAAGCGCAAGATGTTGGAGGATATGGCCGTAAGTTTTGAACCATTTTTGCTTACATACGACTCGCCTTCCTGCATTTAGTGCGCCTTCAAAGGTGTTTTTTTATCATTTCATTCGCTTCCGAGTCTAAGGTCGTATTAGGTATGGGGCGAAATATATACGATGCGTAAGTTAAATTCACCCGAAAATCCTTTGGCAAGTTTCGCCGTGGTTATGACGGCTATACTTTGTCAAACTAAACTTAACAATTTTGGGATACACTTCTTTCCACTGCGGAGCTTTAAGCTCTTCTCAGACAGCATGCGTAAGCATTCACGAATATACTAACACCAACGCAGATAGGTTATTCATGGTTGGGATGTGCATCTCATCAATGAGTACAGCTCTACTTTATACTCGTCCAGTTTTGATAATTTTCGTCTCATGGAATGATTGAGTAAACATGAGCGTTTACTTGAATCTTCTGGATTTCAAGTTGGACATCACTAACTGGAGTCCACTTTATTCCTCTGCACTTTAACTCGTAAAGCATGTTGTCAACGTTTTTTTCTTCACAGACTCACGCTGAAAAGCTGAAGGAACAGTACCCGGAACGCTCAGATGAGTTCGAGCAAGTTCACAAGGAAGTTCGCATCCGATTGACCGAACTTGAAGCTCCGATGGCTGATCGTCGCGAACGCCTAGCTAAGCAGAAGCGAATTCGTCAGTTCTTCCGAGATCTGGAGGATGAGAAGGACTGGGTGCGCGAGAAACTTCAACTTTTGGAGGACTCCAATCGGTTGGGTAACAGCCTTCTTTCTTGCCAACAGCTCAAGCGTCGTCACCGCATGCTAGCCAATGAGGTTGACAATCATCATCCCCGAATCGAGGCCATTTGCAACGTGAGTGTGTACTTTGTGCATTTAAAGCTTTCATCCAGTAGCTTTGACCTTACCCTACTTAAACACCGAGTACTTACAGTGACTCGTCTCCGGATGGTGCAGCTGCTTACATAACAGTCTATCGGTGTCCCGTCTACAGAGCTCCTTTTGGAAAAATTTGGTGGTATCTTTTAGGTAGCTTACGCGCGCAACTGCTCGTGGCTAACCAGTCTGTTTTTTTGGACTTCTTCCTCACTCAATTTACTTAGTTGATTACACTCAATTCACAAACTGCCACTGTCTCGGACGTTCATGTTTTGCTTCTCTGTAATCTTTCGATGCAAATGCTAATTTAGTGTAACTTTCACGTTGGTGCTGTCGTTTAAAAACCGGCGAGTCTTCCCTTGGAAAGGGTTGCGCTAGTTATTTTCTGCCATGCGGCTCTTTCTTTGCAAACATAATATGCTTAACAGTGTAAACTATTTTATATTTTCATCTTCCAACTTGTGTTTATTACGTTTGTCTGTTTCAGGAGGGTGAAACCATGATAAACGAGGGCCATCCACACACTAACAATGTACGCGAGGGCATTGACGAGCTGAATGCTCTGTGGACAGACCTTCAAAAGGCTGTCGCAGCCCGCCAAGATGCCCTTGATCTGAACGAAGTGGCCCAGCAGTACCTGTTTGATGCCAGTGAGGCGGAAGCTTGGATGGGTGAACAGGAACTGTATCTCATGAGTAGCGAAAAAGCGAAGGTGCGTTTGGCTGCTGACTTACTTTCCATTTGTGTATAAGTTCTCGAAATGCGTGACATGAAATAAATTTTACGAAACTCTTCACCTCATAACTACTGATATATTCCTCCCCCTCTTCAGGATGAGCAGGGTGCAAACAGTGCTATGAAGAAGCACGAACTGCTGCAAAAGACTATTGAAAACTACGCTGGTGAGATTCGGTCGCTGGGTGATCGCAGTCGTGCCATGATCGAAGGCAACCACCCCGAAGCTGAAGCAGTTGCCTCCAAACAGTCACGTGTCGATAGGATGTATGCTGGCCTACACGATCTTTGCCTGGAAAGACGCCTTCGCCTGGAAGAAATTTTGAAACTGTACAGTCTCCTCCGGGAAATCCTTGATCTTGAAGTAAGTTTCTCTGCGAAAATATTTTAGCATGTTTTTCTATCATAAGTTGGGGCAATTTGACAACAGTCGCCCGCAAGAGATGCTTTTCTTTGTTTTCGTGGAAATCCTTTAACCTATTCTTATTTTAAGGCTTGGATCGCTGAGCGCACTGTAATAGCCAGTAGTCATGAAATGGGTGCCGATTACGAACACTGCTGCCTCCTTCGCGAACGTTTCGCCGAATTTTCTCGCGAAACTAATGAGCTGGGCAAACATCGTGTCAATGCCGCTAATGAACTCTGCGATGCACTCATTACACAGGGCCACGGTGAGGCCGCAGAAATTGCCAGCTGGAAGGATCGTGTCAATGAGGCTTGGGCTGACTTGCTGGAGCTGATTGAGACTCGCATTCAACTCCTAAAGGCCGCTTGGGACCTGCATAAGTTCCTTTGCGACTGCCAGGTGCGTTTTGTTTTTAACGTTGTTCTTCAATGTATGAATTTCAGTGTCCCGCGTCACTGAGCCTTCATATTGTATAAACAGGTTGAAATTGACCCGTTACATGCCTACTCAAGCTAGTACGCCTTTTGTTCCTTCTTCCATTTTTTGGCGCTTCCGGTTACCCTTAGCATTTAACCTTTCTGTTTAGGATGTCCTCGATCGCATTGCCGAGAAATCTGGCGCGATTCCCGAAGACGTTGGCCGGGATGCTAAGGCTGTTGCTGTCTTGCAGAGGAAGCACGTTGCCTTCGAGTCAGAGCTGACACGACTTGGCCAGCAGGTTTGTGACTCCCCAAGATTCTACCCTCTTCTATGACAAAGTCGTTGAATTTTATTAACTGTTTCTCTGCGTCCTTGGGAATCTAGGTAGAGGAGGTTGTCGAATTCGCCACTACTCTTCTTCCAAGCTACGCTGGTGATAAAGAGCGTATCATCTGTGATCGCCGTGATGAGGTTGTCCAAGCCTGGCGCCAGCTGCAATACTCTGCTGAGCAGCGCAAGGTTCACCTCCTGGATGCTAGTGATGTGCACCGATTCTTCGCTATGGTCCGCGAGCTTCATCTTTGGATGGAAATGATGCAAACTGAAATGAGCTCTAAGGAGAAGCCAAGGTTTGTTTTATTTTAACTTGGTAACACTACTCCTGAAAGTGAGGCAGTATATCTTGTTCTTCTTTCTAGAAAATCTGTTTGAAATTGTCTTAATTCGCACCGAGTGCGACTAAGTATTTAGCAGCATGACCGCATATACCCGCATAAGTCCTTTTATGTTATTTTTCCACCTATCTTTAGGATTCTCATCTTCATCTTTTCTGCCTATGGCGTTTTCAACCGCGTGAAAATTGGCTTCTATATTGTTTAACTGGTCACTTGTTCAGCATAGGATTTGTGCGTTTCCATACCTCTTGTGTAAAGTCGATTATCCATCTCAAGTTGACCATGAGTCTGTTTTTGTTTACCGAGGAGCTCGCGATTAATACGCATTTTCTTAATTTTCAGGGATATTTCGGGTGTTGAGTTGCTTATGAATAATCATAGAAGTCTGGAAGCTGAAATTGATGCCCGCGAAGAAAACTTCAGCATTTGTCTGAGCCTCGGCCGTACACTGTTGAACAGAAACCACCCACGCCAAGAAGAAATCCGCGAGAAATGCATTCAGGTTAGTTGGAGAATTTGTCTTCACCTAGCCGCTCTTTTCGACCACGTTTTATGAGTGAAAGTAAACAATATTTTTCTCTTCTGTAGCTTGTCACGGAGCGTATTCTATTGTCTGAACAATGGAGCGACAGATGGGAGCACCTGAAACTAATCCTCGAAGTTTACCAGTTCGCTCGGGATGCTGCTGTTGCGGAGGCCTGGCTAATCGCTCAAGAATCCTTCGTCAAGAGCTCAGATCTTGGTGAATCTTTGGACGAAACCTTAGCCCTTTTGAAGAAGCATCTGGCCTTCGAACGTGCTGCTGCCACCCAGGAGGAGCGTTTCTTGGCTCTCCAGAAACTGACTCATGTAGGCCGACTCGCTTTACCGGTTCCTCTACGGCAGCGTCGCGCATTCGGCGCTTTTTTACGAATAAACTTCCAGTGGACTTTTCTACCTACATTTCTTTGAAATTGACAACCTAATCTTTGTTACTTATAATGTGTGACCTTTTCTTGTTCCAGCTTGAATTGAAAGCAAGTGAGCGAACACCGGAAAGTGAAGCAGCCCGTCTTGAGCTCAGGAAGCAAAAGATTGCTGATGCTACCCGTGAATTCCAACCGCCCAAACAACCGGTGCCCTTGACTCCTGCCCAAGCGGCTGTTGCTGCCGCAGGTGCGCCAGGACGACCAGGCGTTGAAACTCCGACGAGCCGTAGCATCCGCGAAAGCATCGACTCTGGCCGTCCACCTCCTGGCAACCTTGAGGCTCATCTTCATCGGAAACATGAATGGGAATCGGCCACCAAAAAGGCATCAGCTCGGTCCTGGCACGAACTCTATTTTGTGCTTTCGGCCGCTGATGGCACCCTGTCGGCCTACAAGGACCAAAAACATGCCTATGATAAGCCTAGTGAACTTTATCACAAGGAGGCTCCGGTTAGTCTCGCAGGAGCGGTCGCAGTTCCGGCGACAAACTACGAAAAACGTCCCTTCGTATTCCGCCTGAAACTGGAAAACGGGGCAGAGTCCCTCTTCCAGGCCCGTAGTGACGATGAGATGCACAATTGGATAGAAGCAATCAACGCCATATCTAATAACCTCGGTGGTCCATCCGCCACCTCCGCTGGTTTGGCTGCTGGTAGAGCGGCAACTTTACCATCTACAGCTGTTCAACTCGAGGAGTCACAGCCCAGCAGCAGTAGTCAGGCCCCCTCCAAAGGTCCCAAGAAGAAGTTCCTTACACTTATGCGCAAAAAGTGATCCCTCTGTAGCCGGCCCACCCACGCACATTGTGCATGTAACCAGAGCTGATGAAATCTAGTTTTCTTGATTGTAATGCAGCCCGTCATGTCGGCTGGTGCACATCTTCATCCACATAGTTTCGAATTCCGTGATTCTTTTGCATTTTCTATCGGCTTTCAACCCTACTCGTTCCATATCCCTGCTTTCTATGCCACTTCTCATTTGCGCAAAGTTCGCCTTTTGGGATTGAGCTGTTTAGACCGGATTCCATGTCCACTATCAACATTTTTATCACAAGTTTGTCCAAGCAGGAATTGGCCTCATGATGATGATGATGTAGCATTTGATTTTGTTCGGTTCGAAACAGCTGAGATCTTTGCTTCTCGGGCTTTTCGCCCACAATTTTCGCGGAAGACATCGTTTATAACGAGTACCTAAGCGCAGCCGGCCATTTCGAGTGGCCACATTCCTGCTGTTGTTGCTGCGAATGTCGGTCTGAACGGACTACATCCTTCCCTACCCCAAAGCCTGCCTCTAAGTCCCCCAAAGCGTCAACATCCGATTGAGTGTTCACAGTATTTCAAGCACTCCTGCCCCTCCTATCACTGTTCCCCTTCCCTCCAAGGCAGACTATGGCGCCTCCCTGCTTTGCTAACAGGCGAAATTCTTATGACCTCTGTTACCTGAACTTTTCGGCTTAAATTTCTCGAACAGCTGGTATATGCACTTTAAACCGATCATTAGGTAACTTTCTACCGAGCTTCTGTTTCTCATCACCCTCTGCGTTATTAACGCCAGTGTTTCAGTTCACAAAATTCGCCCTGGCCTTGTAAATGTGTGTTAGTAAAATTGTCAAAGTTAATTTTTGTCTTACAAATTAATCTGCCTTTTCTTCTTTGGGTTGTTCACCCATAACCACATCCACCTTGCCTCGCCCGACTTTCGGTTTCGTTCGCTAGTGCTTGCTAATCCTTCCTCCTACTGGGATGCATTTGTCGGTAAACCCGTGTTTTTGTGTTTTGCAACTCGATTTCTGTGGAGATTTATTCTACTGCCTCCAAAATAATGAGCACTTGTCGAAGTATCTTGCTTTTTCGCTTCCGAATTCTTGCTCGAAGCCTGCCATAGTGCGTTTTGTCGAACGGCATTTTCATCCTAACTCTATTTATTCAATTATCTGGGCTCCTGTAGACTTAACAGTTTCTTGTACTTTGGACCATACGTCGTCTGGCCTGTTAAAATTATCATACCGACCACCATGGATGCTTGAAGATGACATCTCGCGCCTTTGCGGGTGCATAAGCTGTCTCTGTCTAGACTAGGTGACACAAGTGGCTGATATCCGAGGGGTGATATGTGTGTGTGTGGGTTTGGCTGCAGTGCTCGGGTCAGTAACTAGTACGCCGTAGTGGGCCTCCGGTGAGACGTCTCTTTCGTCCGTATTGATTCGCTGCAATGGCTGAATATTCACTTGCGCCAGCTTTATCCTCACCCACCCGAAATGGTCCAGAATAGAAGGAGCACAACCCGCAAGAGATTTGCTGAGACACAACCACTGGGTGAGATGACTAAGACTGTTCTTGACGCGCCCTCTCGACGGAAATCGGACGGTCGCAAAACGAGCACTGACTTATCAAGAAAATCTTGGCCGAGCCTAACGTGTCTGACAATCGGGACAGGATTGAGAGCCAAGCGTTATGACTAATTGCTTGTTGCTTGGTCTGAAGAATGCATAATTAGTTGCCAGTTCACGGTTACCGGTTGATCTGATATTGGCCGGGCAGGAGGTGACGACGTCAGCGTTTTACACATGCTAAGGTGTGATTTAAATGGAATCAGGTGGTTGGCAAAAGGCTCAGTGAAGATACTGTTATTTAGCCACAGACAGTAAACCAAGCTTGAATTGGGCCGTGTCAGTGAACTTGGAAGAAGTCCTTGGGGGAACTGCGCAGTCTGACAAATTCATTTTCCAATTTTAGCAAGTGTTATGGCAAACTGCACGTGCAGAGAACCAGCAGACGTCCACAACTACCTAAAGGAGTTGGGCGATGTACGTAGGCATCGCCATCGACCAGGGCCATACCGAAGTGCATGTCTTAGCGACACAATGTCCCATCTCGCCAATTGTTCTTCTGTTCGGGCAACCTAGTGTTCACTAGTTTGCTTTCTGGTATTGCACTCTGGTTATTTATCATTCTTTTAAATGTGAATGACACAAGGGGGGACAGCAGTCATTGATTAGCGGCCGAAATTTGCAGAACAAAAAGTGTTCATGGGCGAATTTTCTGATTTTATAAGATGGGACCAATCTTTCCAATAGGGTGCCGTGTATTCAGAAGGGGAAGCACTCGGCAAGCTGACACATTTGACGTTTACGGAAAACAAAATCTACGAAGAACCAGGGGAAACTTCAGCAAGGGGACAGATCGGCGCCGCATGAAAAGCAGTCGCTGTTGCTTAAAAGTGGTTGGGTGACAACTCATCCCCACTGGACGAAAGCTGTATCCTGTTCGAGTAGATAAACGAATGCATCTTTCAATGCCAGTCGTTGTCCCGAGGCTTACCATCTACCATCCAAAGCAGAAAAACGAGGTTATTCCGCTGAAGTTGATAGATTTCGATAAAGCTACCCACACAAACCCTCCGATTGAGCGTACACGACTTAATTGAAAATTGGTGGATTACATACTTTATAGTAGGCTGGGCGAGTAAATCGAACCAAGTGTGATTAAAATCACGGCTGCCTGTGGGTTCTCGATAGCTAAGTTGACTAGAATATTTGTTTTACTAAAGCCTTCCCCTTGCTGGTGTGGGTTTGAATCCACCGTCGGGGCCGCTGATTTTTTCATAATTGGGTCAAATTGATAATTGCGAATAATTTACTCGAAGTCAATGCATTTATCTATGAGTAGATTTAAAAGCCGGGAATTCGATTGTTGAAAAGTACCCCGATATTTTTACTTCTTCCCTCGTAAGGTACTTGACCTATTGGTGGTGTTGATAGAAGTAGAGCAATAAGATATATGAAGCAGTTTACAGTTTATGCATATAAGGCTGTAAAAAAATTCGGCAGCACATTGTCGAGAACCCTCAGGGTTCATATGAAACTTGGTCCAGGTAAAGCCACTTAATAAACACCGGGTTGAACTCGGAGCAATTAAGAGCACCTGGTCAGTATTTTAAATGTTAGGTGGTAGTGTTGCTAGCTCCTGAGATGTAAGTATTCCACGTAAGTTTGTCGCGTTTATCACATAACAGCTCGATCGTCAGTTACGACGAGGTCCACCTTGCACTCTAGCAGGCTGAAGGCAAACGTGGTGCCTTACGCGTGAGTTAGTTTTACGTGGTAGTAGACTTGCGTTGCATCTATCACACACTCTCTCTCCCTCTTTCCTCACTCGGCCGGACCCGGTGTCGGGTCAAAGTCAAGAAGACACAACTGTCCCAGCATCCCAGCTGAGTTGGAGTACCATAAATGCCATCTTATGCAGGAATCATTACAGCTTGACTCTCAGTCCGTCGATCAACCACTCCACACAACACAAAAGCACTGGGCTGACCACGTGGTCCGAGTTATCCCGTCAGTTGGCAACCTTTCAAGCCGCGTCATTTAGCGTAGTTTGATGGTTTCGAGTGCGTCAGATTGTTTATAGTGAGGAAAAAGCGCTGACCGTCGACCTCACTCTCTCCTACATCTCCAGCATCAGGTCACCATCCGAGTTGGTCTGTTGTCTGCTGCAATGGCTGACAGGGCCGACGACCCCATCTGCGTGCGCCACTGTAACGAGCCAAGGATATCGAGGTTGGCACACACCTAAAGGATAAGAGACCTAAAGATGCTTCTGTCAGCGGAAGCTCTCAATTGGATCGATAAGCATCACCCAAGCACAACATTTTAAAGGTCGGAGTAAAAGAGAACGAGAATATATGGGGATTACTCTACTAGTAATTAACGAGTACGTACAGAAGAAGAAAATAATATGGGATGGGGAATGGCGTTACATAGATACAAGTCCCATGTGGAGTGGAGGGTGTACTCTTATGCCTAATCCGTTAGCGGTGAGAAATGCAGTGCTGTGGGCGACTGCAGGGGCGGGCCGGGAGTGCTGACATCGAGTGTGGGACAGCGATGCGAGCGACGACGACGGTGGGAAGGGGGTCAGCGGTTGCAAGGGACGAGGGCATTGGCTTCATCAGTGACACTTGATCACATCATCACCGCCCTGGGTCCGCGCCAAAAGTGACGACCTTGGTGTACTTAAACAATCATTCAGTTTCTTGGGTCGTTACACCATAGTACGAACTGTCCTCTTGACAACATGCAATTCGACCGTCGATATTGACTATGTCAATTGTGTGCTACACAACAAGGTGGGTTAGAGACAGTGACTTGCGTGTGAATTAGTTTTAAGTGATAGTAAACTTGCGATGCATCTACCGCACTCTCCCTTTCCTCACCCACTTTGAAAATGTTCGGTTAATTTTTTAGTCATCTTTACCTGCAATGCTGGCTTTTAGTCGACGCCAGAGCTTATGCCTAGTCTTCCGGGGTCAGCACTTATGACAGCGGTGTCCCCCTCTCACCATATTTATCTCACTATTCAAGTACCGTGTGGCTGAACCTGTATCGATTTTGCTATGTTAGCGGTCAAATGCCGAAGGGAAGACCAGTGGAGTTCAATTTCCCTCCAAATGAGGCGAGCACCCGAGTACGTAATCCAGGTTTGCATGGAAAGTACAAGGGTGGTACACCCTTTTCGAACACCACTCTTGTTCGCTGGCTTCGAGGCTATCTTTGGAGTGCCTTACCAGTCGGATCAGTTTGAATTCTGGACTATAATAAACTGATTTTTGTTAACAAATCTATCGAGTTATTCTCGCTCACCTGATTCGTTGCTTATATGCAGTTTCGTTGAGTTTCTAAGGCTGTTTAGTGTTTTGACAAAGTTAGAGAATTACAGCGGACCCAAAAATGTCTAGAGCGTGATAGAGCAACCCTCGTGAGCCCGAGCTCAAAATCTTGCCCAAGACAAATCGCGGGAAGTTGTTGTTTTTTACCTGCTGCACAAGTTAATCGCTCACTTAAACAGTTTCTACTCAAATCTATACGCACTGTAGTATATACTGGGAGGTGCACGATAAATCATACCGGCGGCAGAGGTACTAACTATAAGTCCACACGCGTGTTTCGTCGAGATTCTGCCGCTGTATGAAACAGCTAGGGGGAGGTTATTAATGTGTCCCCCAGCCTTCTTCGTGTGCTTTCTGGTAGATAATCCAGTTTTGAAATCGTTTTTTTTTAAATTTACCCAGAAATTGATCATGGGAATGTCGTGGAGGGCCCACCGGCATCCACGAGCAGGTCTGTGGCGGTGAAGAGACTGCGACTAGAATACGCAGGTCAGCATCCAATTTAGTGAATCAACAAGATAGATTGCGTGGGCACATAAAAGTGTTGAAGAAGCGAAGGACGTGTAACCAAGTTAATTCCATGTCTATGAAATTGCCAAGACTCGAGGAGATTGGCGTGAGCTTACACCCAGAGAAAGCTTAAGCAGCGGTCGTGAAACTTTATAGCATCATGTAATTCTGCTTTCTCCGCAAATTTGGCCTATTTTACATTTCCTAAGCGAAAAGGATATTTCTGCTTCTTTTAAAACAAAAAAATCGGCTCGATTAACCAGTTGAATAGCCAGAAGTTCTTTTCACTATATCAGGGAGCTACAGCCTACAATGATTTGAATACGTAGTGAATAACGTTTTAGATCATGCTATATCGTCTAAGTGGTTTGATCTCCTTATCTTCCCGAAAATATCAATGCGATAAAATATTTTCTTATTAGAGGTTTGACATCTTGGAGCTGTCCATCCGACATTTTAACTGACATCCTTCTTCATTGCAAGTATAATATAAAATATAACTATTCGCCTCTATCAGATGATAGGTTTACACCACTACATGGAGCGAATTGGTATCATCGTCTATCGGCTTTGATAAACGAGTGATCCGACACCTTCAAGGTCGAAGCAGTAACAGTCAGCTTTGTTACTGATCCCATGGAAAATAACTTTATTCCCCTGTTCGTTGATTTAGTGCGTTTTACGTCTAATGGTTGCACAAACGACGCGAGCAGGTTGGTATGCCAAGCGATAAAATGAAAGGGTGCATTTCTGCTGAGTCGGCCTTTTTCTAGCGGAGCAAAATATGCTACTAGACCAGTCTTCACTTGCGCATATCCACATGTACCCTGAAGCAATCGGAGGCAGTGGTGGTGTCGCCGATCGAAATTGGCTCCACAGCGTCCATGCGCGTCCACTGCCTGTGCGTGGGAGTGTATGCAACCACACCGTGGAGTGCACGAACTGTGCCAGCGTAAACACTGGCGCAAGCGCTGCAAATGTGTGCACACACACGCAAGTCCAAAGCGGCCTGTGAATTTGCGTGTTGACGGTACAGGTGTCGTGGACACAAGCCAGGAATATCCGTGCCAAAACACTGCGGCCTAAGTAACTCGGCCATGAAATCCTGCAGAACTGGATTTGAGACGGATGAGAGAGTACTTATGAATGGCGCCTGCTGCCGCCGCCGAATCCTGGATCCTGAATGACGCATAATCGTGACTACTTCCAGTTCTTAACTAAGATACCAGCTGAGAGTACTTCAAGAACCTTAGTAATTTGTCTCAGGTACTGGTCATGCTGCAGTCATCAGCGTTCTCATGATGTATTTCTTGTCTGTTCAAGCATATGTCCTGACGGCCACCTCCAAACCAATGCCTCTACCCACAGAACGTCAAGCAAGCAGATGACGTCGGCTTTTCTTCCCTTGCAGCTTCGCTGAACATTTTCGTGCTTATTATCCAAGCAACAAAATATCATCTCGCGGAGCACCCAGACCACGCCAGGAAAATGATATTTTGGTGGCTCTGTATTGCCATTTTTTCTTCCCGCGTCACGCCACACATGAGGTCATATGATGGCAGCCTCGGTCGCCGTGGGACAGCCAATTACAGGTTCCGTAAACTGCGCCAATGATCGCTCCTTCACGGTGAATAGCGTGCGCACACGCCTCCACCTGCCTACACCAGTCTGGCCAATCACCTTGCAAGGTTGACTCACAAGGAACCCTGTGCGATTACCGCCGTCAGGCTCAGACACTTTGGACCAGGCCCCCCTCGCGGCCGTACCTGCGGTCTGACAGTCAACTTCCTCCTACCTATTCTCCACTCCTTCTCTACAGAATAAACTATTCCTTCTACTCTGGCTTCCCACTTCTTCTCTTTCCCACAAAGAACTGGACCTGAAGATCTCAGTGGCAAGGGTCTACCTATTGACTAAACCCCCTGCGATCATATGCATGGTTATGGTCTAAAATTAACTCTGTATGACACCTCTTACAAAAGAGGGTCGTGCGCTTAATGATCCCGGAGGTAAGGGTTTAGGATCGTGGAGTGAAGCTTCCGCTTAGGTTTCAGGGAGTGCGTACTCCCGTTTCTTGATGAAAAGTGGAAGTAAGCTGTATATCTGTGTTCATCGTTAAGTTTGGTGGTTGATATTTGCCTATTTAGCGAAGACGAAGCATGATTTTTTTTCTTGGCAGTTCATAATCTTACAAGAGACAAAGGTTGAAGGTGCAATTAGAATTTGGGACCACAAAAGAAACACTGTTATTGCAGTATTGTCCGCAGTATCGTTAGAAGGCGTTCTTCTTATATAAATTACAGTGTAAACGTTCACGTGCATCTTATCCCGCTGGAGTTGAGAGTGAATATTTTGTTTGATGGAACTGGGTGAAGTGCCGCTGTCCTGGTCAACGAGGAAGGCCACCCAAATTAAGAACCGGCGGAAGAGCCCCTTATAGTTGCTGCATTGCATTTGACTATTCGATTTGCCCATGCAAATCGGTGGGCAGGTATGACTTTATATTTGAATGAGGGTCTTTCAGAGCATAACTGAATATGCATTACAATATGAGTCCTGTAGATGTCGTCCTAGAATCCACTTTGTGCCGCAGCATTGTGTGAATTTAACCCCTTTGATTCAAGTTTAAGGCAAGGATAAGTAATTTGGAAAGTGAGAATGTGGTAGCCTGCAGTTAATACCGCTGTGCTGACTCGTCCTCTCTTCGCTCGCCAAGTATTTGGATACCCGCGCGTCTTTGTCAATCGCTGCTTGAAGATTGCGATTTTCTGTCTGTCCTACGCTCCTCCGGTGGCTCGCTTCCTGAGGCGCTCGTTAGTTCGAGCCAATCGATGCGTGCCATTCCACCTGATTGGCTGCACAGACCACTAAGGATAGTCCGCAGTCATGGCGTCGCAGCAGCAGCAGACACACACACTCACTCAACTGGCTAAGAAATAAGCTGTTTCGATCATTTGGTAGCGCCTGTTGTAGAGTTCCTTTCGCGCAACAGAAGCTCTCCCGACTAACTCTGTCTTACCTGACTTTTGATTCGGGGAATCTTCTAGTGTCGACACTACTAACTAACGACAGGAGTGCCTTATGTGTTTGAATATGCATGATTCAGACGGTCAGCACTGTACATACTCACGCGTATTTATCTACAGTGGTCTGATTGTAGGATTGGTTGAGTGGGACACTCTTAGAGAAATAATTCTGCCCTGGGTCTCACCCAGCCTTTGGACTATTAGAACTTCTGGTCTCAGTGGCTTGAATCTAGTCGGGAGCGAAAATATCAGAAATATGAATCAGGCAGAGCCACGTAACCGACATCATGCCTACCTAAAGCAAAACAACCCTATCCAGTGCTTGCCTGACCTTTTGCGATAAACGTGCGCGTCGGCATTACGATCAAGTCACAAGGTAAGGTCATGTGGTGCGGAGAAAACAAACACGGGGACTTTTTCGCCAGTAGGGAGCGCATGCGTGCCGGCTGTGCACTGCATAATTTAGTCAACCAGGTAGTAGCATATGCGGCTGAAGGTCTTCTTGATTGCTTGGTGATCACGATCATCCCCAATGTGATGCCAACGCGGACCCTGATAAGATAGACTATCAAGGACAGTCCGAGATCAAAACCCCAAAATCCATTGAGAGGGGCTAACCTTGACTTGGAGGTGAATGGACAATAGTAAACAAAAGCGCACCTGTACGGAAAGGACGTGCTCATTAAGGTAGAAGGGAACCTTCAAACTGGATACTATGCATGTGTGCCTACTTTCATTTTCAGCGTCCTATGACTATATATGGCGTCAAAGGCCACCGAGATGTGGAAGTGGGAGCGTCATAAGAAACGATAAGATAGACAGTAAACCTGTATTTTGACGTCAAAAGATAGAATTCGCTTGGTGTTCATAACACGCACAAAAGTTATGGCTCACCGTATCTAAAATTCCCGGGATAGTTGTTTGCAAGAAGAACCTTGAGAGCCTTTAAAAAATAGTTATTGCATACCTCCTCAAAATTGGTATAATGCCTCCGTGTAAGCAGCCGTTGAACCAGTCGACCTGTCGAGCCCCTTCGCCAACAAATGCAGGAAATAGACATAATTTCTGACAAAATTTACGAGCCCTTCTCCGTCTGTCACACACATCACTTAGCTTAAACTGCCTGCGCCAGGGTTTTTAAGGGCACTGGGGTCTCATCAGTGAGCGTGTCATAAGTGTTATATTGGGAAGAAGTAATTGCAGCTGACTCTCAATGAGGACGACCTATCATGACAGTTGGTGTCTCTCTGAGCCGTCAATTTTGGCGCGTCATGGTAGTTTTAAAGCGCACCAACTTTACTACAATGAGAGAGGCGCTGATTTACCACAGAGATAGATTTCCTAACGTTGATTTAACTTCGTCATCCCGTTCTCATACCTCAACTAGCTGTCCGGGCCTGCGAAACAACTGGTGATGAGAAAGGTTGCACTGACTTACAGTGTTAAACAGTACGTTTACATGTGCCTTTCACGACATGGCCTCCCACTGATGTACTAGGCTACAACAAGGGATACGTTGACGTTGTCACTTACCATACTAACAGGCTAGGTACTTTCTAAAAGGCCCAGACATGTGTTTCGCCGGTATTCTGCCGCTGCTTGACACATCTGCTAGGTGTCCGGTGCATCAGTGGGTCCGCCGCTTTCCCTATCTGCTTTCTGGTTGATATACCGGTTTAGAAAAATCAGGTTTTTAATCCTCTGAGAAATTAATTTCTGATCGCGTTATATGTCAGCATATATAAGATCTATAGGCATAGACCGAAATTGTTAGTGTATATTTGTGTTGAAACCGTCAACCCCAATGAAATATACACCTGCTGCCACAGGACAGTCTTGAGAAGTATAACGTGACGTTTTAATTTACCAAACTAACAGGCTTGGTACTTGCTAAAAGGCCCAGACACGTGTTTCGCCGGCATACTGCCGCTGCTTGACACAGCTGCTAGGGGTCCGGCTCATCAGTGGGTCCCCCGCTTTCCCTATCTGCTTTCTGGTTGATATACCGGTTTAGAAAGTTCAGGTTTTTATTCTCCAGAGAAATTAATTTCTGATCGCGGTATATATCAGTATATATAAGGTCTTTAGGCGTAGACCGAAATTGTAAGTGTATATTTGTGTTGAAACCCGTCAACCCCTATGAAATACGGGATATGGGATACATTTATCCTGTGATGCAATGTTGCGCATATGGTGATTCACTCAGCGCATACAACCTCGCGCGAAGGCTCATGGCTGCCAATCAAGGCACATAAACATGCACCGGCCGCCTACGCTCGTCTCAGGGTCGAGCCACTACCACACGTCTCGGCATTAGTCCCTGCGAGAACTCGAGTCAACCAGAGTGCAGCATTTCTTGATTGGCTGCAGGAACCAAGCATGTGCTGGGCTTCCAGCAATCTGTGGACGGCGATTGCTCGCTCTTCTGAAGTCAAATTTCTCTTATCTAGTCTCCATCCCTTCTGTACAGGATAAACTCTTCCTACTACTCAGGCCTCCCATGAATTTTCTCCTTTTAAGAAATCGGGCCTGAAGATCTCAGTTGCTCAGGTTTAATTTGCGCAACCCTCTGCGATACGCACACCACAACGGTGATGGTAAAGTGGATCTCATGCGTACTGCAGATAAGGGAAATTGTGGTATGGTGGGTAGCGTGTATGTATGTGCTGTGGAGTGGAGTGGGTTCATGCGTGATCTAGGGAGGGTTGAGTTGAGAGGAAGGGTAAGGTACAGTGATGAGTCTGGACTGCGGGTTTACACCTACGATTTTCATAGGGGCGCATATAGACGAATAATCTGGGGTAGTTTGGTCAGGTGAGATCGAATCGATGAGTGAATGTGAAGGATTCTAGCACTGGTTCTCGCGTCTGAATTTGATGGACTAGCGAGTGACCGACTGTGCCTATGAGGAAGATGAAAAGTTGGTCGCTATGGGGGACAAGTTCGAACTCAGGCTAAATTCCTGATAGGAACGGACAAGGTGGTAATTTAGCTGAGAAAGGCAATCGATTATGCGATCCCACGCTAATAACACATCAAGCCGAACCGCGTCAGATACCCTGAATATGCGATAAACGACTACGTACCCCGCTTAGTGAAGAAGACCAATAGGTAGGAAATATCCGAGATTGAATCAACACACAAGCGAGTTAAAGTGTAGCAGGAAATGGTTGTGCGCTAACTTAAACAAAAGGTTCTAAATGCAAGTTACAGAAACGCGTAATGGCAAGAGTTAGTCTAGACAGTTATGTACAAATGAAAATATGGCCAGGTTGTGAATGTGTATAAGTTTTGCAAAGGGCTTACAAATGAGAATATGGCCAAGTTGTAAATGCGTACAAAGGGCTACCACAGTACCCTTCGCCTAGACCGAAGGCTCGCGTACAGCGAAACCGAAGGCTAATGCAGCTGCGAAGTGCTAACGTCAGTGGCATCAGAAACGTTAAGGTCGGGAGTGGTAGGGGTAGGAACGGGTAGAATAGGTGAAGCAGGGGCAATGGGAGGTGAGGCACTACGGGGTAAGGGGTCAGCACAATTTTGTCCTTCAGTCAAGTCCGGCGGCACCTCCACGACAGCAGCCTTGACCCGATCGAAACTGACCGCGTCCTCCTTCGCACCGCGAACGATCCGACAGGTCTTGTCGTTGCGTGAAAGAACTCGAAACGGACCTTCATATTGCGGCTCTAGTGGTCTGCGCACTCGGTCGCATCGAACATACACATGGGTGTAGTTGGCCAAGTCTTTTTCAACATAAGATACAGGCGGAGGAATTCAAGGCGGGACCGGGGGAAGTGAGCGCATTAATTGACGCAGGCGATGCACAAAATTGGTAGGATTCTCATCAGCACCACAAGAGGTTGGGGAGACCATCTCGCCTGGTAGCAAGATTGTAGTGCCAAACACCAAGTCGGCCGTGCTGCAATCCAGATCCGACTTCAGTACCGAGCGAATGCCAAGAAGCGCTAGGGGCAGGTTGTCAGACCAGTCGGATGGGCTCTGTGCGGCACGCAGGGCGGCTTTGAGTTGTCAGTGGAAGCGTTCCACCGTGCCGTTGGCAGCTGGATGATAGGCCATCGTCCGAATTCGCGTGCAGCCGAGGAAGTTGAGGAGGGTCTGGAACAGTGCAGATTCGACTTGGGCACCTCGATTAGTCATACTCATGGATGGGGCAGCAAAAACGGCGATCCAACGGCTGACGAAAGCCTTAAAAATAGTTTCTGCTTCTATGTTCGGCAAGGGTATGGCTTCGGCCCAGCGAGTGTAGCGATCGAAACAGGTAAGCAGATGTGTAAAACCGTTGGATGGAGGCAAAAGACCTACGACATCGAGGTGCACATGACTGAAACGAGCGTCGGGCTAGGAAAGGTGCCGGGCGGAGACTTGTTGTGGAGGTGAACCTTGGTCCGTTGGCAACTCGGGCACGACTGGGCCCAAACTTTGACATCCTTGTTCATGCCGGGCCAGACGAACCTTTCCGCGAGGAGCTTCTGTGAGGCTCGAATCCCAGGGTGGGAAAGTCCATGCAGAGTTTTAAACACAGCTCGACGCATCAAGGGCGGCACAAAAGGGCGATAAAAAAAGAGTCAAGACGTCACAGAGGATGGTGCCAGTAACGGTGGTGAGTGGAACAACTGCCAGCTGGAGACCACTAACGGATTCGTTGCCAGGACAACCGACTTGTGATTGCTCAGCGGCCATAGCACTTAGGTCAATCCCCTGGGAGAGTTGGAGTGCAGAAAGGGAAGGTCTAGACAGCAAGTCAGCCACGTCATTCTCCGTGCCAACCACATGGCGGATGTTGGTAGTGAACTGTGAGATGTAGTCCAGGTGGCCAATCTCTCTGGGGTTGTACTTATCGGAGTGGGACCGAAGAGCAAAGGTAAGCGGTTTGTGGTCCATGAAGATAGTGAAGTCCCGGCCCTCGAGATAATGGCGGAAATGCTTCACTGCTAGGTAGATGGCGAGGAGTTCACGGCCAAAAGTGCTGTAGCGCGTCTCAGCGGGCAAGAGTTTCTTCGAGAAGAAAGCCACCGGTTGAGTCGAACCAGGCAGGTGTTTTTGCAGGACTGCACCCACGGCTACTGTCGAAGCGTCTACCATCAAGGACAGCTGAGCCTCGGGAGAGGGATGCGCTAGCAGGGTGGCGTCGGCCAGGGCAGTCTTGATTCTTTCGAAAGCGGTCAATGCTTCTCCAGTAAGATCAAGAGGACCTTTGGGATCAGACAGCAGATTGGTGAGCGGCAGCATGAGGTCGGCACAGTTCGGGAGGAACGGGTGGTAAAAATGGATCATGCCAATAAAACGGTATAACTGACGCTTGGAGTTGGGTGGAGGGAAATCACGAATTGCGTCCATCTTGGAGGGCAGAGGACTCAGGCCCTGGGAGTCAACATGATGGGCAAGAAATTCGAGTGTAGGCAAACCAAAAACACACTTGGATGGATTTATGATGACACCAAACTTGTCGAGATGATCAAAAGCCAGGGCTAGGTGGTGCTCCTTGTGCTCATCCGCACTCCGACTAGCCACCAGGAGGTCATCTATGTATGTGTACACAAACAGCAGGCCACGTAGTACCTGGTCGATGAACCTCTGGAATGTCTGGACAGCATTGCGAAGACCGAACGGCATGCGGACGAACTCGAACAGACCAAAAGGTGTAGTGATGGCCGTCTTGGGGACATCCTCGAGAGCGACAGGGATTTGATGAAAGGCACGCACCAAGTCTATCTTCGAGAAGACTTCTTTTCCGAAAAGGGTTCCGGCAAAGTCCTGAAGGTGCGGCACAGGATACCTATCGGGCACTGTTGCGTTGTTGAGGGCTCGCTAATCGCCACAGGGTCGCCAATCGCCCGATTTTGCCTTGGGCACCATATACAGAGGTGACGCCCAGGGGCTCTCGGAAGGTTGGATGACGCCCAGCTGCAGCACATGTTCGTACTCTGCCTTAGCAACCTGCAGGCGGGCAGGTGCCAGTCGCCTCGGCCTAGCGAAAGCCGGGGGACCAGATGTTCGGATGTGATGAACGACACCGAGTTGAACCTCCCCGCTGCGAAACTGGGGATTAGTAATATTCGGATGCTGGAGGAGAAGCTCCCGGTAAGCACAAGCAATAGCTGTGTCCTGCACAGATAGATTGCTGGGAGTCGTGAAGGGAGTTAATCCGCAAACACACAGACCGGTCGAGTGATAAAGAAGTCGGTAACGGCGTCAATCCACCAGGAGGTTAAACTCGGCAAGGAAGTCAGCGCCAAGAATAGCGTCAGGGACATCGGCTATCACAAAAATCCAGGAGAAAGATCTTCGCAGGCCAATATTCAGGGTCAGGGATAGGCTGCTTAATGTGGAAATAGATGAAGAGTTAATAGCTTGGAGATGAAGGGCACAGTTGGGACAGCGGCGGTCGGCTGTAGTCGGTGTTAAGACGCTCACAACGGCCCCGGTATCGACGAGGAATCGTCTGCGTGTCAAGGTGTCGTAGACATAGAAAGTGCGACCCGAGCCTGCAGAACCAGAGAAGGCGGTCGCCTCTATTCTTTGGCAGACTGGTTTCCCTGTGTTGGTTTGAAAGAACAAGGAAATACACATCTGTATGCTTCCGAGCCAAATCTCACATGATAATGACACAGGCCATTGGGACGAGGTCTTGAACCAGAGCGACCACGGCGGGAACTGGAAGACTGGCGCGTGGCGAGGCGGGTAATTTTGAGTTTTAGAGAGGCCATATCTTCTGCCATGGCCGCCATTTGTTTCATAAGTTGCTCATTCACACTGTGTGCTGGAGCATTTGAAATTCTCGATAAAGATGGTGGCTGGAATCTCTAAACTACCATCATTCTATCAGCCATCTCGGAAAGCTTTGAGACGCTCAGATCCTCGGAGCCGGAAACCAGGATTGTCTGTATATCTGCCGGTAGATGCTCCAAAAAGATTTCTTTAAAAATCTTGTCGTCTATCTGAAGCTCGCCACGATGAGCTTCCAATCTTCTCAGCAATTCGCTGGGTTTTCTATCTCCCAACGATTCGTCTCGGATGAGTTGATTGTATCTCTGGCGATCAGATACTGTGTGCAGGCGCAAGAGGGCTGCCTTTAGTTCAGTATATGGTGCTTCCACAGATGGATTTTCAATTGTTTACTGCACTTGAGACAACAGTTGCAGTGGCAACGCCTGAATCAGCCTGTGAAATTTTGTAACTTCCTTGGTAATGTTCGCAGAGTAAAAACTTGACTCGATGCGAAGGAAGTACAATTCTGGCGCATTTGGCCAGTACTCAGGGAGCGTCAGCTCGATGGTGCATACTGAGTCATCGTTCGGCATATTTGTGACAGGGACGCGTCAGGAAATGCGCGCAGCGAATGTTGCTGTATTTGATTGGTTGTTGATTGGCTTGGAGACGCGTAAAGTTAACGCGCTATGTACGCGTGATGAACAGATAGTCGCTGTCCAAATACGAGGTCACCACTTTAGCTGAGAAAGGCAATCGATGATGCGATCCCACGTCAAGCCAAACCGCGTCAGATACCCTGAATATGCGAAAACGACTACGTACCCCATTTGGTGAAGAAGACCAATCGACTGATCTTGTATGAGGTCCCCCATTCGAATTATAAGTGTCCTTCTAGCGCCGCTCTTCTCCAACTTGTCTGCGAGCACCTGTAGCCGCTTTTACATGCACTTTTTGCCCCCCTCGCCCTTGCAGTCGTATCTACCCCAGCATTGCGTATATACGGATAAATCCAGTTATTGCCTGAATCCCAGTGTCGGAGGTTCTTTCCTGCCAGTTAAATTTTAATATTATCTGGGAAGCTGAAGTGACAATGGTCGAATCTTTTTGCTTGGCTTTCATACGAAGTTCCGGTCTTCGCTAAGTACGAGAACTTTGTCGGAACAACATCCCTGCACATCCTAGCTTTTTGTTAAGTGGAATACCGCGACGGTTCAACACGGAGTGCTTTAGTCGGCTGAAGGCTGGGTTCGTTTTGGAGATCCGAGTGGAGATGACGTCATCTACATGGATGTTTCCTGGAATGGCACTCCCAACGTGCGTGAATATATATGCTATCAGGTGAAGGGTTTCGTTGGCAGTGAAACAGGACTTGCTGCGGCCATCGTTTGGCGTCGTTCGCCGCATGACTACTGTCTTCCCCAGGCTAATGCTCAGGCCGACGTGGTAGCAGCCCAGAGGAAGGGGGGTTACGCGCTGCCACGTGTCCTCTTCGCTTGCTTTATTTAGCGCGAAGTTATCCAGGCATAGGAAGTCCCTTGATAACGCTTGCATGAAACGAGTTTTACGCAGTTTTGTGTCAATTGTGTAGTCACCCGTCATTGGTTGCTTCTCACGGCAAGTGTCCATCAGCACAGCAAAGTAATGAAACTGAATAGGGTGGGAGAAAAGGCTCAGCCCTATTTAAATGCGTTGGTCACAGCGAATGCATCAGAGGTTGGCCATGACGCGTGCCATTATTCAATCGCGTAGTCGTGTTGTCGTTTGTTTTAATAGGTCTTATCATTCGAAGTTCGACCTGCTTCTCCAGAATCCATTGTGATTCCCCCTGCCAGAGGCTTTCGCCAAATCGATGAGAATGGTGTTAAGTTTGGTTCTCATTTCTAGCAGTCGGCGGACTGCTGAACTGGTGTTCATGCCTCCACAACGTTTTCAGAATTCATCCTCTGTTACTGAGAGAATTTCCTGCCCCAAATGCATGTTCGAGTGATTGTGTATGACATGGGCAAAGCTTCCTTCTGCAGTGTCGAGAAGGGAGATGACGCTGTGGTTATCAGATAGTTGCTGCTTTCCGCTGCGTTTGTAGGTGCACCGGATGATACCATATTTGAAGTGACGTCTTCGCTAAATCTTCTGGAACAAAGCGGAAAGCTTTTGCAAAAGTTGTGATCTGCCAACTTCGTAAGCTGCACCGTAAATTTCTTTTGATCCCGAGGCTTTTGCACGGAACATTTGTTGCACTGATCTGAATATTTCAACGAGAGAAGGTCGGTGATCGAGGTCATAATTGGTATCCATTTGAGAAAGTCTGTGAATGGCCTACTAACGGATTAGGCACGGCTGGTTCTGGGTGCCCTGGAAGTGCCCAGCTCAGCCTTTCCGCATCTACGGCTTCTAAGTCAGGGAAGCTGCCCATCGCGGCACGGCAATAACACCACTTTCAGTTGAACAGGATAGCGACACTCTACCCAGTTCTTTCAAAGGAAACAGTCATTCTCGAGAGCATAGGTACATACTTGACCTTCATATTTACGTGCTAGCTCATACGACCAGTTAGCTCGTCTAAGGATCTTTCGGACAATAGTGCGCTAACAGATTATTTTTCTGTGGTTTCAGCTCCAAGTGCACATCTACTTCTCATCTGCGTGCACCGAAACCTATCGAGAAACCAAAGTCTAGAGCTTGGTTGAAATTTTGTCCTGGAGCATGAATATATTTATCGATTTGCTGGCAAGCTGACGTCATCTGTTTTCTGTTAGACTGCGTTTTGTGGGTGGAGACATTGGTTTGAAGGCGGATTCCTATGGCTGGTGATTCCACAGCGGCTCTCAGGCCAGCTGTCTGACTATACGAGGAATGCATCATGGGAAGCAGACCACTGTGTATGAACAGTAGGTGAGCCAAATTTCTAATGCTCTTCAAGTATTCTCAGTTGGTATTTTATTCAAGGGTTGGAAATAGTTGCGAGCATGCGCCAGTCAGAATCCAGGATTTGACGGTGGCAGGCTCCACCTATAAGTACTTGCTCACCTATCTCAAATCCAGTTCTGCAGGATTTCGTGGCCAAGTTACTTAGGTAGCAGTGTTTTGGCACGGATATTCCTGGTTTGTGTCCACAACGCCTGCATCGTTTACACACAAATTCGCCTCGTGCTTTGGCCTTGCGTGTGCGTGCACACACTTGCCGCGCCTAAACCAGTGTGTACGTTGGCAAATTTCGTGCACTCCACGGTGCGGTTGCATACACTCCCGTGCACAGACAGTGGACATGCGTGGACGCTAGTGAGTCAATGTCGATCGGCAGCATGGCCACTGCCTCCGATTCTTTCAGGGTACATGTGGATATTTAGAAGTAAAGGCCAGTCTAACGGCATCTTTTGCTAGAAAAGGACTGAAGCGTCAAAAATGTACGTATCCAACTTATCAATTGACATAGCAATCTGCTCGCGTCGTTTTTGTAACCGGTAGAGGTAATGTGCCCTAAATCGACTTACGATTACGTGCGTCATCTGCCACTGGCTTTCAGAAGGCAACTGACAGAGTTGTTTGTACAAGTAGAGTATTTATGGGTTAAAGTGTGTACACCATTCACTGTTGTGAATGGGCGTGGCCATGAAACGGTCTACCTCGTTGTATCTGATATTAACCATGTCGAGACACATGTCTGATACAGTAGTCACCGGTTATCAAGCCCACGGTTTAAAATCTCAGCCTAATTTGGTCTGGGCCCGAGGTGGGCTTAATAACCGGTGACTACTGTACCGCTAAATGGAGGCTTTATGACTTAGCCATGACGGGATAGAGGAAGGCGCGCGGTAGGTGTAACGCAAGTCTACTCTCTCGATAATCTAATTAACGTACAGGTCACCGCATTTGCTTCCAGCCTGCTGTGAAGCACGCGGTGCACATAGTCGGCATCAACGGTCAAACTGTCATTCCCTTTGTGTTTTTAGGAAAAAATCCCGCTGTTGCTACCTTGACCTTGATGATGTTCGATCGATTATTGATCGAAACCGATAGAAGGCTTTATGTCCGCAGTGTAGATGCATTGGGGGCCTGAGTAAGTCATGCAACTACATCATCTGATGGAGGCGAATGCACATTTTTCAGATTCTTTCTGCAACGAAGAAGGACATCAGCCACAGTGTCGGATATGTGGCTCTCAAAGTTGTCGATCGTTTAATTTCCAAACGGATTATCTAACTGACCTTTTCCCAAGGATAACGATAAAACTATTTAGGCTTATCGCATTGACCTGTTCTGAAAGACAACAGTTAAACCATTAAGGCGCGTTTAAATGTCCTGAAACGTTGAATGTCCAAATCACCATACTCTGCAGCTGACCGCTCTATCGCTCAGAACTTGTAGATCAAAAGTGGGTTCTAGAGTCTTCAAATTTGTTTTTGCTTTGAGTAAATATGAAACATCCGTTCCACCGGATGAATGTTAAAAAGGCCGACGTTCCAAAGGACGCAGACTTAAACGATGCCATCAGGTTTTACGACCGCGTGCAATGACGCCGATCTCTTGGAGTTTTGACATTTTCATGCCAGAGGTACGATGGACGCCAAAACAGTCTGAATATGATAATCTTGCTTGCTAAAGTCTTTAATTTGCCCACGTTCTTTTTATTGCTGACTCACAAAACACAATGTTGACTAACGTACCGTAATTGCGGTCTCTTCCCCTAGACAGATGGCTCATAAATCTTGCTTACACCTGTGATTTGTGCTGAGCAAACTCTAAAACTACGACTCATAAGACTTGCTTAGTCCCGATCTATACATTTTTTGTTTCTCCGTAATTTAGAAGAGTATCTGGCGAGCATACGTAGCTTTCGATAAATCCTCATCGGGCCGTTACAATTATACAGGGAGGGGTGCAAATTAACATGCTGGTTATCAAGTTATCACAAAACGCAAATTAGTCATGGGGATGAGGAAGGGGGTGTGGGGTTGGTAGTAATCAGCTAATGAGGGTTTGATATTCCGGACAGGGGATGGAGGGAAGGGGGTGGGGTTGGGTGAAGCGGCAGCAAGCGTGAAAGGTGCAGGTAGTTACGTAACCACTGGCCAAGCCAAGCTCGGGGCCTGCAGGAAGTTCTTCTGCGCGCACAGGACCGGCTTCCTCAAACGGATCGCGGTTGCTTCTGCTGTTGCCAACGCACGCTTCCTCGCTTCCCCTTCCTCATTCCCATGACTAATTTGCGTTGTGTGATAACTTGAAAACCAGCATGTTAATTTGCACCCATCCCTATATAATTGTAACCGCCCGATGAGAATTTTTCGAAAGCTACGTATGCTCGCCAAATACTCTTCTGAATTCTCTGATGGGAATTTTCGCAACTTTAAAGCACTCCAAGGATCCCGTGGTGTCAAAGGCACTCAATGGGTACCTAAGATTTAACACCAAACTTGCAGAGGCGAAAATACTTGCTAGTTTTATTGGAGACTGTATAGAGAGACACGAGTACCCGAACGAATATTGGAGAGCGCTGCGACGGAGCCGTACAGTGATCACCACAGAAACACTTAGACGATATGCCGAGAACCAGCTAGAAAGCACTCGCGTAAGGATTAATGAACTGGAGCGTTACGTGTGCCAACGCGCTGCCGTTCTGGATACCTTGACCGAGGAGGAAAAACGAGAATTCGCAGCTACACTTAAACCATAGAAAGAAAGCGTGGGGACGTTTAGATATCGTCACTTCTTCAAAGGGTGCACGAAATCAAATTACAGTCAAGACTCCCCAAAGATCCAAAGAGGTACGTTCACAACCATTCCTATCTTACACTTGATGCGGCTACACTTGAATCATTATCACTTCGCCCAAAATTCTGCATACCTGGTCGAAAGGTTAATCAGTTAGACCTAGAAACCCAGTTTGAGCATCTCTATAATCACACTTACGACCTCAAGCCGAGCTCCGCAGATAGTGTTCAGCACTTCAAATCAACACTGGTTAATTGTAGTTACCAGTACCTGAACCGGAGACTAAAAAATAGCGGACTTCTAGCCAAAGCACATCTAGACAAGTTGAAGCAGCTACGAGCAAACAAAGACATTTTGGTTACTAGACCAGACAAAGGAATCGGTGTCGTTCTGATGAACAGATTCGACTACGTAACTAAGATGCAGGCCATACTAGCAGACCAGACAAAATTTGCGAAAGTAGACAGAGAAAAAGACTGCACGGAGGAAATAGAGGCACAATTGACCGGCTGCTTTAGAAGACTCCATACGGCAGGATTCATTACCGACCGTGAACTCGAACAGCTGCGGCCAGTAGGCACGTATATTCCCCGATTGTATGGCCTGCCCAAGATCCACAAAGACGGCCTGCCAGTTCGTCCGATCTTGGACATGCGAAACTCGCCTTAACATACGATAGCGAAGTGGTTGGCAGATAAGCTCAAACCCTTGCAACAGCTGCTAGCGCCACACAGCTATAAAGATACATTCCAATTTATCAACAGCATCAAAGATATGAACTTAAACGGCATAAGGATGTTCTCCTTAGACGTCTCATCGCTGTTTACAAACGTCCCAGTAACAGAAGCAGTCGACTATATCTGCGACTTCGTTATGGCAAATCAAATAGAAGTAGGAATACCAACTGCGGCATTAAAGGAACTACTACTAAAGTGCACATTAAATGTGCAGTTCCTTTTTGACAACCACTTATATAGACACCTAGACAGCGTTGCTATGAGCTCGCCTCTCGGACCTCTTTTGGCAAACATCTTCATGGGCAAGCTGGAGAAGTCGCAACTCAGCAAGCAGATCCATGAATTAAAACACTATGGTCGATATGTTGATGACATCTCTGCCATCGCCCCAGTAGAAACCGACGTGAATGCGTTTCTTAGTACTGTAAATGAAGCACATCCCTCCATCAAGTTCACCTTGGAAGTGGAGATGGCAGGTTCGCTTCCCTTCTTGGATGTACTCTTAAGTCGAAGACCCGATGGTAGCATCCGAAGGAGCGTTTATCGTAAGAAAAACTGGTCCGGACAGTACACAAACTTTAACAGTTTTGTACCTATCCAACAGAAGCGTAGTCTGATCCGATGTTGAACGCAAAGAGCCAGGAAAATCTTTTCGGCAGACACTATTGAAATGGAGCTCCAAAAACTCCAGGATCTGCTTCGGAAGAACGGGTATCCGGACAGATTTATCATGAAGAATAGGATGGAGAAAGAACCGAAGCCTATTACACCAACTGTAGAAAAGAAGACCTTGTTCCTCAAAGTTCCCTTTAAAGGGGACGCAGCAAGCGAGCTTCTCAGCAGACGTCTTAACCAAGCCGTAGCACGAACCTTCCCAGCAGCGAACGTTCGGGTGTTATTCTCAACGAACCTGGTCCTGCACGGCGAAGGTAAAGATAGGCTGCCAACCCAGACCACATCCATGTGCATATACTCATCCACTTGTTCCTGTGGAGCAAGCTTTATCGATTGCACGAGTCGGCGCCTATCAAAAAGAATACGGAAGCACCTCCCGGCATGGCTGGCCAAGGGCGAAGTCAGAAGCATCAATAGCTCAATCCTTGCCCACATGGTTGACTCCGGACATCGTGTGGACCCCAGCGAAGCCTTTAAGGTAATTTACAAGGTCTCACCAAACTACCCAAAGCCCCTGGGTCAGCGTGCGCTAACAACAACAGAAGTGACCGCGATCCGTTTGAGGAAGCCGGTCCTGTGCGCGCAGAAGAACCTCCTGCAGGCCCCGAGCTTGGCTTGGCCAGTGGTTACGCAACTACCTGCATCTTTCCCCCCCATCCCCTATCCGGACTCAACAAACCCTCATTAGCTGATTACTACCAACCCCACACCCCCTTCCTCATTCCCATGACTAATTTGCGTTTTGTGATAACTAGATAATTAGCATGGTAATTTACACCCCTCCCTATATAATTGTAACGGCCCGATGAGGATTTATCGAAAACTACGTATGCTCGCCAAATACTCTTCTGAATTCTCTGATGGGAATTTTTGCAAATTTTCCCCGTAATTCCCTAACTTTTTGGAAAATTTAACCAGTCTAAAGATCCCAACAAAGCGGCACATTAACAATGAATCCAGTAAGTGAAAACAGCACGAAGTGGTCAGTCTCTCTGTTTAGAAAACCCGTTTTATGGTAGCCCAGAAGACAAATTAGTCTGGCTTGTAGCGCCCTTCTGGGATATTCTAGAAGTCAGCAAAGAATAAAAGGTTTACCCCCCTCGCAGTTCCAGTTTACGTGCAAACGTGGATTACGCATTTAGACCTTCACTTCACTTGCATGGAAATTTGACTCCTCTGGTCTTTTCTTCGCCCTTTGATCCCTAACTCACAGGAGTGTTAGTGATTCAGTCTTTCTTCCTCCGAAATGCACCAAATATATTTACTGTGCTACGACTAGTCCCTGTCTGCTTAACAGACTGCATGTGAGCGGTCCTACATACTGAACGTGTCCTTCAGTACTGGTCTACAGGCTAGCCACAATGTGATTCACACGACATCCTCACGTGAAATATTTTCTTGTCAGGAGCGAAGAAGACTAACAGATAGCATATCAAATACAGACTAACTCTTGCTTTTACAGCCTGCACACATCTGGCCGAGTTCAAACTAGCACTTAGTACAAAGCTATATCTGGACTGATTGCCCGATATTCATTGAGAGTTCTCTATACTGCGTTTCGGATGTTTCCATATGATCTGATATGTTTTAATTCTATGCATTTTTTAAATTGAGTTATATATTGATTACCTTTGACGCCCAGTCTAATTAAGGCTTGTCCGATCAACATTACAAATAGATCCAGTACTTTACAAGGGAAGAATTATTTATTTCGACTTCCTGACTTTTCCATCTCCGCATAAGTAAATGCATAAACTTGGGATTAATTTCTCACAATCAAGTCTTGCAGACTCAATCGAAAGATTGGTATGAGCGTTTGCATCGAAATCGATCGGCTTCAGCAAAATAACCTCGTTTTTCTTCTTTAGATGATTGGTGGTAAGTCTCGGGACAACGACTGGCATTGATGAATGCATTCGTCAATCTACTCGAATATGATTTAAAAAAGATATTTATCCATTCGATGGCGATAAATAAAATATGTTTCAGCAGCTGCAGTGAATCTTTCTCCTGTGGCGTCCATCTGTTCATTAGCTGGCTTTTCCTTAGTCCTCAGTAATCTTGTGTTCTCGAAAGCTCAAATGGGTCAGCCTGTCGAGTACTTGTCATCCTGAAAGCATAGCACCCCATTGCAATGGTAGCACCCTTCATAGAAAACCGGCTACCCTGTATATGCGCACTTTTATTTATGTCGATAATCAATGGTTGCTGTCACCCTTCTGTTTCTGACCTCTTGCCATGCGTATTTAAAATAAAAATAAATGTCCTAGCAGTCATACGAATAAGTTATTAAAAGTCCATCAGAACCATTTAACCGCGAACAGTTACACGCGTCACCGTGTCTCAACATGTAGGGTTTACAGCACCAAGTTACATTGGCCTGATTACATTTTGCTTGTAAATTACGACTTGCAGCCACTGTTTCAAAGCTAGTGACGTCTCGTGAATGTAAAAGAGTCAGATCCAGTGGATCCGACGATCCAAAATATGTTTAGTGAGATTGGCAGCAGAGAAACCAAGGACAAGTTTGACAGTTTGCATTCAGTGTAAATGGGTGAATAGAAAAATAGTTGGCGCCTCGATATGGCCCTGTTTGATGGCGATGCCTCCGTACACCACCCTATTCCCTTCCATAGTTGCGGGCGTCTGCTAGTTGTCTGCACACATAGTTCATCATCACAGTTGGCAACATTGGAAACGGAATTGGTCGGAACAGACTGCAAACTCCCCTTGTGGTCTTCTGCCAAGTGCACCTAAACGGCCCAATTTAAGCTTGGATTCCTGTCTTTGGGAAAATAACAGCACCCTCCCTGATCCTCTTGCCGGAAACTTGGCCACATTTAAACGACACCCTAACATGCGTAAAACACTGACACCGTAAACCCCTGCCTGACAAATCTCTAAATGTTAGTTGGCACCAATCTTTATATTTCCAGGCGCCTTCGCATACATCAATTTCCAGGATGCACCAGTAATCGTTGAGGTGCTGCCATATAGCAATTTCTATTTCTTTATCATTTCGCCTAGAAGTTATTCTCCATCAACTCGGTGTCTGAGCCGTCCCGCCCACCCGGTTGACCAAGTTACCTTCGCCATGTCTGGTGGGGGAGGGGGGGGGGTGGGGCTGCGTCCAGTGACTGACGCTAGTTCACATGTTGGCATCCACTTTTATGGCCGGTCTGCCGTGTCTGTGTTTCGTCCTAACGCTACATCTGAGATGTATGTGCCAACGTGCGCAACGCGCACCGCCAATATCAGATCGACCGGGAGTCATGAGCTGTCAACTAATTATGTATTTCCTAGACCAAGCAACAAACAATTAGTCATAACGTTTCTTCGCAGGTCGGCCCCGACGATCCGACATAGTAGATTCGGAAAGATGTATTCTGAATTTCGCAGTTTTTTCTTATTTCTCTACTTATTCCTTTGCATTTTATCATACGTTTGTCTTTCGTTCAATCGTTCACGCTTTGCGGGCTGCTCTGATTACTTTGTTTGCTAAGTTAAAATACCGGCGTAAATGCATTCTCTTCTGTTTCCCTGCTATAGATTTTTAATATTCGTCATCTTTCTGCTTTTTCATTCTAGAATTCTCAGCCGGTCCAATTATCCAGCTTAGTACAGGGCTTCCTCCTGAGCTAACAATGACTAAATCTCTTAGCCTGATTTTATGTGTCTTCCTTCATATAGCTCCTATCGTCCCCGCACAACACAAGGGTCTTACCCCCTTCGTTGCTAGTTTCTATGCTCATGGGTGCTTAAAAAGAAATTAAAATTGAGGAGATGTTAACCGGCACCCAGTTTTGGCCGTGCCTCATTTTGTCCATACAAAGTTTTGCCAGATTTTTGAGATCACTTAACCCCTATTATAGGAACTGAAGAGAGGCCTTTCCGTAAACATGTGCTTATCGCCAGAAAAGGGTTCACATTTATTATTTCTGTATAGTTTATGATGTACAGATTCGAGATCCAGATATAATATCGCGTCCATCGTCCCCGGAAGAGGAGGCAAGTGTTTAGACAAAATTTTATTCATACTGACTTTTCGAAAGCATACTTGTTCCCATCGTCACAGTGCAGCGCTTTCTCTTCCACTGGCCTTGAATTACTGCACTAGTTTTTAATTTAGATAATCTAAAAGAGAGGACTTAAAATTAAAAAATCCCCGCTTATTTGAGAATTTGAGAGGGATCAGTCTGGCCAGGAATAATGAGTTTCCATTCTTTGGGCTTACAACTTTCCCTTTCGGAAGTAGAGGAGAGTGGGTACGAGAGCAAGGCTCATTTTTATGCTCCACACTTTCGATTAATTCGTCCAGTTTGTCGGTTTGAATAATCTGTTTTTCAGCAGATTTCAGTCGTTCGCGGTGTTCGAAGGAAACTCGTGGCACAGGGCAGACTTATTGATATTGTTATCATTCCAGACCCAAATAACGGTTTCCGTCATAACTTTGAAAGGCATCCAGTAGTTTGCTTCATGTACCCCCCGCAAATGCGACCTTTTTGTTAGCCGGATCTTCCGGACCGACACACATACCCATCATCAGAGATAAAATCAGGGGAGGTCTCGTCTCTTCCCATGTATGGCACTTTCTGATGTTGGTTTGATAGGACAATGGCCCATGAATACACCTCCGTAGGTGAATAAAAGATTATGAAGTTTATGTGGTTTCAATTCATGAGTTGGAATGGGTATGAGCGACTTCATTCCCGGAGCAATTAGAAAAAATTCCAATTTGTGATGTTCCCTAGTTTGGTGGAGCGAGTTTAGAAGGTCCCGTGCGCCACTATATTGTCCACTTCGCATCAGCCAGGTTATCGGCCTGCGCGGCCATTTGTTTTAATGTGCCCTCTGCAGTCACTAAATCATCTGACCGATCCTGAAAAGGATTGTTCCGACGAGATAACTTTAAGTTCACTTAGTAATTGGCGTGGAAATTAAACAGGGCAGCATGGCAACTAGGGTTCAGATTACCAGAAAACCCACGGGGACGCTGGGGTACCCACTGATGGGTCGAAGCCCTCGCGGCTGCGTCATGAAGCGGCAACGGTCGGCGATACTCGCCTGTCCAGGCTTTTAGCTAGTACCCGTGCTGTCCGTGTGGTAAATAACGAATTATTTGTATAATTTCAGCGATGATGTCCATGTAAACAATGAAGAAATCAAGTTCGGCAAACGTACGTTTTGGCTTATTTACCCTCAGGTCTTTACAGTAATATAAAGGGAGGTAGAGTAGCAAAAGTTTAAATAGCCAGTGAACATTGCGTACGAGGGGAGAGGATTGAGGGCATTCAGATGTCGGGAGGTATAGTCTAGTTCCGTCAAGACCTTGGGGAGTGAGAGGGGGAAGGTGGGACCCGACAATGAGCATGCCTGTGCTTCGCCGCTGTAGCGAAACGGAGCGGAATGTGAGAACAAACATGCTGGGCAAATCTTAGGCAAAGAGAACCTCAAAGCCTGTATAAACACTTTATGCTAGCACAAAGTTCATTTAGCTAACTGTACGGCTACTGCCTCTGTTGTAGCAAGTATTCGGTAACGCAGGAGCCCGGAGTATCTCGTCGGCACTTTATAGATGACTCAGAATGTTTGGTTTAGTGGCGTCTACCCGGTGGCCACTGTCAACTAAGTGAGCCGAAGTAAACGAACTATAGTACTTTGGCGAGCAAAATGACACTCTATCTACTACATTTATTTTCACATCTGCTTTTGGTATTTTAAGTTCATGCCGTTGTTGTTTTGTAACGACAGCTGGCTATCAGCTCTTTTCATGGACCCATTGTCCACCATTTAGCTCTCCTCTTTTCCTTCATACAGCTACTGTGAGAGGGTTGATTATAGCCTCCCTGTCTCTAAACCTTTCCAGAACAAAGTTCATTTTTTCGAGCTTATTTTGTCTGAGGACAGATTGTTTTAACATCACGAAAATATACCAGAGAAATTGTGAGTTTCAAAAGAGAATCGCGCGTCTTCAGCATCCTTTCAGCATCCATCATACCGCAAAATTATTGCAAAATAAGTTCATTCCATAGGTTTTTTATTCATAGCCACGTATAACGAAATCGCATAACATTGGCTTAGCCTCTTGTTGTTGAGCAGTTATCGGTGCTTGGTGTAGTCTGGCAGTAAAGCGCATAAATCTGTGTTGCAGGCAGCAGACGGCTGATTTCTTTAATGCATTTTACAATTTTCCGCACAGTTTACCGAAAACCTAACGTCAGCCCTGAAGACCAAATTAAGTTATGACCCCAGGAACAAACTCTTCTTCAAAATATACCGATCGAACAAACTCCATGGTATTTGAACGTAAAACTTTCCCTCAAAACCTGGGTGGTGCTTAAGTTCTGTTCACACTTGCGTTCTCCATGCGAGCATACATGAATATTTCGAGATCATTCGGCAATCATGACTGCGCGCCAACCTACTCACAAACATGCGCCTGCAGTTGACACAGATGGGGTGCATAGGCAGATTTATAAAAAAATACTCGGACCGGCGGAAGTTCGTTAGTGTCCTGTCCCCTCAAAGTCTCTGTCATTGCAGTTCGAAGACTTTATTATATATTAATGTGATCACAGTGACCCATTAGTTTTCCGAAGCAAAAGATTCCAAAATGAATGAAAGAAGACACGAAAAAGCAAAAGGCTGCCAGATCGTACCCGAGTCATTGCTGCAAAACTCTTCTAGCGTACTCCGTCGTCGTTCCCTCTGCTACCCTAACTTGCCCAAGTAGAGTATCAAAGGCAGTTGCCCACTCAGATCCGCTGCCAGTCTTTCAGAGCTTACCTGCCCAAAATAACTCAATTCATCGGTGTACGCGTATTCAGCGCCAGCACCTGAATCCAAAATGGTCATGCCCAACACCCCAAAACACGTGTTTGTAATCAGCACCTCTCACTTGAGAGGGAAGTTGAATTCTCGGCTACTTCTCCTAGTGGCTACTCTGCTGCAGGTGTGATCCGAGCGTGAGACTAGTATGGTGCGTTAACCGCCGTGGATTGGAAGGTTACCAACTGAAACTCACACTCAAACCTCACAGTCGGCCTATTGCCTGTTTGTGCAGAGTGGTTAATTGGTAGTCTGACCGTCAGGCTGCAAGGTTTTGGCTAGTTGAGAAAGGCAATCGATGATGCGATCCCACGCCAAGAACACGTCAAGCCAAGCCACGTCGTATACCCTGAATATGCGAAAACGACTACGTACCACGTCTAGTGAAGAAGACCAATAGGTAGAAAATGACCACTATTGAATCAACATGCAAACGAGTTAAAGTGTAGCGGGAAACGGTTGTACACTAACTTAAACAAAATGTTTTAAATGCAAGTTACAGAAATGCGTAATGACAAGAGTTAGTCTAGAAATTTATTTACAAATGAAAATATGGCCAAGTTGTAAATGCATACAGGTTTGGCAAAGAGCTACCACAAGGTTTCCTTCTTTACTTGACCCCTGACATACATGAGGTGTGAACCGTTCAATACGCCTTTGTGTGACATCCTGGGGTTTGTGCTTGGGGGCGACGTCATGTACGTAGTACTGAAAGACGAGGTCATGGTGCATGTTAGCAGCTGCGCGGATTCCCTACTCACCGGCTCGGGCGGTGGTTGGAGCCTTAACATGGGAACAGAGAGTGAGGTCGCCGGCTTGGCACGTTTTTCCCACTATAAACAGTCTGATGCGCTTGAAGTTATCACGGTGAGCTAAAAGCCGTAGCTTAGACGGATGCCAGCTGACGAAATAACTCAGGCAGCGTGCTTAGCCAAATCTGTGTTTGTGTGGAGTGGTTGACTGGTTGACTGAAGGTCAGACTGTAATGAGCCCTTATTAATGCCACCTTCATGGTATTCCCACTCCATGGGATCCGAGCCAGGTGTGGTGGCATGTTTGGGGCGGGGGGGGAGGGTTCTGGCTGCACCTGCCACATAAGCCCTCTACCGTCTTCAGTTTTCTTGACTTGGTCATGCACCGGGTCCAGATGGGGTAGTGGAGAGAGAGTGGGGTAAATGCAGCGCATTTCTACTTTTGCTGCAATCCAATTCAAGCGCAAGTCGCCGTCCCTGTGCCACCTTGCAGTGGTGCACACGGGTGGGACGGTCGAACTGTCAGTAATACCTGAATATGCATAGGAAACCATTTGGTCCCCGGCCACTGCCTTCATCGAAATACCTACTAGCCTGGAAAGAATGCCACCTAATTACTCAATAGCATGTCAGAGACATCATGACAAGCAGTAAACCCTACCCCTTAAATCTACATCTTGTGCGCAAGTTTTTTTCAGTGCACTCAAGGCGCATAACGAACTTCAGTCAGTCGAGCCGCACTGACACTGCAGTAACTAGTGTGTGAACCGACTAAAGAGGCGGATAGACAAAGCGGGGTACTCCACAGTGCAAAATATCCAACGGTGCGGCTCTCAGCCAAATCAATGTCTAATCTAGCAAGTTTCAAGGGAAATTTAAACTAAACACATCCCAGTATCGGTCCTTGCCTAAGCGTTTACAACTGCATGCACCTGCTTGCAGCAGATCTTCATTTAGCTCACGGATTCAGGGACATGTGTTTTATATAGTAGACAAGAGCGCTCGTTTGGTCATGCTAATGATATAGACAAATGACATTACCAAAAACGACAATGGAGACTGAAATGGCAATTTGTAATTATAAGCCGCCATCAGCCAACCATACCCAACGTCAGGCGTTGCGGCACCCGAGGCTCGAGCCGTAACCCATCGGTGCGAGCCTATCTACCATGGTTAATATTTCCGATCGAAACCAGCAAGGCAACGAGCCCGTGGCGCAGTTGTTAGACCGTTGAACTTCTAACCGCGAGTTCGAACCTCAGGTGCTGCAACACCCGAGTTACACCAATCGAGCGCCGTCAACTGGGCTTCCTCGTGCCTTTGCACGATTTCCTAAGCACTCACGTCATCCGTGGGCGTGTATTATTCCTCATTCTCCGGTAACCTGGGAAGTTATTGCAGTGGCTTAAGTTATCAGGGAGACCCTAGTCGTTACGACCTTCCGATCCGGTGCCGTATGAGATGAGTATAAGAAGGAGGCTATTTGGGAGGAATAGGGTATTCTGTACAGAACTAGTAGATAATGAGTTGAAATAAGTTGGCAATCGGATGAGGGCCTGTCCAGACCGTGACCGCGGCCTCCAAGGTTTGTGACCGTGTGAAATCGTTACAGTGCCTCCAGTGCGAGCGTCTGAATCAGTCTTGAAGACGATTGGCCAGTTAGGACAGCCCGGATGGGCCGCCATTGATGCGCACGTGCTAGCAGCCGCGGGAGGCTAACGGTTCAGCACTGCAACATGCACTCGGAGTTGGACCACAAAAAGGGCTTTTTTTCAAAAATTGCTGGATCACGCTCTAGACAGAATTATGAGTAACCGATTTCTTTATCGAGATGTGTGACACTAAAATGTCATGTGACCTCACCAGAAGTTCCACTGCAATGCATATCTGGAAATAAAAATTCGGCACTCTAATTAATGGTTAGTTTCGACTCCTTCGCTATTAACCTCTGTAATGATGGTTTCTGCCCGACGCCCATCTAACTCTTGACGTCACAGACAAGGCCACTCAGAGCAGGACCTCGCGCGAATGTACTTTTCGGCCTGCCTTCGATCAGACGCAAACTGGCGCGTAAGACATGGACCACCCACGCAAGTGTCTACCTTCGGGCGGCCCAAACAATCACTATCAAGGCCGCGAGACAGAGAGGGGATTCGGTGGCCGCTCGAGATGACTGACGCTAGACTCACTTGGCATTCTGCCCCCTCACGGGGTGGCCGCGCCGCCGCTGCTCTCTCATACGGCTCTCACGGTCGAAAGCACACCAGACTGAGTCAAGCTTCCTATGAACTATTCTCCAACTCATTCTGTAAACAGTGTATTGTTCATAATACTCTGGCTTTCCAAGACTTCTCTCATATTCTAAGGAACCGGGCCTGGAAGATCGCAGCCGTTAGGGTTGAACCTTAGCAGCCTTAACACATTGCGATACCTCTACGTAGTGTTATGGTCTTCACTCTAAGTAAAATTATGAGCCAAGTTATAACTTCACGGTTTCCCTATTTGGAGAATAACAATGCCTAACTTTTCATGTGGATGGGGTTAGGAAAAGGGTGCATAAACAAATTATAAGAGAGCACTCTGTCCACAAAGTGGCCATGGGTTGTTCATGCAAAAAGACACGATGAAAGCAGCATCCAAAACAAGGACTCCTGTCTTGTTCCCCAAAGTCCAACGCCACAGTAACTCGGCTCACTTTGGAAGCCTCAACTTTTCGTTTACTTTTTGAAAACTCGTTGAGTAACTGACCGAAAAGAACTCAGCAAATGCTGCGCAAGCCTATCATTATAAGCCAACTCACGTCGTGGGGTGCATGGTGGACATAATGCCTTGCGATGGTAAAACTGTCACGCGAAACGAGACGCAGACAGCTGACTGTGTGCGTAAGTTTGAGGGGTGGAAGACGCTCGCACTTACTATCGATCCATGTCGCGCAGATGATTAAGCCCAGTTGACCAACTCCAACAGCCTCGTTAACGGACAGGCGTCTGCTTTCACGTGGAGGCACGTATGTACGTACGTACGTAGGTGATTGGTTCGTGCACTCACCTTCAAGATATACAGTACAGCCGTTCCAGTCGCCTTTGTCTTGATAGGAAACGTTAATCTGTATATAATACTCACCACCGCCCAGTTGCTGTGGTGGCTCGAGGTGAACCCCGAGGCACAACCGGATGAGTGAAGCCCGTAACCAATCTGTGGGCGTCAATCTACCATACGAGACATTTCTGACCGAAAAGGAATTCACTCGATCCAGTTGTGCAAGACTCGGTGGCTCGGATACTGTGGGGTGGTAGTACTGTAGTAGCCGTGAGCGCCCACTGTGGGAGCCCATGATCGCTGACTCATCACGTCAAGGCTGCAGTTGCGATAACTGCCCGCACCCTATCCACCTCTCGCTCAATGTCCGGCGCGACCCACTGACACGCGAAGTCTCGGTCTGACCAATTACCACCAAGCCTGACTGAGACACAGACAGCTAACGGTGGTGGCTTGAATGACTGCGGCCAGACATCACTCCGGGCCCGGCCCGACTAGGGGACGGACACACTAGTCTACGAGGCACATCTCCCACTATCTATTCTTTAATCCTTCTGCAGAATAAACTCTTCCTACCACTCTGGCATTCCCATGACTTCTCTCTTCTCCTAAGGAACCGGGTCGGGAAGATCACAGTTGTTAGGGCTAACCTTATTAGCCTTAACACTCCTCGATAGTACAATTAAGGTCACATTAATACGGAGTTATTACAGTCTGACCATTAGCCGACCACTTCACACAAACCCAGACTGGACTAGCGACGCCGCCCGATTTATACCGTCAGCTAGCAATCTTCTAAGCCAAGGCTTTTAGCGTGCTGTGATAGCTTCAAGCGCATCAGCCCCTTGGTAGTGGGGAAAATGCACTGAGCCCTTGACCCCCCTTTCGGTGCGGGTAATGGGCGCAGCTGCTAGCATACATAATGACCTCGTCTGTTAATATTACATGCACGTGAGTTCGCCCCAAGCACACAGCTCAGGATGTCATACAAAAGAGGGTTTAACGCTTCACATCTCACGCGTGTGAGAGTGTCAGGGGTCACTCAAAGAAGCAGATCTTACAGCCTGACTCTCAGACCACCAATTGGCCACTCCGCAAAAATACGCATTGGACTGACTGCGAGGTTTGAGTGTGATTTTCAGTTGGTAACCTTCCAAGCCACGGCGGTTAGCGCACCTGCAGCAGAGGAGCCACTAGAAGAAGTATTCGAGGATTAAACTTGCCTCTGACGTGAGCTATTCTGATTGTGGGCACGTGTTGTGTGGTGTTGGGTATGGCTGTTTTGGATGTAGGTGTTGGTAGGGGAGAGCTGTGGTTATGTGGGCAGGCCTATGATGATTGACCGCAGATTTTCGTGGAGGCACATGTAGCCAAGTAGGCCCATTCGGTGAGTGAAGGTGCGTGGAAAGCGAAGCCGGGCGCGTCAACTGTATGCCCGGGTCCTAGACACTGCCTCCCCGGTCTCCATTCGATGTATTCGCAAATGGCTGGCCAGGCCGATGCTTGAGGTATAGATACGGCAGCAATGAAGCGAGGATTGATCGGGAGATGCGAAGTGGATAGAGGTGGTGCTGTTATTGTTGCTGGTGGTCGCGCCATTGGGAAAGCTGTGAATGAGATTGTTGATGGATATGCAGCATTGTGCTGGATTCCGCTTTCGTGGATATACATGTGACCGAATAAGCGCATGCGGGGCGAGAATACGTGTGGGCAGTAAAAACAGTGGCGGTAGCAGTCTCTGCTGTGGTTGGATGCTCCAAGTACTGGTTCGCCAAGCTCTGCGCGATGGATTCGCAAGTGACCGACCAGACCGATGCGTGAGATGAAGTCGCGATTAAATGAGGCCAGATTACATTGGAGACCCTTTTGCTGGTGAAAGGGATGGTGATAATGTAAAGGCAGGTGGTCAGTCGTCGAAGGTGGTCCCAGCGGTGATGGAAATGAGGGGAGGGCTGCCAATGGTGTTGGCAGTGGTCGCCGTTGAGATGGACGTGGGGGTTGCGTGAGGGATGATGGTGCCGGTGACTGTCGGCGGTGAGGCATCCTAAGTTGGATCACGGGTGGTAAGTACGGTGGCCGACTTGAAGCAAGGCTGACAGTAGGAGAGTTCGTCGTCGTAGAAGTTGACGTTACCAGAGGGTTTTTGCATGGCGGGTCGGTCGCTCACCTTCATGTCGTTGTCGTCGAACCAGTCCTAGTGTTTTCGGCAAGCGCATCTGGGAAAGTCGGTGCACTGGATGACGTTTCACAGTTGACCCGATCGTGTCTATACATTGGTGTTATCACCTGGAGCCTGTCGGCCAGTTTATTTCTTCAATCAAAACAGTGGACAGGAAAATAAAAAAAGAGTATTCAACTTATCAGGTGGTCACTTACTTTATGGTTTTGTGCGAAGTTACATTCAGAGCCTGATTTGGAGATGATTTGTTGATCTGTCCAGTCATTGGCGTAAAAGGCTGTCTTGCTCACAAGCATGGCCTGTCGATCTCGTCTCTGGACAAGAACATAATCCAGCAGCAGCCATTGCCGTGATCCTGGGTGCATCCGCGTGGCCATCTCCCGTGTCGGAAGGTGAAAGTTGTTGGCCGGCAGGAGGTGACGTTACATGCAAGTTCAGAGAAGAAGGCCGCTATCGCTGCAGCCGCCGAGACCATGGGGGACCCAGTACTTCCTCCTCTCTCTCCCCCCCCCCCAAGGAAACGTGGTATATCTCGACGTGGACATTGAAGTTAACAAGGGCAACCAGTTTGTCCGCCTTCGGCACGGACGCTAAGAGGGCATGCAGGTCCACGTAGGATACGCTGTTTGTGTTGTCATTGGTGGTGGTGGTCGGGGGAGCGGGGGGGGGTGTGGACGCTAATGCTAGCGGTGAATGTGAGTCTCCAAGATCGATCGATCGTTAATGTCCTGCCGTAGAAAGGGCAGACTTCTCACGATGTCGCTCCGGATAGCAAAGGTGACACCAACGTTGCGTCGCTCCGCCTTTGTGCGGTCTCTTCAGAAGAAGGTGTAACCGGCACCCACCTCCTCAAACTGATCCGGCTCAAAGACTAGGGTCTCACTGGGAGCAGCAACTTCCACCTTGTAATGCGTCAGTTTTTTGGTGGAAAGTGCTGTTTTTCATTCCGGCCGCCTGCGCTAAGGATTGTCTAAAAGTGAACGAACATTACAGGCTGCAAGTGCGAGTGCACTCAATTGGACAAACCGGAAAGTACGACGGCGGGGATGAAAATTGTGTTTTGTTTTAGCGTTTTGACCGCATATTTGGCAACCTGCGAGCCCTGGTCTGTTGCAGAAGACGTGAGAACCACATTTTTCTAGAACATTTTCTCTAGCCCTTTCCTCCACGAGGAGGCAAGCAGTGCTGTCCCTAAATAGGGCTGTTGGGACATTCCGGACGGCTACCGAACGCCACTACGGGTCACGGATGGGTTTTTAGTGACCAGAAGACTCGAATTAGCCCGGACCGGCTAAGAGATTGCATGTCACCCTCTCCATAAACCTTGTTGAATAGGGGAGGGAGATGGGAAGTAGGTCTATCGGGTGTGAGGAACACATACCACTGGATACCCTCACCTAGTTTAGCCCGCTGGCATGGCCGCTAGGCAGAGCCTAGTTCTGAGGAACCACAGGTGATAGTTGGGTGCCAGTTAAGGGCCGACAAAAGAGCAATCACCACATGCAAAAGACAAATTAAGTGGCCTACTGCTACCCACACGGTACCTCCTCCCCCCTCCCCATCCGCTAGCTAGCACTCTCAGTAAATTAATTGCATGGTCGGCGCATGGTGATGGGTAGCCTCAATATGCGTGCAAATAACCAGAAAGCTTACCATAGTGACTGGATGCATGAGATTGGTGTGAGCATTAATTATGGATGAAATCTCAGCGGTTGTTGTCATGTGTGCGTATAGGGTCAAATAGACGCACTGGAAAGCTGAATGGGGGGAACATAGTGCGGACAGGAAGGACGTGGGTGTCATCACCACAATGGCAAGTAGGATGCACATCAAATTGGGATATGACGAACAGCAACACTATGAACAAGCGGATTTTCTTTCAAAAGGTATTAATTCGGATTCAAGCAAAAAGCGCAGAGAACAAAAGGAGCTGTAGGGCGAGGAAATGCTGTAAGTCAAACTTTCCTTCAAACTTATTCAATCAAGATTTATATTTGTGCGGCCGGGTCCAGAAATGAGCTGCTGACTTCTTAAAAATTTGATCGATAATGTAATACTTACGTAATACATAATTAATAAATCCTGCCTCAGGGGATGGGTTCGATTGCGTCCTCGTGCATGTTAACTTAATTCACCCCGCCACTATAACCGATTTCCGTCTTGATTTATTCGAAATCTATGCAATCCAAGGAAGACTGGATTTGAAGGAATTTTTTCATAGATTTTTTGGCAGATTTGCATAAGTCACTTACTTCTGTTTTAAAAAATCCGGCGGTATCGGCAGGATTCGAAATTGCTACAGCAAGCACAAGGCTTGTGTACAGCCAATGATCTATCCATCTGAGCTATGAGCATCTTTATCGATCGGAATATTGGACGCGTGGGATGATCTGCATGCGGTGCTTGGGATATCTCCGTCTGCGGCAGATTTCTATCCCAGCCTTAAGAGACATACACTGCATCACCTGAGTAACCATCAAACATGCGCGTTTTTTATTGTGAAAAAGTACGTTTTGATATCAGTAGTAGCCATTACTTCCTTATATTATCGTTAGTACTTTCATTTTATATGCAAAAAAGGGAGTTCGGGGGGCGCAGACCTAGATTCCCTCGAATGCACTAGATCGAACTGAGCAGTAACGACATTTACTGGCCAGTGGTGATACATCGCCTCGTGTGCAATTGGATACCGCTTAATCGGGCCACATTGGGCCAAATCTTCCAGACTCCCTTAAGCAAGTGCCCCAATCCTCCGAATAGCACAAATGCGTTAAGCCACATGCCGATCTTTCGTGTCGGTGTAAGAGCTTGGATCGACAAAAATAGCCCGAATTCAAGAGATTTTTGGTACGGTCCTTAAATATGTAATGATTTCCGCAAACGACCAAACAAATGCAATGTAAAAGTATGCATTTTTCAGATGAAATAATGGGCATAGGGTTCTCTCGGAGAAAGCTACCGACTGGAGCTCAACACATCTTCTCTACAAATTGAAATAAAATGCCCACCACAAGTACATTTGGTTCCTATAAAGAGCTGCCTTGCTAGCCCTTATGCGCACAAGTGTCATAATTCTGTATTTTATGATCTGAAGTCTTCGTCACGGATCTGATGTCTTCTTTCTAAGATTTGCGATGTGCTGGGAGGTTTGCAACAAGCCATTAGCTGATCTCACAGCCACTAGCATGCTAATCTTGACATGGGAAGTATCAGTGTATGACAATGGGTTGTTCATCAGGTCCACTAGGACAACCTGGGAAGCCAAAACCGCTGCGAATTCTTTGATTAAATGACCAGAAGACTGAAAATATCCTTAACCCAGCCAACAGAGGCCAAATTATCAATCAGCATCAAGGCTGCTGCATCTGTACCTTCTCCCTTCCAGTGGCCACTGCCGTAAAATTGAACCTTGGCGTATTAATCTCAGTGTTTACATCGCACGATGTGTTCTGCACCAGCGAACTCCCATGTCTGCCCAGTGAGGTGCGTATGACTCATGTAGACAACCTTACTGGAATTTCGGTCAGCGGACAGACCTTTTCTCTACCAATATGTCATTTTTTCTCTCCCTTTTTCTAAATAAAGCGAAATGGAGATAATCACGGAAAAAATGATCTCAGGCATACTGTTTGGTGTGCATGTTACGTGCTTCTGTTCTTTACTATTTCTTCTAGTACTATTGTTCTGTACTATTCGGAATCTCACGAATTGAGGCAAATACTCGCATTTCAGGAACGTGTATATTTTGATAAGAAGAAGTTGTTTTCCCATCTCTGACGATGGACTCCTGCAAGAGCCCGAAAGCTCAGACCAATAAAATTATGACTCCAGTGTTCGATAAAACTTCTTCTTCTCAAAAAATATCATCGGAATATACCGTACGTCCTGTTTAAACTTCATAAATAGCAAAAGGTTGTCAAGGTTCATGGAGGTAGGGGCGAAAATACTATTTTATGCTATTTATTCACTGCTGATGCCTTCTTTAGGATATTATACGAACACGGGATAATCATTGCCGGTTCATCCCTGGTTTCCAAAATCGCAGCCTGTGCACCGGACAGATTATCTTGAGTTAGAACGCAGTAGCCGCTGCTCGCAAGCGCTGACTAGAGTGGACGGAGGCGTCCGGGCTTTGCTATCGATCGGCCAATCAGTGAGCGGTAGGACTGTCCGCTGATGCCAAAATCGAATGTTAGAGCGCCTGACATGTGTATACAAAAACTAGCGTTGTCTGGCACTGGCAACGCACATATTTAGGGGCGCCTTTAGGCCCGTTAAGTGTTTGTTACTGCAGAATGTAATCTTAAAGAGTTAGACCTGATACGACGGATGCAATTCCTCCGTCATTATTTGGCTTAACAGTGAAATAATTTACATAAACTTCCCCTTTTCATCAAGTAATGTGTATCTGGTTCTGGTACACATCTGTTTAAGTGGTCGCCGACTTCCCTCGTGAAAATATTTTTTGCATTAAAAATATGCGACGCTTGAAGCCTGTAAACAAGTGGATATACGACATAAATCACACGAGACTAACATTTACCTGTCCGTCCTGGTTCTAGGGTGGAAAAACAAATTGCTTCGATTGAAATCTTAACTGTCCTACCTGGGATAAAGTAGGACTGGTTGGAGGACAGCAACTAAGCCGTAAATGGTGGTTCAGTTCTCGTTTTCCTGAGGGGAATTCGTCCCGTTTTATGAAAAACAGTGTATTTATTATTCGTTCATACCGAGGACTCCTCAAAAGTGACATACACAGCCAATAACCAGGCACATGAAATTTGAATCGAAATTCTGAAATGTGCTTTCGATTTGAAAATACTACTTATGTGGGCTTGCTATAACAATTATCCTACGGTGTAGTCCTAGGGTATTTCTGATACTCCAGGATAGCATTATTTTAACGCATATATTTTCGCTCGATGAGAAAGGACTACGTATGTAGTTTACACTTTTCTATTGACTTTTGATGTCCTTATAAATTTCAGATGTCTATTATAGAAGACATAATCAAAACTATTTTCCCTCGTACTAATTCGATAGCCAATCACCAATCTTTTGTAAATTTTACACTCCTAGGGTTATCTTTCCGTTTAAAATATTTTTAATTATGAGATTGCTTGGACCATAGCGTACCTGTCCGTTTAGTAATGTCCTTTATGATGTAAATGGCGTAGCCCACACCACTGCAAAATGCTATGAGCATTATATGATATCTTCCAAATGACATAGAGGGAGGTATGACTTGAAACTCTGATAACAAATTGAATGGGAGATCGGACCCAAGGTAAATCGGGGACTGGAGAACCTTTGTATAAAATCAAAATAAACCCTTCATTGGAATGGAAAGGTGAATAAAGGGTGTTTGCTGCAAAAGTAGTTGGAAGGAAATATTCTCGCCTACTTTTTCTATAGCATCCATTCGAATTTGTAAGAGCATCAGAAATCAACGAAAAAAACATACTAATTAAAAAGTCGTTTTTTTAGCGAATGTGACTTTTGCAAGAAACAAAAAGATATGCATGCAAAAGCCAGCATTCTGAAGTGTCTGATATATCTTGAAATTGTGCTCCAAAATAATGAATTTTACAAAACCACTCAGGTAATTCCTCCTAATCAAAAACAATTTTAAGAATTTTATCTAACATTTTATGAGATCGGTCGCTGATTATACATCAGCATACCATGCGAAATGCATTGTTGAAAGGGACAAACGCATTGGCACGAAATTGCATGAACACCAGCTCGCAATTACTCGTAAGGATAGGTTGTCTCTTGTCTGTGGCCAAGTACAACAGAAGGACCAAAGTTTTGCTTTAGAGGAAGTGAGGATGATAGGTTGAGCCAATCATAAGAGGGCTAGACTGCTGCTCGAAATTTGGTCCACGACCAACACCCTTAACAGAGCCATATACATGCTTCCCGCCTACCAGGCGCTACGCACAAAGCTGGAGTAAGTTCGGGCAGGGTCAACGGGATATTTGGGCAAAATCAAGGGTGACAGATGACTGACGCCAGAGTAAAAGAGGATAGGAGTTAACCAGAAACCAGGTGACCAGCGTGGAACACCGCTTCACCACCGTGCCCGCGAGACTGAAATCATCTCGCACGGGCAACCACAGTTGACTAGTCCGTGGGGTGACGAGGGGCAGGCCACTAAGCACGCTGACTTGCCTACAAGTACTGTGACCGCAAAGAGGGTAAACGTTACGCGAGTCCACCGGGAGTAAAATTCGGAGAGGTCAACACTTAACAGCAATGAACAGGCCTGTCAAAGTTCGTGCCTCGAGCATGGATATAATGCCAGGCAGGCGTCAAGACAAAAAGCAGTCCAAGCCAGCCGGAAGAACCACCGGACCACTCTGATGACGGACACAAAAGAGTTTCCGAAGCGTCAGTCTGCATACACTTCGGTTCTTCCTTCCTTATCTTCTTTGGGGATGTATATATATATATATATATATATATATATATATATATATATATTGCCGATAGAAGAAAAGATGCGAGTCCCCGGGCATAAATGAGAAGAAAGAGCGATCTCGGGAACCATAATTGTAATATCCTGACGTTTCAAAAACAGACAAGTTTCCGTCGTCGGAGGTAAGTGTTGTACCGCGCCTCACAGTACTTATAGGTAGGCGACAAACAGAGTTCATGGGGGTTGTTAGTTTTGCGGGAGGCGGGGAGAGGGGAGGTGGTCTGTAGCAGTTAGGGCCCAGGGCGGTTAGTGACAGGTAATAGCCGCCCTTCGGGTGTTTGTTCTTAGTCCGTTTGCAGCTGCACTCTGTCCAGCAGTCAGTGCATGGTACATGGGTGCAGGGGGCAGGGGGGCTAATCAATTCGTACTACTGCCTGCGGGTGACGGAGGTGACTTTGGGGTCCGTCCGTCCGTCCGGTGTTTTTCTTCGTGCGGTGGAGCTGTTAGCCGCCCCCGCATTGTTCTCAGCTGTTGCCCCAGGTTGGTGTTCTTGTTCAGACGTGTACAGTATCCTTCCCGACCTTAGCTGTCGCCCTAGGCTGAGACTCTCTCCTGCGCCAACGTGTTCGTCTGGTTTCGCCTTTTCAGACTGAGTAGATGAACTGGCTACGACTAGGCCAGCCTTTTCGTCAGGTCCGGGTGCTGGTGCGGCTCTGAGTGTGTCCACCGCAGCCTGATTAATGTTGGACCCGTGCTCACGTTTGCGACTACGTTCTTTGAGCTGCGTTCGGAGGGCTTGATAGGCTGTGGGGAGCGCCACACAACGGTTGATGGAGGTTATCCCCGTGTGCCAGGATTCGATTGTTTCTCTGACCACGCGGTCATTCCCTCGGCCCACAATTTCTGCATTTTGAAAGGCGAACGTATGTCCGTCGCCTGCACAATGTTCTACCACTAAAGAGTGTGGTTCCATCCTATTCACTGCCCTTCTGTGCTCGGCCATTCGGGTCTGCAACCGTTTGCCTGTCTCTCCAACGTAGTCGGCTGCACAGGAGTTACATTTTATTCGGTAGATGACGTTGGCGGTTTCGTCTCGGGGCAGGGGTGCCTTAGGTCTCATGACCAGTTGTCGTATCGTTGATTCTGGTCGGTGGGCGATGCCGATCCCCAGTGGCTTTAAGAGGCGAGAGACCGCTTCCGAGATGCCGTCGATGTATGGCAGCGCGCGCCATAGTCTTGGCTGTTCGGTCGCCGGAACCCGGTTTGCTTGGGACTGCCTGCTGCGTTCGATAAAATTTCGAGGGTAACCGTTCGACAGGAAGAGGCGCTGGAGGTATTGTAGTTCTAGCTTTCGGTCGTGCGGCTCGCTACAGTGTGTTTCTGCCCGTTTGTATAAAGTCTTCACACAACTGCGTTTGTGGCATGCCGGGTGCTTACTATGATAGCTCAGGATTTGTCGCGTGTTGGTGGCCTTCCTATACACCGTCGTTTTGAGGTACCCGTTGGGTTCTCGATCAAACCCACAGACGCACCCGCAGCCAGGTTTTATGGCCTACCGAAGGTACACAAAGCCGGTGTTCCCCTCCGGCCAATCGTATCGTTACGCGGTGCACCAACATTTAATCTGGCGAAATGGCTTTTCCGTAATCTGAGGTCACTGACGGCGAACGCACCCGCGACGGTCTGCTCTGCCACCCAATTCCTGGAACGTGTGAAGGGAATGCGACTCACCGAAGGTGAGATTATGGTGTCTTTCGACGTCACTTCTCTCTTTACCTCGATTCCACAAGACTTGGCGGTCGAGACGGTCAGCGAGCTGCTCGAGAGCCAGTACGACGAGGTGGGCGAGTCGGTGAAACGAAGACATCTTGTCCAACTTTTAAAATTCTGCCTAAAGACGTACTTCACCTTCGAGGGGACAACGTACGAACAGGTCAAGGGGACGCCAATGGGCTCGCCACTATCGGGTTTCATCGCAGAGGCAGTTCTCCAAAAACTAGAGAATCTCGTGTTCCAAAACTATAGGCCAAAGTTCTGGAGTCGATATGTTGACGACACCTTTGTCATCATTGAGCGGGAAATGGTCCAGGAATTCCACGATCTTCTAAATTCGATTTTTCCCGACATCCAGTTCACGATAGAGGCCGAAGCAGACAGCCAACTACCGTTCCTAGATGTTCTTGTCCATCGAGAACACAACGGGTACCTCAAAACGACGGTGTATAGGAAGGCCACCAACACGCGACAAATCCTGAGCTATCATAGTAAGCACCCGGCATGCCACAAACGCAGTTGTGTGAAGACTTTATACAAACGGGCAGAAACACACTGTAGCGAGCCGCACGACCGAAAGCTAGAACTACAATACCTCCAGCGCCTCTTCCTGTCGAACGGTTACCCTCGAAATTTTATCGAACGCAGCAGGCAGTCCCAAGCAAACCGGGTTCCGGCGACCGAACAGCCAAGACTATGGCGCGCGCTGCCATACATCGACGGCATCTCGGAAGCGGTCTCTCGCCTCTTAAAGCCACTGGGGATCGGCATCGCCCACCGACCAGAATCAACGATACGACAACTGGTCATGAGACCTAAGGCACCCCTGCCCCGAGACGAAACCGCCAACGTCATCTACCGAATAAAATGTAACTCCTGTGCAGCCGACTACGTTGGAGAGACAGGCAAACGGTTGCAGACCCGAATGGCCGAGCACAGAAGGGCAGTGAATAGGATGGAACCACACTCTTTAGTGGTAGAACATTGTGCAGGCGACGGACATACGTTCGCCTTTCAAAATGCAGAAATTGTGGGCCGAGGGAATGACCGCGTGGTCAGAGAAACAATCGAATCCTGGCACACGGGGATAACCTCCATCAACCGTTGTGTGGCGCTCCCCACAGCCTATCAAGCCCTCCGAACGCAGCTCAAAGAACGTAGTCGCAAACGTGAGCACGGGTCCAACATTAATCAGGCTGCGGTGGACACACTCAGAGCCGCACCAGCACCCGGACCTGACGAAAAGGCTGGCCTAGTCGTAGCCAGTTCATCTACTCAGTCTGAAAAGGCGAAACCAGACGAACACGTTGGCGCAGGAGAGAGTCTCAGCCTAGGGCGACAGCTAAGGTCGGGAAGGATACTGTACACGTCTGAACAAGAACACCAACCTGGGGCAACAGCTGAGAACAATGCGGGGGCGGCTAACAGCTCCACCGCACGAAGAAAAACACCGGACGGACGGACGGACCCCAAAGTCACCTCCGTCACCCGCAGGCAGTAGTACGAATTGATTAGCCCCCCTGCCCCCTGCACCCATGTACCATGCACTGACTGCTGGACAGAGTGCAGCTGCAAACGGACTAAGAACAAACACCCGAAGGGCGGCTATTACCTGTCACTAACCGCCCTGGGCCCTAACTGCTACAGACCACCTCCCCTCTCCCCGCCTCCCGCAAAACTAACAACCCCCATGAACTCTGTTTGTCGCCTACCTATAAGTACTGTGAGGGGCGGTACAACACTTACCTCCGACGACGGAAACTTGTCTGTTTTTGAAACGTCAGGATATTAAAATTATGGTTCCCGAGATCGCTCTTTCTTCTCATATATATATATATATATTCACTCAGAAATGTGCGAACACCGATTGAATAGGCTTCCGAAATAAAAAAAAGTTAATGTGGTGCTTAGAGGTCCCCAACGGGTGACCGCCGGGTTATGCTTGTCTGATGAAGGCTAATAAGCCCGAAACAGTTCTGTATCAAGTTACCCCTAGACGCTGTCATACTGCTATATATAGTAGATCTTGGATGTTTTATAAGGGATACTTAGCTCCAGGAGCACGTACTTCCGTCAGCATCAGACGAGTGTTCAAGTTTATAAATGAATAAATATCTCCCCCCCCCCAGATCGACTCCTTTGTGCCCATTATGCTCCTCAGTCCTAGATACCGTGGACATTATTGTCACTTGCTTACAACAGTGACAGTTCGACTGTCGAGTTCGAAAATGTCCATCGCATTCTTCGCAGCAGGCTGGAAGCAAGCGCGCTCAATTAGCTTATAGTGAGAATAGACTTGCGTAGCATCTTCCGGTCTCCCTCACCCTCTCCCATTTTACAGCACCACTGACTATGGAATTTACTAGTCTCATCAGCACCAACGACCCGCCAGTTGATACATAACATGTGCACAGTCGAAGACCAGGCATCCGGTAATAATTATCAAAAGGATATCCCACTTCGAACTGGTGCATCTAGCATTCCCTTCAAGGTTGACCTCATAATGTCTACCTGTTTCTCCAACTGATGACTGCAAAATTTGGCGAAAAGTGTTCGTTCTGTTCATACCTGAGGAAAGACGAGTTTTGGGAAAACAGTTGAATAAAACTGTTAAGTTCCAAACGTTCTGAAGAAATATCATCAGACTGTAGCAGACTCACAGGGAACTCAGTATGCCCACACTGCTTACATCCGAAAAGCTGATACACGTGATTCTATTATTTTTCTTGATGATGATGATGATGACTTGTTACTTAATTGGTCATTTAGCTCACTAGTACGAAGAGGCTCACAGCACTTGTTACTTGTCCACAGACCGCAAAACCAGGCATCTCAGGCAGCTCACGAATCACGCGTTTAACTACCTTCGCAATGCTTTCTGCCCTGTCGGACGTGAAGGCATGGCTGATTCCCATGAAGCGAGACACGAATTGAGACTAAGCGTCATTCCTCTTTACCATTGAGGAGCCTTTTTGTTCCTCCAGAAAAATTGTCCTGTCCTGCCAGCAACCAGAAAATGTCGGTTGATAATTATTAGAGGTTTGCACGCATGCATGCTTTTTTGGATCTGATATTCTCAAAGTGAGTACAATGCTATCTTTTCTGCTACTTTCATTAAAACTCGTGCTACCCGCGTGCATTTGGGCAAGTCAGCTACTGGAACGATGACGGAATGTTAGATAATAACGATATTTTTGGCGCCGTATCTTTTTAAGGCATAACCCTGCCAGCTCAAGCCAGTAGAAGCCCTGCTAATGGGCCGACTGCCATGCACAAATTCAAGACGCCATATGGGCAAATCAGCTGAAGTAATTACTATTTCCTTCAGAAAAAATAATTAAGAATTAAGCTTCAGCTTGTGGTACTTCTCGCCTTCTGATTGTACTAGTTTTCCTTTACAGAGAATATACTCCCAGGTCAGTGAAAACTTAACAACAGGACGTAACGTTGGAAGATGCCGTTGCTTAGTTGCTCGGCAGACAACCACAGAGGTAGGCTTATCATTGACTGCCGCCAAAACCTAGAAACCCGCCTTCATGCATAATGAAGATGACTGTAGCCTAGGAGACGTCGGCATTCCTAAGCAATTGTTAAGTCTCTTTTTAATCTATTATCCTCTTATAATGCAAAGCCTTCCTCACTTCCAGGCGTGCGTCCTGAAGAAAAATTTATCAATGGAACATTGAATGCAGTGTAGCTGGGTATTCAAAGCGATATTCTTAACATTTAAACTAAACACTCGGTCCAGATGTGTTCTGCGCATGGTAGGAAATAGGGAGGATGAGCGCTGGCTAAATGAACAAAAATCGATCAACAACTGTGGAACGAAAGGAAACAATGATATCTTCAGATCAGCGACAAAAGGATGATTACAGACCTCCACCATAGCCAATGCACCCCAACGGATAAAGTCCAGTGGCAGCCGGCGATCGTTTGTACATAAAACGTTTATAGATGTCAGGCTACTTGTATAGTTTACATTTGGATGAACCTATGACTTCCCTCTCACCCAGGCTACAAAAAAACTACCTCAGATTGTCAAGTAAGGTAAAAGAGAGCTTGCTAACATAAAATTTGTTGAGTATGGGCGACCAGATTTAAGAGGATATGGAAACTAAATCAAACGACTAGTTGAATGTTGCCACATGTCACTCACACTTGTGACTGACGGGCAAAATATGCGTAAATTGTATGTTATAGGCCGCTGACAACAATTTGATATTTGCCGGTCCGTTCGAGATGAATGTGCGACAACTTACTGCTAAGCAGGCCATCGCGAATGACGCGCTGAACAACTTAGCAAAGTGTTTATGCAAACAGGATAGTCGATTCTAAAGAAGACTAGTTAACAGGCCCATATTCAATGTAAACTTTGACTAACAGCTGAAGTGATCTCGAAATAATAATGAAAACCTACCTGCAGTTTTTTTCGTGTGGTTAAAGGTTGTGGCTTGGTCCACTTTGTTGGCACGACTCTGCCAAAACGGGGCTTGTCGGCTTGGGCTGATATAGTGGTTGGTCGGTGGACTGAAACACCTTGTAGATAGCCAGCCAAGTGGACGTCATAAATCGCGCACCCATTTAATGTCCTTGGTCAATATTCGAACATGTGAACTGCGCCTGATGTAAACTATGGAAATAAACAAAAGCCAAGTAACGATGCTTCTGAGAAAGGTCTCATTTTATTATTGGAGGGCTTCAGAATGTAACCATTATCCTACAAGTCAGTATAGTTCTTATTACCTTGGAAAGGGCAAATGACTATTTCATCTCTCCAAAAACGATAAACCTTGTAGGTGGAATGGTTTTTTAGCAAGTTTAATGGCATGACCTTAAACGTTATGGTATGAGCAATATTAATTGCTTGTCTTGGTCCCTCCCATCAAGCGCCAGCCATGTACCGCACTCCTTAACTTTGTGCCTGTAATAATGATAGCAATCTCAAGCAGTCCTCTAGCCATTTGAATACAATGCTATTACTTGTCCCTCCGAACGCAGAAACAGGGTGCTGGCTACAACAAGCCCATTGTCTTCGGAGAATAGGGTAGCCATTATTTCATCAATTATGTATGACCAACTGGTCCACGAGCGGAGCATCGGTGGGTTGATTGTGCTAGTGGGCACGCATTCTTCTATCTCTCCCATGCATTTATTATTACTGAAGGAGCCTTCGATAGTATTTCTAAAGAGTCGTCCTTTAATACTTAATTTTAATCTCTATCCACATTAGGCTTCGGCACAAAGAGAATAATTGTAGTTAAGTTGATATGTATAACTTTTGCCGCCTTATCCCCCCCGTGATGTGGTCATGTAAGTTGGAGTCGTCGCACACAGCCGTCACCGCGGTAGGCGATAGCAGATTCGGATCCTTCAACCATTTTCTTTGCAAACTCTGCCGTCCAGATTACAAAAATAAATGTAGAAATTAAGCCGGAGTAGGAAGTGCTGCAAAATGTAGCACGTTTGGAAGTGGGATACACCGTAAGGGGTGAGTGGTCCTCTCATGAACCTGCTGCATGTGGTGTTAGGTCCAGATGCCCCTTACGTGGCACCTAGTTGTGATCGATAACCCCACAAAGTTATTTTATAGCCCAGCATTTCGAACCCGACTACTAGGCACAAGAAGGCAAGAGAGCGGTTCTGATAAGCACTGGCTGTATTCAACAATACACAAAGGTGTGTGGGATCTGCTGAGTCGTCTGAGTCGTCATTTGGCTTGTCCACACCGGCATGTTTATATGGTTTTCCAGAATATTCCTAGTGTATAGTATTCGAGCAGACATTCTATACTCATGTTGACTACGACCACTGCCCCCGCTATGTGAGTGGTCGTCTGGTTTGCTCGACGCACGGCGTGGGTGGCATGCATGTGGGCGTGACGTACCAGGGGAGCCTGGACTGCGGGCGTGGCGTAGTTGGTCTGTCCTTTTCGGCGACTGCCGTGAATGCATGAAGGATTCCGCCTCTGTAACAGGTGTGCTCGACTTAGCAACACAATTGCGGTAAACACTTCGGGTGGTGGACTAAACCGAACGGGGATATCCAGTGTGTCTGTGTGCCCCCCCCATCCAGTAGTCCCCCCCGATCTCACTCCACGCAAACACAAAAAGCCCTGCGAAGCGGGTGACAGCAACCCCCTAGGCCGTCCAGGCTGATTGGGACCATCTGCCCACTCAACGAAAATGACTGCCCGTAGTAAGCTTTGTCAGCCGCCTGAAGTGGATTATCACACTGTCTACGGGCTGGCTACAGGTCGTGGACACAAAATACGCGCTCGAAACAGCATACAACAACTGCCATCCCATCCCCTTACCTCGCTACAAGCTGCTAGATTGACACTATGGAGTCTGTCAGTCTAGAATGTTCGCTTTTTGCTAGATGACCCACGAGCAACTGACCAGAAAACTGGCGCACTATAAAGTGAACATGTCGACACTCATTCAGACTTGATTCTACAAACAAGGGCAACTTGAGGAAATGGGCTTGGAATCGACGTTCACAGTCATGGCGATGGGATGCTGGAGTCACCTTTGCCATCAGGAACGAAGTCGTGAAAAGACAGCCCTGTCTGACGCAGAGTATCGCCGATCGTCTCATGACCCTGTGCCTGTCTTTCTCTCGGAAATGAATGATCCCTGTCATCATGTGCCTCCTCCTCGATTATGTGAAGAACAAGCTCATGAAGACACGCGCGCCCTTTCGGCAACTGTTCCGAAGGCAAGCACATTTACTGTCCTCCATGGCAGTCATTTTGTCCTACCTCTTATTTTTACAGACTTACTTTCTACTTTCTCTATTTACTATATATTTTTCAACTTTAGGCTTATTCATTTCTAATTTGAGCCTTAAAAAACGTTATGTGGTACATTTCCTGTCCGGTGTGCATTTCCGCAGCGATTGCGAATGAGCGTTATTGCCCTCATGTCTTCTCTTTTTCTGTTTACGGGCCTCGGTATGATCGAGGGGCCTATGGGCGCGGCAGCCAAGCTTGGTTTAAGACGACTCCTACATTGGCATAGGATCGGACCATTGATCACTGTTATTTGCTGGAGTGGTGACTCGAAACATGCACGCGTGCGCTGCCTTTTCAGGCCAGTGCTTGCGCAGTACCCTATTGGCCGCTGCCTGGCGTGCACTTTCACTTCTTTTCCTGCCACATTCACTAAACTGGCCAGTGCTTCCGTCACTGTTATGCCATTTTCTTTACGGGCCAGAACGTACCCGAACTGGTTTTCCTTCGCATTGAGTCGTATTTTGGCTCGGCGAATATTACAAAAGTGATAGAACTTAACAGGTTCATTCCGGCTTCTCCTGTGCAGAGTTTGGTTTAGAGGGTTATCGACTTCTCCTGACGATGAACCCTACATTAAGCTGATGGTGGCATTTCTAGGCTTCCGTATTGTTTCAGATGACCAGCGATACCATAATCTACACCATAACCAGCGTATTGGTGAACAAAAACCAACTGAGCCGTGGTAAAAAAGATTAAGGCCCTCTGCGGTTAGATACAAAATGACGATCAACTATTCAAAGAGGGGGTAGAAAGTGCTCCACCGTCAGCATTTCGCCGGACCACTTCTAAAAGATCGATCGAGTACGCGCTGTATATCAAATACTGATCGCCCCCTGACTTTATCCCAAACTTTTCGTCACTGCTTCCGCCAATCTCATTGAAATCGGCTGCACACCCTTCGGCCTTCACAGCGAAGCCCAAACGTTCCCATATTTCATCCAATGTCTTATCTATCATTATTTAATATCGCATGGACCTTTCGGTGTCGTTTTCATGTCGACCTTCACTCTCGGCGGGGGTGGGGAGGTGGTACTATGTTAACAATTTCAGATGGACATAGGTTATGCGCCCCGCAAAACTGGGAATAGGAACGCTCAGAGTAATGACGGCGGCAGTGTGCTAAATTGCAGGAAGGGTACCTATTCTAGTGTCCTAACGCTAACTGTAGTCCTAACTCGAATCTTAACCCTAACGATACCCTGAACTCTAGCCTAAGCCCTAAACTTACCTTCACCACAAACTAACCGCTCGTCGTAAGTTTAACTCTAACCTTCATTCTTGTGGAGTGTAACACAATGCCACCTTTATCACAGGGCGTTCCTCTTCCTCTGCCCTGCCGCGGCCGTCTAAGTGATCTCTAGCCCCAGTTCTTATATTCTGCTTATTTTTCCACAACTTTCTTGGTAATTCTAGTTCTTATGCATCGCCAAACTTTGTCCTTATTCAATTTTGTTTAAGTCGACCTTTTATGAATGGTTATGTCGTACGTTTCCTACCGGTACCTACCGCCTAATAGGGACGAGCCAGGAATCTTCGTCGTTTCTTGCCGGTTTCTGCCTAAAGGCGTCGATGAAGTCGAGGTAACAAAGGGCTCCGCAGTCGAAATTGGCATAATATGACTCTTTAGTTGGCGCGGGATCATGCTATATATGATCTTAATTCGCTAAATTTAGGTGATTTCAGTGCTGGTGTCAGCAAATCTAACCACCTGGGAAAAGATTGCTAAGCCATAACCTTATGTCACAGACTTGCACAAGACGCAGTCTCCTCTTGACCAACACGTTAATCCGCCTCCTGATCAAATCGAAGATGTGGGTGGGTTTTGGCTCACTTCATTGGCATCCATTTGAGTACCTCCTCGTTCATGGGGTCACTGGTGAGATGCATGGTGCAGAATGTCACGTTGACGTCCGCGGAAATATCCTATTTGTGTCTGCTGTACACCTTCACATACATATCAACGGCGGTCCGCTATCTAACATTTCGAGTCTCTGTGATGCTTGCGTCACGGTTGACCATTCACAGCCATCCAATTACTTAAAGGTTGGTATGGACACACTCTCACCAAAGATACTTAGGTACCCACCACGACGAATTTCAGGCAGTCATCTCATGTGCGGATGCCGACCTGCTATTAAAATCTACTAGCGCTCCTTTAGGGCACCGATCTTCGCACCCCCCTACTCAGAACCTTCCCTATGGATCGTGGTGGTTAGGGTCAAGCCAGGACTTAATCTGCCGTGATGATGTCATTAATCATATAAATCTGGTCGTCAGCACCAGAACAGGTTTGATGACAGTGACGAAGAAATCTTCTATTCTCTCTCCGAAAAGAAAAATGTGCATAGGACTTATACCAGCAACCGAACTGAAGCCAGCAAAGGGGTTTTCTTCTGATGCCTGGTTCAGCAGCGACTATAGGGAGGCTAAAGTCTTGAATGCCTCACAGGACTGAAGAGATACAGGGTTGCGTAGACCGCAATGCAAGGAACTTACTTGCACGGTGAGCTTCCTCCAAGTGATCTGCAGTGGCCAGACCAAGGGAGCGGTAAGGATGGCAGTATGGCCACCTAAACAGGACACGTGAACAGGAACCACCCACAATATAGGTGGTTTTGCGTGAAATCCCTAGAAAATAATGGTTTAAGATTAAGTTGGGAGTTAGGACTAATTTTAGGATTGGGTTTGAGGTCGGGGTTAGGGTCAGGATTGTGTTAAGGGCTACGGTATGGGTCCGTGTTAACTTAGGGTTTAGGTTTCCGATTGAGCTAGGGCTAAGATTACGGTTACAATGTAGTTTTATGCTAGTGTTAGCCTTAAGACACGGGAATATGTACCCTTCCTACTATTCGTCGCAAGGTCACTTATTTTAAGTGGGTGGAGCTTGCATATTCCCGTATCCTTTTTAGGCACCCATAGCTGTCATCCTCAGTTAGGGAATGGCGTCACTGCTTCTAACCAAAGAGTCGCAAATTCTGGCGTTCAGGGTTCAGCACTTCAGAGGCGTTCCCAATCGGCCATCTACAGCGCTAGGGTGGGCAGGACCTCGACGCGTATCAATCTTGTTGTTCGATATTCACGTGTGGCAGGGAAATCACACGCTGCAGTTCAGTCGCGCCTACCGGGCGTGCGCATGATTCAGCGGCTACTAAGCTGCCGGGTCATGCGTGAAGCACGGGAAGCGTGCAAGCGTCTGCCCACACTGGCACTCAGAGCTCGACTGGGGGAGAACACGCGATCCAGCCGAAGACGTGACCCACAGAGACTACGTCGTAGGGTTAAGAAGTAGATGGAGGCACATTAACCATCGCAGTAAAGTTAGTCTCTACCATCCATTCAAGAACTGGTGACATACTGCTGGGTGATATAATACACAATACAGTAGTTGCCGGTTATCAAGCCCACCTCGGGCCCAGACCAAATTGGGCTTAGTAAGCGGCGGGCGCACTAACCGGAGAGTCCTAGTTCTTGATTAGCACACCCAGGATAGGCACCATACATTACAAACGTACTGTATTATGTGTAGAGCTTGGTTATGTACAAGAAATGAATGCTGTTTTTCTGTATTTTACGTACTAACAAAGAAAAATGATTTGCGACACGTTTAAAAAAATCGGTCTAGTTTCAGTTGTTTTGGAGGAAATTTCACTCGCAAATGCTCTTTTATTTCCTTCTCCAGGCACCAGAAATCGCAGAAAAATAAGAATCTCACTCTATCCTGTTGGCAAACTGGGCTTTGTAGCCGGTGGATTTTGCTGTGTAAAATTCCGTCCCAAGCTGATTTGGGCTTAATACGTGGCTGGGCTTTTTAACCGTGAGCTTACTAACCGGCGACTACTCTATTAGGTGGAATGTGAGCATACTTACCTAAATGTTTACCGATTACGGAACTTGACAGCCTTTTATTGCTGCTCAGAATTGCCGACATTGTAAGCCAATTGTCTGTTGGAACTGCACGGGATGCTGAATAATTCTAAGCTGAAACTTGGAAGTATGGCAGCTCTTAGTTCATGGGCGAAATCGTATCCCTATGCGCAAAGATATAGACAAGGAGGAACTTCCCAGACCTTCAAGGATGCCATACTTTTCCAGTAACGTGAACGCGAAGGGAGCCGGCAACTCTGGGGCAACAGCTGGGATATCATCTTCCCCAACATCACAGGCAAAATCCTCGCCTGCGTCTTGTTCAATCGGTTGGCCATTCACCCGGAACAAGGACTTCTCCCTAAACGTCACCGTGGATTTCGAAGGAACCACAGAATTACGGACAGGATTTTCATTGTCCACCATATGCAAGAAAAGTGTCCTGCAATGAGGAACCGACTTTATATCGCTTTTGATAAAGTCAACCACAGTATACCTTGGAAAAATATTCGGCAACTCTGCTGCATGAGTAGTGCGACTAATCTACGACGCATTGATGGCTCGCAGCAGGGGCAGTTGGACAGTCTCAGAGGCATTCGTAGTAAAAAAAAGGAGGGGGAAGTAAAATTGATCATGTACTCTCTTCTGTCCTCTTCGGTCTTACGTTCTTTGCCATGCTGATGGACGCCTACCACGAGAAAGGGTCACGAATCAGTATCACATACTGAAATGACGGACAGTTGTTGAAAATTCTACGCAGTAGACGCGTAGACACTGTTGCTTGCGCGCCCAACGCTACAAAGCAATCGGACAGGCAATGCAACGCACACCTCTTTGACCCTGGCTGCACGCACTTCGGGTTGTGCATAAACACGAAGCAGACGGTAGCTGGATATAGACCAGCACCATGTGATGCGTATAGCGGGAACAGGATCAGCGGGAGTGGAACTAATTACGCATGTGGTGACATCGTCACCTACTTGAGCGGTAAAATCTTACGAAAAATTACGATTGATGAAATGACAGGCCAGCTCTACAAAGACATCCAGGTCCTTGGGCTGCTACAACACTAAGTAGAGAGAATCACCGTGGTCTAAGATGCGCAACAAGAAGGGGGAAGACAAGGAAACCTCGAACACCAGGGTTGAATACTGGAAACGTTCAACGACTATCAACATGTCCTCAGTGCCACCGTCACGATAAGCTGCTCGGAACCAAGTCATTGCCACTAGTTACGTCTCAGACGTATACTTGTGAGAGCCTGCCGTTGTGCTGACTCGCACTGTCTGCCTTTGTCACGTCCGCTACCTAATCGCACGTGACGAACTCCCCTGTATTTTGCCAACGGCTACGATCTGCGGGCGGCCTTATGCTCCCTCCCATGTGTGTATATCCATGAAAATCATTCATCCTGTACACATCACATATCCCCTTGCAGCAAACACGTGATCCATTTGGCTAGCATTTCCCTATGGCCAGCAAAATGTCGTATGTCGGGCTATGCATGTCTCAATTAGTGGAAAACATGCGCTGGCGTAGCCTGGTATATGAACTGGGGTCCAGTTCGTGTCGATCACGTGCGGACCGGTTGTTTGTCGTTAACAGCCACTGCGCCCTGCCTCCTCACCAGACGTCTGACAGGCTTGGACAGTTGAGCGATGAATGTTAAAAGGAAAAGAGAGCGAGAGAGAGGGGAGAGCAATATTGGGGATCTATACTCGTGACAACTCGGCGCGATCCTGGTTGTAATGAGTTTGACCTCCCTGGACAGCCAACTACATGCTAAGGATTGTGGCTTAGAAGGTTTTCAACTGCCGAACTAACCGAGGACTAGGCTGCTATGGCTCATTCTAAACGCGGCCTTTATAGCAGCCTTACCTTTACGAGATGACAGAACCCAGCTACTACAGTAGGTGGGAACAACATCATGTTCGGCAGGCGCGAATGGGTTGTTCAACTTTGCCAACTTACGCCCGCAAACTGCCATTTGTCAATTCTCTGATCAAGCGGCCAATGACTCACTCTCGCATGACGTTTATTCACTCTCGTTCACATCACCCTTAGGGGCAGACGCGCGCGCGCGCCGGCCCAGAGCTTGCCGCGCGTCGGGCAGGCGAATACTATTGAGATTCTGTACAGACTACACAATTCTTGCTGCTGTCTTTCCCCTTCTCCACAAAGGAATCGGACCTGATGGGTGCAGTCCTCTGAGTGAACTCACTGCTCACTGGGGTAGCCATGCACGTCATTACTGGCAACAGTCGAATTGTTGGCATGTGCACAGATCTGTAAGAGTTCGTACTTTCTAGCATTCTCTCTCAACTTGTCCTCAGCCTTAAAGACTACCAGGTTGCCGACCTGAAAACCAGCTCATTAGCTGGGCTTGGTTAGCTTTGTAAACATCGGAGCATGAACCTTGTTCTTATTATTGCCGATTGTTGAGGGTGAATGGAAGGAGGAGAGCATAGGTGATGTCCTCAGTTCTATACGACCTTTGTGGATGGAAATTTCTTTGACGGCAATCAACATTTCTCAAATCACACCTGTTTCGGCTTTTTGCCTTTTCGCAGCTTTAAAGCGTCCTTTCCCTGATGCAGTTTTGAGGATTGCGTAAACAGCAGAATTGATTGGATCCATGAATTTCGGGAGTGCTCATCAGCTGCTTCCTCTTGTTGCATAACGTGAGTAACGTAAGAGAAAATATAAGATTGAATTCGTACAGATAAATTGATTCAAACAGCATGGTCATAGAAAATGGCCATGAGCGTTAATCAATAACGTAGGCAAGTTAGAACACTGTGCGAAGCAAAAGTGGGGAAAAAACATTTAAGGCAAAAAGTTAGGCAGGGAAATGCATAATCAGCCAACTCTGACCGACGAACTTTACTTGCCAGGCTTAGGATTATGCCTATTCATCACTAAAGGCCCTTCTTCTTTCCACCGAAGCCTCTTGCTGCATTAATTGAGGGGAAGCATCCTTTGGAAGGCAGCATCACCAAATAAGGTACGTGCAGTGCTGGTTGCAGCAATCAGAAATCTTCGCAGCTGTAACCGAAGTGGGTAAAACATTCGCCCACACAGCATGACTAATTTCAAGTCAAAAACCCACACTCAAGCTTAGCGTTGATTTTTCTAACCGAAATAACCGGATTGGTTGACTCATCAGTTGTCGATCCGACATACAGCTGGTGTTCTGCGTCATCGATGAACGTAACCAAGACAGAAGGGGCAGTGTGTGTCCTCTGCACATAAAGTACTCCCAATGCGCTCTATGCAGTGGTTTTGAAGATGGTCATACATTCGACTGACACGACCCTTTCTGCAGTCTAACGCACCAAATAGTTACCATCAGGGATTGCGCGACCAAGAGGATCCTTTATTTAATTTGTAAACTTCATCCTGTCAGGCAGATTGTTCAAGGTCTCACAAGGTGCTTGGTTTACTTTTACAACTGTACTTCAGACGATAAGAAAGCTATGTATGGGAATGCCAGTTGTACTTTCACACGTACCGAGATTCACCACTGCATCAGGAGGTTGGCCCAGTACCGGTTACTTTTGCGAAAATTTATGTATAGTGTAACAGATTGGCTGATTGTTCGTTCCTTCTTCTTGGCACCCGCTGCCTGCTTGGTATCTGGCTATAGACCCAAATACTCAGATACAGGCGCTTACCTACGTTATGTGTCAGGAGCGGATGCGTCGAAACTTAAGCCCCGGATACTGCCAGGTTTCCTATGCGTGCCATAAATACCTGATACTGCTACACACCGCTAGCGTCCAAGCTCTTTGATTATTCTGCTGAAATTGACAAATAATCACCTAACCTGTACACAGCCAACAGTTTGGGCTCACACTCTCCAGTCTAAGCCTGTAATTTTGCAGTTAGGTCAAATTTTTTTCTCTTTAAAGTTTCAATATGAGCTAGTATTATCAGCAATATTTTGACTGTGATTCTTAAATGTAAGTAATATCTTCAAACTCGTGTTAGTCTGTGCACGGACCTTGTAGGTCTAAAAATCCCAGAAGTTCGTTCTCATCTGCCTTACTTTGGGTTTGGATCGGAAGATCCACTAAGCGCTCTAGAGGTTACATGGAACTTCACTAATGCGAGAGCAAAAAATTGCTCGGTCATGAAAATCGATAAATAAATCATTGATTTTCCAAGTCCTTGAGAGTATATTGACAGGGAAATTAAGTTAACGTCTGGCCCATTTCTTAAAAAAGCCTGACAAACCTTTTACTTACCCTTAGCGTGTCATTCTTCCCTTGTTGGTAGCCCTGTTAAGTCATCTGGAAAAACATATTTGAAAATATGTATGAACGGTTCAAACCTATTCTGAGTTTTAGGAAGTAGATGCAGATCCCCAATAAAAACGCATCTACATGTTCTCGGCGCGGGAAACACTTGATTTTGCATAGAATTTATTGACCATGACATAAGGAGCATTACTTGGCCTCTCATTTCAACTTCCGCATATGTTCATATCACCCGTCAATTCGTAATCTCCACAACTCCAAAAATGAGCAGAAGGTAAATATCACGAAAAAGCTCAAGGACCAACAAGGATATTTGCTGTGCGGAGCTTCAATACAGTTTCCGGAGCCAGCCGTCAGCTGTATACGGAACGCAGATAAGTGACGAAGGAATTACAGGAAAGAGCCAATCGGATCAACTTAAAATCCCTGTGCTTGGTTACATGTCTGTAGTGGCAGTTGACAGTAATGGGACTCGGCTGCGTCCTTGAACCTTAGTGTGTAGGTTTTAATAACCGATGTTGAGGTCGAGACATTAGCCCATCGGTTTTTGCTCTGGAGCCAGGCTTCCATCACTTAATCATTTCGTGCTTCTATGCGTTCGGGTCGAGATGGCGGCAAGTCAAATGCGTAATACTTCGCACAATTTTGAGCGACCACGGGAAGATGGAGAAAAAATGTAGACTCTTATTTCCAGCTGTTGGCTTTTGCTATTGAAGCTGCCTGTTGCTGCAGTGGCAGTATTACCCTTTCGTCTTGACTGCTCACATTCAAACACTTTAATTTGACTGTTTAGTGTGAAATTCTTCCCATAACCCCTTACCATGTCATCAGTGCGAATGCCCTTTGAGGCACAGTGCTCCACGAGATCAGGGGCGGCGGTCTTAGTGAGATCGCCGATTGCCCAATCCGGCTCTTGGAAAACCTCAATTGATTAAACCATAAATGGTGACCAATCCCTTCTAGTTTCGTGTTTTAAAGCCACTGGAGTGAATCAAAAACGATGCAGGAAACCGTGCAGACAACAGCGTCCTCCGCTTTTGAACGGCCAAGAAGACTCGGGGGAGGCTTAACCATATGCTGGATGCAGCAGGTGTCCAAAAGTGAAGCCCGGCCTTTGTGTGCTTTTGTGTCTTCTGGATGGTATCCAGGAGCAAGCACAGGTGGCCAGAATGCGGTCATATTCAGAAGCAAAAGTGTGCGACATCTAGTAAAGACGAGCAAATGGCGGCTAACAACGAAGGACATGAGGAATGTATGAAAGAGCGTCGTAATTAACCGTGTTGCCACCAGAATGCCCCTAGTTAGTTTTCCAGTTTCACGTGCTTTCTAGATGAAAGTAAAGGAAACAAGACCGGAAGCAGTCCGTGCTAACGGAACTTCCTTTTGAGGCGCTTGGCCTGGCTTTTATCGGTATCCGTCAAGCAGAGTAGCCAGAACAGACCACTCAGCGATAGCGCCCAGGGTTTTAGTACGGCAGTTGTGTGCGTGTGTGTTAGTTCGACCATCGCAAGTGAAGATGTCCACCATTTACTCAAGAGCAGAGACGGTGACTGTGGTCAGGTATAGTGATAGCAGGCACACCGCTACCTACCCCACTCTTACTCTCTCAACTGTGTTTAAAAGGCGAAAAGACAAGTCGAGATGGTCGCACGGAGAAAGGGCGTAGGCCGCAGCCGTAAACACCGCCTAAACTTAGTATCTAGTGACAGTAAACTTTGCGCCGGTACTACTGCACTGTCTATTCTCACTCACCTGAAGTCAACGTCTAGCCTGATTCTTAGAAGCCAGGCCTCGTTCTGCTACACAACCACTACCATTATTTCGTATGTTACTGACTGTATTGTAACTCAGAATTGACGCTGGTTAAAGTCAGCGCAGGTTTCATATCCCCTCAAACCTAACAAGAAGTGTAGTATTACTGGCGCTGGCACTGGTGCCACCACTTGTCAGCGTTGACGCTGACTGAGCCTTCAATAGGGTTCCTATACTCTTGATCTGAATAATGAAGGGGAATCTGGGTTTAACTGTTTCGGGCAAGTACAGGCTTGGGGGCCTGAGCAAAGCTGTGCTTGCCTTGGCTTCCGCACCCTCAGCTCGATCCCTCGATCTGTACAGAATAAGACGCTGTTGCCATAGGTGCTTTCATATGATATAAGTGCTAATTCTAGAAAGTATGCTTACTGAGGATAGTAGATAGCATACTAAAAGTACTGCCTGTGTATCTTTTATTTAAGGAGACGCACCCAGTATGCACTCCCCTGTCTGTATGAGGTAGAAGTGATTAGCATTTGGGTGATAATAGAGCTGGGTCTCCTGAGGAAATATGCATATGCCTTGGTTTCCGCACTTTCAACTTGATCCATCGAACTATACGGACTAAGATGCTGCTGCTTTAGGTACGTGCCTATGCCAGGAATACTAGAGTCAGCGCGGGGTTCATGTCCCCTCAATCTCAACTAGAAGTGTCGCTAGCACTGATGCCGCCATTTGTCAACGGCAATGCAGGCTGAGCCAACGCTAGGGCGTATATCCCATTGCTCTCAGCAGGAATGTGAGTCAGGGTAAGTACACGCTTAGGGGCCTGAGCAAGCTCTGCTTGACTTGGCTTCCGCACTCTTATCTCAAGGAAAGTAGTATGACGTACATCCTATTTTATAAAAATTCAGTATAATAGATGAGAATATGAGCATATCAGCTGAGGTGATTCTGTCTCATCTGGCAGGTAAAGTTTTTAAGTAGCTTCACATTGTTACAGCTAGACTCGTGCTTCTACTGCTAGTTCTTTACACTGATAGTACAGGTAGCAGTAATGTTATTTATATTTAACTGATAGTGGGATAGTGCAAGTATCTTTAATAGTTGGATTTATGAGTACAGTAAAGAGAGATCACACTACAAGTTTTAGCCCAGAGGACAGCAGTACGACAATACAGTATCAGGTAGATACAGTAGGACAGTCTAAGTCAGTGCAACAGGAATAGGGCAATTTCAGTGATACTGTTAGGATTAGTAATAATGGTGATACTAGCAGATCAGGGCTCTCCTTGCTTTCTGCCCTCTCAACTCTAGACACCAGGCTGTGTCATCTTATTGTTTGACTGAAAGTTATTAAGAAATAGCTCAAATATTACCATATCTTTATGTCGCGTGGTGCCATTTACCGTTAACAGGTCAACCTTTTGCAGTATCTCAACTCCACCTTGAGGTTTCAGGAGAGGTGTTCTGTGTAAGAGGGGAGCAATCTGCTCAATAATAAACTAATATTGTTATATGCTATAACTGTGTCAATAGCTGAGTAATAAGCATGATAAGGTAAAATGGGCTTGCCAAATTTCTCAGCTTCACTTGGTGATTCTGTAGGACACGTGGGAGTTCCTGCAAGCATGCGGTCTCCTTTTAGGGGTTTGGAGATCAGCAGGTACAGGCAGATTACGCCGGACTACACGACAGGTTCGGGGTTCTCACGAACGGCAGTTGTAATAGTCTGTCTAATGCTTAATGAAAACATTCCATAGGAACAGGGGATTTTCATCACCTTTATAGCTAGAAAAGATTAAAACAAATGAGCTGGTTCATGATTTGCCCCACAGCACTCTA
>JAYGXS010000001.1:41223459-41263237 GCA_036362985.1 Ligula intestinalis | reverse complement strand
CTATTGCCCATTGTGCAGGATCGCGAGGAGACATTAGTCCACAATTTATCCTCCAAAGAACTAACACCCGTGCAGTTACAAGTGCTCAAGCGCGCAGCATGCTTCAACACCGCGGATGCGGATCCGGTTGATCTTTTGGCTACCGTTGAGTCAATCCTCAAAACCTCCCAGGAGCCGGATGATACGAAGCACCTCATCCGACAACAGGTTACGTCCTTACTATTGACACATAAATCACGGGCGTCAATCCCGAGGGCGGAGCAGGACGCCATCAAGGCACTGAATGCTGACAGGAGCATCGTAGTAGTGCCAGCGGACAAGGGGCGCTCCACAGTGGTACTTGATAAGTCTGAATACCTCCAAAAGGCCAACGTTCTACTCGATGACCAAAATGCCTACCGCCAGTGCGACGGAGATCCTATGAAGAAGATGGTGACACAAATCAACACAGCACTCGTGGGACTGGAGAATAACGGTGCCATCTCAAAACTCGAACGACTAAATATCAAACCAAGTGATTCAGCCATGGCAAGATTCTATGGACTGCCAAAAGTGCACAAGCCCGGTGCACCACTACGGCCCATTGTTTCTTTACGGGGAACACCTACATTCAATCTGTCGAAATGGATGTTTCGGCGTCTGAACTGTCTCACATCAGGCTCTGACACAACGGTACGCTCGGCCGTACATTTCTTGGAAAGACTTAACGGGCTACGCCTCAATGCAGACGAAGTCATGGTGTCGTTTGATGTTACCTCACTCTTCACATCAATCCCTCAGACTCTTGCGATCGAAACTGTGAGTGATCTACTTGAGAGCCGATATGAGGAGGGAACTAATAAACCTACACGTGCGCATCTCATCCAGCTGCTTAAGTTCTGCCTCAACACGTATTTTACCTTTGAGGGCACAGTGTATGAACAAATCAAAGGGACTCCGATGGGTTCGCCGCTATCTGGTTTCCTTGCTGAGGCGGTTCTTCAAAAGTTAGAGACACTGGTATTTACGAACCACAGACCAGTATTTTGGGTGCGGTACGTAGACGATACCTTCGTCGTCCTCAAGCGTGAAATGGTCTCTGAATTTCACACGATTCTGAACTCCATTTTTGCCGAGATTCAGTTTACAACAGAGGCTGAGAGCAACAATCAACTTGCGTTCCTAGACGTCCTGGTCCACCGCAAGACCGACGGGAGCCTAAAGACGACGGTTTACCGAAAGGCAACCGACACACGTCAGGTACTCAGTTACCAAAGTAACCATCCGCTGAGCCACAAACGCAGCTGTGTGCGAACGCTTTACAAAAGGGCAGAAACACATTGCAACGAGGCAGGTGACAAAGCGGCTGAACTTAAATATCTTCGACAGATGTTCATCTCTAACGGTTACCCTCGCAGCTTCCTAGAACGCAGCAGACAACCGAAACGAGCTGCAAGACCGGCGGCCGAACAACCGACATTGTGGAGAGCAATGCCATACATAGAGAATGTTTCTGAAGCAGTCGCTCGTCTGTTACAACCACTGGGTATCGGCATAGCCCACAGACCCGAGGCAACAATAAGACGACTGGTCATGAGACCGAAGGCCCCTCTGTCCCACGGAGAAACAGCAAACGTCGTCTATCGCATCCACTGTAGTTCCTGTGAGGCCAACTACGTTGGGGAGACCGGAAAGCGACTACAGACGCGTATGAGCGAGCACGCAAGGGCAGTCGACAGGATGGATCCACGCTCGTTGGTGGCGGAACATTGTTCGGCTCCTGGACACACCTTCGCTTTTGATGACGCTGAAATCCTAGCCCGAGGTAGTGACCGGACAGCCAGAGAAACACTTGAAGCATGGCACACTGCACCAAATTCCATCAACCGCTGTACGATTCTACCGGCGGCTTACCAGGCGTTACGCGTGCGGCTCAATCAACGAAATCACCGGCAGGAAGTCAGACGGGTCGCAACGACTAGCAACCCCACACCGGGCCAGAATACAGGCGTCCGGGAACCTACCCCAGACACCAATGCAGCCGTCAGCGACGCCGCAGGCAACGTGAATCAACAAGACCTCCTGTCGGGCTTGAACGCAGTTGCACATGACAACAGTCTCTGCATAAACACTGATGGCGGGGTTCGATATTCCGCCGGCGGGACGAACACGGGAAAGTGCCAACGGGGGAAGCCAGCAGGACATGCGGCACCGACGCGATCGATGCAGATGCGAGCAATGACCGCTGGCAGGCGAACACTGCCCTCCCCCTCCGACGAGGTGACGGCGAGAAACCCTGGTCAGCAGGACGATGACGGAGCTCCAGCCCCGCCCCCGCAGGGGATCTAGCGCCAATAGACGGAGAGCGAACGAGAAGTCAGTGGTAACACCTATAAAACACTGTGAGGCGTGTACAAACACCAACCTCCGACGATGCAAGCCTGTACGCTTTCGAAACGTCAGGATATTATACCCATTATTCCCGAGATCGCCTCTTCTTCTCATTTATGTCCGGGGACATGCATTTTCGCTTCAATCAGCAATATATATATATATATAGATACGCTTGCCCACACGCCAACGTAATCCCACTGATGAGCCGGATCCCTCGCAGCTGTGTCAAGCAGCGGCAGAATACCGGCGAAACTCACGACTGAGCCTTTTAGCTAGCACCTAGGCTGTTAGTATGGTAAGTTACAACATCAGTTTCTAATACTAAAGTCTGTCTATCGGCAGCAAGTGGAAATTTCGCAGTGGTTGATTGGTTTCAACCCCAATATACACTTACAATTTCGGTCTACGCCTATAGACCTTTAATATGCTGATATATAACACAAACAGAAACTAATTTCTCAGGAGATTAAAAAAGATTACTTTCAAAACCGGTATATCAACCAGAAAGCAGAGAGGGAAAGCTGGGGGACACACTGATGAGCCGGATCCCTAGCAGTTGTGGCAAGCAGCGGCAGAATACCGGCGAAACACGTGTCTGGGCCTTTTAGCTAGTACCTAGGCTGTTAGTATGGTAAGTTACAACAACAATCTCTACCGTATCCATTTTTGGCCACAAAGAGTTAAGGTAAGTGTCCAAAAATAATCTGTGAGCTTACTGGCCAATCCCTTTTGACTTGGAATATTAAGTAACACGGAGAATTTTACCGACACGGTTACAAAACGGGTCTTTATTGTCCTGTTGTGTCTTGAAGTCCCAATCTACGGCACTCGAAAATATTCCTTCTGCATTATCGCTTGTCACTATGCGACCACCTATGAGTACTTCAGTTTTTTCAGTTTATTTGGTGAGGATAATAGGCAATGCCTTTGAAAACCCTATTTTGAACGTGTACAAGCACCTATAAAAATTTACCCCTTCTAAAATAGTATTGACAAACAGTGAATATCATTGTTTTTTTTACAATATATGTATGGTTTTTAGAGGTCAGACTTGGAGAGAGGAGACGGGACGCATGTAATTACCCAAGCGTTGTTTGTACATCTGAAGGGCAGTGGCCTCTACGACTGACTGTGGAAGGTTGTTCCACTGTTGTATGCGTGAAGAATTCAGAGCGGAAATTTAGCTTGGGCATTTTCGTGCGCAGCTTCATTGTGTGCCCACGGAGATCAGGCGAGAGGTGCCACTGAAACATGTCTTCAAAGCGTAATCCTTTCTCAAGACCGCTTATTATCTTGTAAACTAGGCTAAGGTCCCCTCTTTGTTGCCTGTAATGCAGAGGGAATAAATTTAGGCATGTCAGTCTATTTATGTAAGTGTGGTTCTTTAGATCTCTTACAAATATACAAATTATTATTACTAGCTTTGTTGCCCGACGCTGCACTTTTTCCAGACATGCTGTGTCCTTTGCTAGCCGTGGCCGCCACGCCTGTATGCCATACTCTAGATGTGGTCCAACAAGTGTGCCGTAAACTCTGCCAAAGAGATCTTCATCGTAGGCTAGAAACGCCCTTTTGATAGCGTGCAGCACTCCCGTGGCTTTATTTGCAGCTTTGACAGATTGTAATGATGGCTTCAGATGATGCTGTATCCAAAGGCCGAGGTCTTTTTGCGTAGATGCTACGGGAATTTGGATGTTTTTCAGGTGATATGTCCTGCTGCTCTGGGGGATAGGGTAGTTTGTTGGATGCAGGTGGAGGACGGCACACTTTTGCACATTGAAATTTAACAGCCATCTCTCGGGCCACGTCTGCAGTTTGCAAAGATTATTTTGCAGAGCATCTCGGTCGCTTGGGCGCTTAATGACCTGCCAGAGCTTAACGTCATCGGCGAACTATAGACGAAAGATACAGAAAAGGGAATGAGACGTTTCATTGGGACAAACACAGTAGCTAACCCCCACCCCCCTAACGAACGCAATCTATAGGTAGGCATGTAATAGGGTTACGGTGGCCATAGAAGCAGGGCCGTTTAAAGAACGGAAGGTGGTTGTAACGCATTGGCAATGAGAAGAACTGTTTCGGATAAAGTGAAGGGCAGCTATCCCAAGAAATGTAATTTCACGGAAAGGCATTCTTTGGGATGCCTTTCCATGAGAAGAACTGTATCCGTCCAACGGTCTCGTTTGAGTGAACTGGTTATTAGGCTCTGAATTAGATTGTATTATACGCCTGCCTATCTATGGCAATGGAATCCTAACGTTATCCATTGTTTTCGTCAGGATTAACATTCGTTGCCAGTTTAATAGGGTTGCACAAGCATTCGTTGCCAACTTCAAATCTGGAGCTGTTAACTGTTTGAGCAGGCCCATTCTCACTTTCCTGGATAAAATCAGAGATACTGCCAAATTAGGCTTGGGAACGAGTGCGATTGTTGCGGCCTCCTTCTCTCCCCCCCTCCCTCTGCTATGCGTTCAAAAGACCTCCCCCGTGAGTATTTTCAGGGTGTGGTCGGTCGGTTGGTTTATATCGTTATCCTTCATAAAATCAAATAAAACGTAAAATCACGGAGAAGTTCTCCTAGGCCAAAGGAGGCGGCGACGGTTTAAGCACAAAATTATTGTCCCAGTGATCACACCTGATACTTCGCAGCCAGAACATTTTTTTCGAAGCACGAAGATGAAAATTCACATCTGTCTGACATAATTGGCAGGGCATTTGTTTAGGACCAGGGGCAATTCGAGAACCTGAGACTGATGAAGTGGAGGAGAGATAAAAGAGCAGCAGTAAGACTCATGGACCACTAGAGCAATAGTTAAACCCGCGCTACGCAGGAAGGAAGAGCAGAAACGTGGTACAGAGGGACAGCTTAAGAGGTTAGGCACACTAGTCCCTGTATGCAGACCTTCAGGGTGGATATCTGAAGGTCACCCACCTTAACCTGATCACAGTTGAGATATACCACAGATCAGGCTAGAAATATACACATTATTTGTTAGTACAACCCGCTTTCAGAACTGTCTTTAGAACAGGGTGCATTGCCTCTATGAAAGCACAGTCCAGCATCTAGATTCGTCTGAAAATAAAAAACGCAGATACCATGATAGGCATATTCATGAGGTCGTTCGCTCAGTTCTGTTCATCCACTGACATCCGACTTCACCAGCATCCTTCTGTTTACAGTTTTAATTAATTCAACAGCCCTCTACTGGCAGCTGTCCAAATTTTAGCCCTCGGGGTGGGTACTTTCAACCATCGCGGGCGACGATGTTCATCATGTGCTGCTCTACGGGTGGGCGCAGGGACGGCGACTTGCCTGTGAATTATTCTACCGCACTCTCTCTTTCTCTCTCCTCCCTAAGCCATCAGACTCCGATGACAAGACAGTGTCAAGCCAACCGCGGGTGGAGAAAGTCAACAATACATCTACGCATGCTGCGCAAGAGCCGGCTACCGCACAATCTACCAGGGTTGCAAAGAATATGGGGTTTGGATTAACCGTTTTTGAGAATACAATAGAGGTCCTATCGCGGGAGTTAAGAACGTTAAACCCTAGCAGCTGCGATCTTTAGGTCCAGTTCCTTGTGGAGAGAGAAGACATGGGAGGCGAGAGGGCTAGCTACAGTTTATTCTGTACAGAAGGAATGGCGAATGGGTAAGAGGACGCTTGCTGTCAGTCGAGCGAGAAAGTACCGGCCATAGTGCCGTGTCTTAAATGAGGTGACCGCGGGAATCACCACAGCGTCTGGAGCGGCCTTTACGTGAGTCGACCTTGATGGGTGATTGGCTTGACAGACGGGCGTAGGCGGCTAGCGCATGTGTACTCGTTGGCGATGGTTCACCTTGGCACATATTCGCCTGCGCGGAGTGAGTCACCACAATCCCATCAAGAAGAAGCCATTCAGCCCACCTCTCAGTCCTCGGGCTAGATAGTGGACTTATGGCTAAATACTTGAACTTTACAGCAGAAACCAAAGTGCCTCGGCAGTTATATCGCAGATGGTTAAGACAGTTAAACCCAGCAACTGCGATCTTCAGACCATGGTTACTTAGTGCAGGAGAGAAGTCCGTAAAGGCCAGAGTAGTAGGAAGAATGTATTGTGTACACAAGGGAGAGGAGAATAGATGAGAGTAGATTGACTCGGGATAGCTCACGACCAGCAGGAGAGCCAGCCACGATCCAAGTGCGGTTTTCAGCAGCAGCAGCGAGAACGGGCATTGTCTAGTTGCCTCAAAGGTTATTTACCGGAAAGACTGCATCAACCAAGGCGTGCAGGCGTCCTTTTCGCCACCGAGAGAGGCTAGCCTTTGAGGGACCTGATTGGCTGTTGCCGAGGTGGCCTAAGTGCAGAAGCACTCGTTAGCGGCACCGAGGCTTCGGACATGCTCGCCTATGTGGATTGAGTCACCGCATTTAAATGCTCACACTGCGTGTGAGTCATACCTTGGCTCGGCGATGTCATGATTTTGAACCATATTTTAGCCTGCACCGAGTGATCCTAGCCGGACGTGGCTCATGTTCATGATGGCATCGTGCTGACAGAGCAACAACCATGGTTGTCCCGCGGCATGGTGGGACTTTGCTGTCACCCATCGCTGAGTCGCTGGTATGCTCTGTTGCAAAAAGGCTGTCCTGACAATTATGTCTTCGCGACTTTTGAGTAGTCATGTCTCGTTTTTAAAAGAGAAGATACGGTTTCTAGAGCATGATGTTTAATGGCCTGACGTTTCGGATTCTCCCCCGAATTCATAGTCGGAGACAGACATAGGTGAAGGGGGAGTTTCTACTCTACCAGCTGCCCATAAAAGTGACCAGCATCCGCGTTCATCACTGAGATCTTATTTGGTGTGATGATTGCTTGTTAGGCCATAACCGAGTCATCAATATCTGGAATTTCATCGTGTTATTGAGTCTTGGTGTGATAACTCGGTCATTCGGCTCGCCGTCTCCAGGACCGTTGGTCACCCGCGTCCCCAGCACGTAGTCAATTATTTTCCCCAGGCAAAATCGCAGCACAGGATGTGGAGGCGAGAGGCCAGGATGCTTGTTCATCAACCGGAGGCCGAAGGAGCGGAAATCAAGCAGCGTGGAAAGTAAAAGAATATTCTGCATAGTATGTCACTGTTCAATTTGGCCAAAAAGAAGAATATTCAATCGCTGGAACATCATTTTATTCGCCTGACGTTGTAATATCCGTCGCGAATTCTTCGTCAGAGGCATGAGTAGAAAGCAATAGCACCCATGGGTTGTGTGTAGTGTCTCTGAAACCTGATCCCCTCCTAACGCGTGATGCCACAGACGAGATCACGCCGCGCATAGGACCTCGCACAAAGACAGTTCTCGCCATGCCGCGGGGGCCAGACGAAAACCGACACTGGTGAACCTTCACACCCTGCCCCCCCGTCCTGGCGTCAATCCACAGTGGCTTGACCTTAATTCATCCAATGAAGTTCCCGCGTTATTAGAATAGTCTCATTTAGTAGGTTGGCCTCAATCCTTCTCGACACAGACCTCAATGCGGTGGCTGCCGCCAGACATTACTTCAGACCGACCCGACTAGGGAACGGACTGCACTCGTCCGAGAGGCAAATCTCGCCCTACCTCTTCTTCCAATCCTTCTGTACAGAATAAACTCTTCCTACCATGCTGGCCTTCCCATGACTTTTTTCTTCTCCTAAGGAACCGGACCTGGAAGATCGCAGCCATTAGGGTTAATACTATTAGCCTTAATTACTCGATAAGCTCTCGGTGCACGTGCTTGACACCTCTGCCGCAAATTCCCGTATTGTCCACTTTGAAGGTGTGGCTGGAATTCGTCTACTCGTTTCTATCGGCAAACTTCTTATTGTTGAGCTTACACTCCCGACAGCCTCATTCGTCAGGTTTAAGTCCACGGATAAGTATTGCAAAGCGCAGATGGCGACAGCTCATTCGTGGGTATGCAAAACCATATGCTAATCTGACTTACAAACTTTTGGCAGATTATGGTCTTAAGTCGTATTACATCTGGAACTCTGCATCTAGGATTAAAAGAGAACTTTTAAAGTATTGCATGCAGATAATTCAGTAATTTTCGAACGTAAACCATTCATGAGAAACATAGCGACAGAAGTATAATTGGAAACGCAGCTTATATACACTGGAGCTAACCACAGTCTTGTGTCTAACGGGACTAGATGGGACAATAGACAAAAGATTATCGCAGTAGCTTAAGTGAGTTAAACCCAGCAACTGCAATCTTCAGACCATGGTAACTTAGGAGAGAAGAAGTCGGTAGAGGCCAGAGTAGGAGGAATAGTAGATTGTGTACACATAGGAACGAAGAATAGAAGGAAAGAGATTGACTACGGAGAGCACGACCTTCCGCGGGGGCGGCGTGATCCGAAGTGCGGCGGAGTTGCAGGAAATCCCCGCGACCCAGAGAGCAAGCGTTCACGCGTGCAGGCTTGCTATTTGTCGCCGGCCAAAAAGGCATATATGCGGCAAATGCGATTGGCTGTTCCTAGACGTGGAGATCAACAGCTGCGGGACTTCAGGAAATTTCTTTTCGACGCAAGCTAGTCGCAACAGGCTAACCGTGATTACGGAAAGGTTACTAAATGGCAGCTCAGATGGGCTTACATAAAATTAAAGGCTATGACAAGAAAAGGCTCATCGTCATTATGCAGTTTAATGCACACAACTACCTACTTATCTCGTTATACATAACCTTAAACATAACCTCAACCCTTAAACTAACCCAAATTCTTACCCTACTTCTTACCGTAACCCTAACCATTACCCGACCCCTAAACCTAACCCTGACAATAAACACAAGTCTGGGGGCTAAGCGTATATAATGTGTGCTACCAATGCTACATCTGACCAGGGCATGCATTGTCTAAAATGCAATGGTTATACATTTGTATATTAATACTATTAACGCAGTGAATTCGGTTGGCGTTGTTTTGATTTGTGACTACTCGAGAGAGTCCATTAGTCAAGGAAAAGACCGGAATTGACTTACTCGCCTATGAATGAAATTTTAAAGAGATATGTGAAGTTACCATTTTTCTCATACATGACTTCCGATTTCCGTACGCCGGTTAAACTGCCATCAACTAACATTCTGGTAGCCGAATGCAAGACTGCACTGTAAAGAAATTTATCAGTTGTAATCCTACACTAAGTCCCACTTTGTCGTTCGTTCGCTCACCAACGGGAAGTGGATAGTTGTTTATTCGTAGAGATACTGACACCCCAGTTGGAAATGAAAACGATTCCACAACCAGTAAGACTGAGGGTCAAAATAAATCAGCGTGTCGACTTGATGTTCCCAGGTAAACGTTTGAACTAGCTGATGGAGCAGTTGTAAACAAACTATTGGTATCTCAGCAGCTAGCTGAATTAGCATTAATCTCCTAAATTATAATAAGAATCACTTATAGTTAACGATAGCGTTCTAGCCCAATGTGGGCTACCTGTACGGTTCCATTTCCTAAACAGATTTTACAAGGGTTTGCGATGTGGCGTATAGTACTGTCATTTCTAACAGGTACCGCATAAACTAGCGTCAGCCTAGAAGCAGAATAGAGATTTCATTATTCGAAAATGGGCTTAGATTATTTTGAATTTTATACGTTGCGCAAAAAGTAACGAAACCAAAAATAAGGTTTGTCGACTTCAGTGCAGAATTCTCGGCTCCGTAAGCTACGCTTCAAGAGGAGGCCACAGACATTACCGAGTTGGACCTTTCGTGATCAACGAGCTATTATTTAGGAAAAATACGTAGCAATTAAAATAGACTGTGATATATATTTTTTCTGTTCAAACAAACAAAATGGAGTAAACTATGAGAACTGTGGAAAGGAATGTTTGCTGAAAAAATTGAGGTCACATAGTATCTACCCAATGTATATGCATTTGAAGTAAGTGACTTTAGAATATTGACTATTATACACTCCATCCCGTCCGGACATGAGCACCCTTACGGCCGTGTTCGACCTGGCGAAGCTAGCAGAAGTGGAACCACATGATGTATCCATCACTAAAATGCGTGCGTCATCTTCGCTACAGCTCTACCATGCTCCACTTCCAGCATCTCCAGGTACGATCGTGTGCGACTGGTCCACAGATACACCTCGTCCTGTTGTACCACAGTCCTACCGTAAGGTTGTGTTTGATCATTTACACTCCTCGTCACATCCCAGCGTTTGCGCCGTTCGCAAAGTTATCACGGGACGTTTCGTCTGACCCAAGATGACCGCCGACAGTGGACTAGGCAGTGCTTAGCCTGCCAAAAGAACAAAGTCCAGCTGCACACACAATACCTTTGCGGTTCCCGACGTGCGTTTTTACCATGGCCACTTTGACCTCGTCGCACTGTTACCTTTATGATGCGGCTACAGTCACATTTTGATTGCTGTCAATCGTTTCACATGATGACCCATCGCTCTTCCTATTTCGGATACCTCAGTAGACAACATTGCCATAGTTTTCCTCACTCACTGGATATCCAATTTTGGTGTTCGAGCTACTCTAACCACTGACCACAATAGCCAATTTCAATCTATCCTCTTCCACGAGTGCACTGAATTGCTCGGGTGCATACACGACACTGCCACCGCGTATCAGCCTACATCCAGCGGCCTCGCGGAGCGTCTGCATCGTCAACTTACGTCCGCGTTGATGCCTCATCCAATGTGATCATCAGAGGCCGGCCAATCATCTGCTAAGTGTGCGATTAAACGGCGATATCGCAGCTTTGGCTACGTGTACAACAGCTCCGACCTCATGGACCAACAACCTACCGATTCTACTCTTAGGTATTCGTTCAGCTGTCAAATAGGGCATGCAGTGCACGGCTGCCAAGCTTTTTATGGCACACTTCTTCGCCTACCCGGTAAATTCATGCAGTCTTCCTTTGTCAACATCGACACATGGAACACGTCTGTGAAACAGCTGAAGCACCACATGGCACAACTGCGTCCGACCCCCACGTGTTCGACACAAAGATGTATTTTCGTGCACGATGGCCTGAACACTACCCCTTTATATTTAAGTAGTGACAGGAGGCCGGCTTCTGAATACATTTTTTCCGCCACCTGGAACGACCCCATTCGATAAAAAATAACAAATTATGTAATAGGCATCGTTTCCATTGATTTTCTATGAGTTTGTAGTTCAAAGATATATTTTATTGCAAGCATGCAGAATAATATTCTTTGTCATACGCATTTTGAGGTACATCAGATCTTATTTAGTGTTCATACTCGAAGCAATTGTATCCTTATACATTTACAGTTTTTTGGCAAGAGTTTCCGTGATAGTGGCGGAACAAAACTCCACATTTCCATGTTTGTCGACAGCGATTCGAGCTCGATTCGAGGTCAATTCGAGCTTGATTTGAGCACGATCAGGGTTAGGGTAAAGGTTAGGACTAGGGTTAGGGTAACAGTAAGAGTTAGGCATTAGGGTTAGGGTAACTTTTAGGGTTATGGTGAGGTTTAGGGTTAGAGTAAGGGTGAGGGTTAGGGTTAGGTTTAGGGTGAGAGTTAGGATAAAGGTTAGTGTTAGGTTAAGTGTGGAATAGTGATATCTAATGTGAAAAGCCCGAAGTTTCTGCTTACTATTCCAAAAAGTCTTCAAAAATCCATTATTACTGGGCTTCGGGCAAAGGAATGTTTTCGGAATAAAACTCCGCATTTCCAAGTTTGTTGACAGCGGTTCGTGCTCGATTCGAGCTCCATTTGTTTTTTGCGCCTTTTTTTCGATTTACGCGCCCAACGCCGTCGGCCTATAGCCACCGTATTAAATTATTTCAAGAAAATTTTACGACTTTTTTTCTTATTTTCACAAAATACTTTTTTGCTTAATCAGTTTTATCAACTTCGAAAAAAACCCTTCTCACGGTTACCGTATGAAAACAACCTACAGCTTGTTGTATCTAAGATCACTACCAAGGAAACTCTCGCCGTTTTTTGAATTCCCGAATAATTTTTAAGCCCGATCTACCATTCAGTCTGCGTCTAGGTTCTGCAATCTACACGTTATGTCCTTTTGATGCAAAGAAAATTATCTATTCACCAATGCCATTGGGAAAAATCACATAAAGATCAGTGAATTTTAAAATAGGCGTGGACCATGTATACTTCATAAATATAGTTAATTAAGGAACAGATACGACTCTGTATGAGGGGATATTACGCAGTTATCAAATTATCATAGTTTAAAGCAATTTTTAAATCTCAAGCTGCCCTCCATTCGAGAAGAAGTGCTACAAAATAAGTATTCGAAAGGATATATGCATACATGTTGCCCACAAAATATATTTCGATATGTGAGGACATCGAAAAAGCAAAAAAACATACCGTTCAAACAGTGATTTTTGATAAGTATGACTTCTAAACGTTACTGGAAACAACTGTATTAAAAAGCCACTATCTTGGTGAGCTTAAAATATCTTGGAATCAATATACACAATAATCCATGTGAAAATTTCAATAAGTTAATCTTTCCTAGCTGGAAACGCATTTAAGAATTTTTGTTAACATTTGATGAGATTATTTACATATTATACTTTCAAGTCTCTCCTTCTCGAAAGGCTAGACAAAACGGACATCGCAGAGAATGGCTGTTTTTATATTTTTGATTTTTCTGGGATAAAAAATCATTAAAAACACAAAACTGAAGAAAATAGCGAAATCAAAAATAGCAAAGTTTTTCAAAATACCCGCCAAACAGCATTAGATTTGGATCTTCTCAAACCTAAGTTCTGCTAATGTTTGGTGAGTTCAGTGAAAAGATACCGTCGTCAGATTTTTAATGTCATCAAGCGAGCTAAAGGCGGTCCAGATATTTGCGGCGGATATCTGAAGATGTATGACAAGTTTTTACATTTATGCATTGATTTCGACAAATATTTCTGCATTCAAAAAATAACACGGAACTCAGAGTGGGTATTGTGCGAATAGGTACTGGAAATTGACTTTTGCTCACGTCACCTTTATGGCCTTGAGATGCCCTTAAGCGATTTTTTTTAAAATCAGAATGAATACTGTATGCACGTTCAGGGTACGTTTCCAAACTGCTTGCGCTCGCCATACCGACGATAGAAAATTCAGTCGTATATTTTCTGCAGGTGTGGCGCAAGGTGTGTTACGAGTACGTTTCTTGTAATTGTGCGTTGAGGAGTAGCTTCGTGTGTAGCTTATAGTGTGCACAGGTCTGTCGATAATAAATGAGCTCCTTTCAGGTCTCTGGATTTGATTGCTTTCGATTGTAGCATTGGCTTGCTCAGCTGGCCTGAAATACGCACCAAACACATTCACTTCCGATGACTGTTTAACAGAAAGATTCAGTAAATTTTCCTAACAAATGGTATGAGTGAACGCCGGCTGAAACCGAAGTTGGCAACAGTTACAGAAAAAATATTTAGTTGAATGCCGTTGAATGAGACGTGACTAATTGTAATTTTAGAGGATCAGTTTTGGTCAAGCACTTTTAGTCACGCAAGATAAGGTATTATTTACGAGTTTTCAGGTCTTTTCTCGCATATGCAAGTATATAAGGCCCTTTCGGACAACCTCTACGTGTACATGTTTTCAACAGTTCCTGGGAGGCGAGTAACATAGGTAGGATGGACTATTATGCCTCACAAGAAAATCAAAAAACACCCTGTCCTAGCGATCGAGTCCTTCTCCTTCTCAAACACCCTCGAGTTTGGTTGAGGAGGAGTAGACTGAAGACGATGGAAAGCTCCATTCCGGTGCATTTAGTCAAGGATGGTCATCGTTGAAATCTCATCAAATCTCTAATATGATTCACAGGCTCATGAGCCGTATCAACTGCCGAAATATACTCTGAGGACAGCAGAAGCGACGGCAATCGGATTAGGAGACTCACTCATATTCGCGCTGAAGAGCTCCTTTTATTGCCGCACGCTACTAGCGAACGCGTAGGCTATCGATTTTCATGTGTACTTTTACCCTACCCCGTTCCCCCTTTTTCCCCGATTTCTCGGTATCCCTATAATAGTCCCACTCGAACGGCGGTTGCTCCAGCGTTCAGATGCAATGCGAAACCGTCACGTCGTTAGAGTCCCACCCGAGGCCTGGCGCTCATGCGCCCCTGTGATAAGTTAACTAGTAGCGCATATGCACTGGTTCGGTAGGCAAATGAGTGAAAATGTTCGTTCAGCGTTACAGTACTGCCGTAGTCGCAGACATTTGCTCTCTGCGTGGGAATGTATTATGGGGAGGGGAATATTTCGGCAATAAAAATGGCTCCTCATTATGGACATTTTGGAAATGGTCACACGAAGTCTAATGTTTGCCGGTTTTGTTAGTTCTCTTTGCAGAGTACGACATTATCCATATCTATTGCAATAAATATCAGCACCAAAACGACTCTTCGCACATAAAACGAGAAAATTAAATTAAATACAGAAAATACACTGGAAACGTTGGTTTTATTTCAAAAGATACACTAATCCTAGGACGTTTACAAAGTATAGCCCATTTGCTTCAGGTTTAAGCATAAAAAACGGCCGCATATGCATACGGACTAATGTATCAAAGCACCGAAAATCGGTGGATAAATTTATAGTACTGTGGATATTATTTTTTCTCTGAATTTAGCCTACAGAATTTGCGGGAAAATTCGCATTCCAAGTCAAAAATTCTACTGGACATATTATAAATAGGTTCCAAATTACTCCATACTGCGTCCAAACCTAGGCAGCCGTTTACACTAGAAAGCATAGTTTCACGAGTTTCGCCAAGGCTCATTGTTCCCGGCACATGCTTTATCTTTTTGACTTTACCCATTTAAGTTTAGATTCAGTGTCCGGCTTAAAAAACCAAAGTGAAGCATCACATTCTAACTAATCGCTTGTTTACAACAGACTACATAAAGAGCAAAACACCGTGCCTGTCAGTGACGAGGAGTATGCATAAAACAGACAAACAGGTGTTGCTCCCACATAATGGAAGCTGAAACCATGTACGTCCGTCCTTTTTCCATTGAGTATTCGGTTTATGCCACTATGAGCGAGAGCTGGCGGTCAGCTGCAAACATAGGGCAGCCGCGTTTGCACAGCGCCAGCTTTTGTGAGGCCGACAGTCAGGCGGTAAGGCAACAAGCAAGCCGACCAATGGTCGTAGAGCGTGGTACTATCATCATCACCATCACTGCAACAGGGACTCGCGTGCCAAATGCGACTTGCATTTTAACGCGCAAGCACACCCAAGGTAGTAATAACACGGCCAGGCCAGTCCACACGACCAAGTGTGCATAAACCTACGACCTAACAAGACGGCATTGGGTACGCTAATTTCGGCATGTAGGTGCTAAACGGTATTGGTGTTCAGGCGGTTGGTTAGAGGGCAAATGCATCTTGGGCTGATAAATAACTGTCAGAGTTTTCTGGGTAACTTTATGGTCTAGGACACCAGCGCGCAGACCCAATAAATAAGCTTGTCACAATCCGTAGAACCTCGTGTAAGTTTTTTGCGAGAAAGTTCCATTTAAATACTTTAAGATGATTTTACAAACATCAACCAAAGTTACGCACAGAAATTGAGGATTTGTTTGAAAAGCCCATGTAAAAATTTGCAAAACTGGAACCCTCCAAAAATCGATACTTGCTTATTTTTTGCGTGTTCGGTTGACCGATCTGTTCTTCCTAGCTCATAAAACGCAATGTTTTGATTAATTTTGAACTAAATGCATATGAAGAATTAACTGATTGATAAACCTCCTCGGAATACATTTTCATGTTCCAATGATCGCATCTTTTTACCAAGTATGGGCTGCATTTTGTAAATCTGCCAAACGTGCCTGACAGTGTGCTGTCAGTGTGGTGAATTATTCAATCTGTTTATGCTACTGGCTGCCAATTGGCAGCATGTTAGTATTACGCGATTTTTCTGTGGTAGCCGTTCGGTTCATATCGACTTTCAGGCCGAATCTAGAAATGTGCTTTCTGAAGAATGTATCCTTGCTAAACCACTTACCGCCGAGTAACTTTAAAGGAGAGGCATTTAAAAACTGAATTATATTCCGGAAAACCCATAATGCACTCTGGTGAGCCTACACATGATCCGGACCGTTTGCAGTTGCGTGAAAAAAAACCGACGAAACACATACCTGAGCTTATGTGAGCTTATGTGCTTTCTCTCAGTAAAATCAAGGTGGCATACAATCTTGCTGATTGATTAACTTTACTTTCTACATGAATCTCTGTGGGGAATTTGCATTGCTATTATTCAGGGGCTTGAAGGATTTTAGCGTACGAAAATATCCATACCAATACAGAGAGTCTTTATTGTCTCATAGATAACTCGAAAGAACGCATCCTTAAGTTCTTAAAGGTGGTTATTTCAACATGAACCATCTTGAACTCTCGATTATATGGAGGAATGTCTGAGAAACGGGTCTAGCTGTACAACCGCAGCAATTATATCATAGGGAAGCGGTAGCATCGAAAGTTCAATTTCCCCAAAGTCGATACTCTAGAAATCCCGAAAATATGCAAACTTAAACCTAAAAACCTGAAGATACTCTGAGTGCCATTAAATCCCACTCATTAGGAAATTAACTCTACCAATAAAGGTGAAAAGGAGATACTCACAGAAACGCAAAAAAGTTGATTTGGGTAGGCCTAAGACGAAGAAAGAATCAGCCTCTCTCGTTTTAAAAAATCAGTGTTGGTGAGAAACTTCAGGAAATTTGAGCTAAGGGGACTCACCTGAGATTAATGTGCCAAAGAAAATGTCAATCAATCCACGCCTGAATTAAGCACGTGATTTCACATTGTTTCGTGTATGACCTAAGCTCGCTACCATTAACTGTGTTAAACTAAGTGGACTCTCGTGCTCACAACATGTTTACTGTAGAAACGGATTATAATGCATAGTCATTCCGAATCTCAATAGCGTATAAACGACGCCAGTTAGCCAACTGCAGCCTAGGCGTTTTGCTAGTCAGTTTTAGTAAGGTCCACACTTCCCATCTGCAAGAGTCCATAAAGAAGGCCCGTTTCTTTTTTTCCTATCCTGGGTGGTAATATTGCGTTAAGGATGAATTAACGCCCTTTAAAAACGGTGGTTACTCGGGGATAAAATATAGTGTTACCACATGGAATTTTGGAAACAGTTAAATTACTGGCGTTGCATCTAACTGTGTTAACACAATCAATCACTTTAAGTTAACAAAAATGCTGCCCAGTGCCTTTGTCAAAACCTGCATCGTAATCTATGCCATAGAGACTCTGAATCTCTTGCTGCCTATGCTACATTTTAAGACGTCCAGCAGTAGTTTAAGTTTGCTAGAACTTAAAATGTTGGCCGGCACGTTTCGCATTTCTTAAAGTCAATGCGTAGGCTACGTGTTTAGAAACAACCCTTGCACTACCTATATAAAAGATTTAACTGAAAATAAATTTGAGCAACATTCCTTTATCTGCGCATGCCTCAGACCTGTTTACGATACCCTATGACTAAGGATTCCCGACGGAATCCGAAACGTCAGGAAAATAAAGTTCTTGTTCCAGTGATCGCATCTTCTTCGGATCTCATTAAGTATTTAAAAACGGAAAATTTCAATTACATCCATCTCACCTATTGTGCTGGTATTCCCCAAGCAATTTCCACTTACCATTTATTTTGAGAACTTTCTATTTTATAAGCCTGCCTTGGATATATTCACTTGTGCCTTATTCGTCGCATAACATCAACTTAATATTCAAATATTCGATATTGTTTGCAATATGAGCCGTACTGCACTCAACCAACAAATTACAAACTGTACATGATTTATAGTTAATTTAAAATGCTTGTAAATCAGTTAAATAAGTGAATACAACGGCGTACGGTAAATATTTCACCTAGACAACGGAACTTCATTCGAAAACCCTAAAGTTGACTTGTTTCATTAACCAGAAACAAGTTACGCCTTAATTGTAATCCGGTGGACGCTTTTAAGCGGAAAGAAAAAGCATTTGCTTTTATAATGATAACAGCACATTCGAAATGGTTTTTTAAGTGATCGGACGTAGAAACCTGAAGGCAAATGTTGAACACTAATATCGACTGAGGTGATCGTATGCTAACGACGTTTTTGTCTGACACGGGAAGTCCAGTATTTTCTTTCTAGTCATGGCTGAAGGGGAAAAATAATTATAAAAACGCCCTACGTAATCACCATTTAAGCAAATTACAAAGATTGCTCGATGACATCTGGTTGAATAGCCCAGCTTGGTCAAGGATTGTCCTTTTTAAAGTAGCATCTGCTCGTTTGTGGAACGATCTTAAATTCTTGGCGTACCCTATTTTAAAATATGGGCGAATTTTTAAAAAAGGCGTAGGAACTAACAACTAGAGCGTAGAAATATCTGTATATTTTCCTTGAAACCAAAGTTAAATTTAGATTTTTCCGTCTAGCAAACCGTAGTTAAGGATCTGCTGGCAACTTTTAGCAAACTGTTGTCAACTACACATTGCTGATACTTCCCAGAATGGTCAAATTATAAAACTGACTTAAAAGTAATGCGCATTCATCCACAAATACGAAAATCTAGGGCCTTCGTTCAGGCCCCCGCAAGCATCTCAGTTTGGGCAGAAGCATGACTCAGTCCCTCGGATCAGTTTTCACTTGGAATGCTAGATGCGGCCTGTGCACACGTAAGACAGGGGTGGAAGATCATCAGATTTCCTAGATAGCGAACCATCGTATCGTATATTTCTCTAGAAAGGTCCATTGAAGAGAGAGAAAAATGTAAGGCAGTCAGTGAGCAAACAATACAAACCGTGCCTTTTTGGAAAAGCAGTGTGGATTATCATTGTTGCAATCTCGAGAGGGCTGGAGTTTAACAAAGGCGGTTGGCGCATAATGGTACTTGTACTTTGGCTCGAAAACGAGTCTATGAATAACAACAGTCACACGAGTTTAACGCATCGTGAAGGCAGTAACCACCGAACGTGATTAATACGTTTGAACTCGTCGTTATAACACGAATGGTCGGTGATGAATTGGGGTTAGATACCATTTAGAGCACAACTTATCGTGGTCATCCGAACCGACCACCTTACCAGACTGCTGATCTTTCCTGGAGATGCACACAACTCGGATTGGTACTGAATATTTTTTGGGCATAAGGCCTAGACGACTTAATTTGAGGGCAGGCGAGGACACCTTACTGGTGCAAGAATAATAAGCACGTGCTGAATAGAAACCGGCCGTCCTTTGCCAACCACCCAGTTAACTGACATTTTGAGGATTAATAAAGAATAAAGGTGATGCAATGCTAAATTAAGCTTTTCAGGCGACCTGTAGTGAGTTATGTTGTAAATATCACAAGCATGACCTTTGATGGCCATCTGTAATCGAGATTCGAGCAAAAGCGCGGCTTTTCGCAGCCAAATCGAAAGCTGAAACCAGACCACAAGAAACAGTCGACTTCAGATTCTTTCGCAGATACTATTCAGAAAGCCTGTTGAACAGTACTCATCTAAAACCCTCGTATAAAAGGCGAGAAATCGGAACACTTCACGAGTACTGACATAGCCGTCGGGTCGATATTCTTTGAGATCTTGGTGGTCAGTATCCCAAGTTGTTCTCCTGACGCCAGGATCAAGGAATAATACTCCCCGCCTCAGTATGAGCTGCTTTCTCAGCAACAGATCTTTGGACAGTGGCAGGTCTTAGAAGCCCTGCGTTCCACGACGGTGCTTGGTTTGCACAAGTACCACGAGAGCCCCAACGGGTGGTTTTTCGGGATCAATGCGAACCGCTAGCCCACAAGAAAAATAACCAATGGAGAATGGAGGAGTGTACACGGCATTGCGTCGTACAGCGCTACATTTCCAGCTAGTTTTTCAGATCTGCGATGAACAAGACGAAACCCACACAAAAATTATTGCAACCGCTGTTATTGTTGGAGCTAGCCACAGCCGAGATGGTGACGATCCATTTAGCAAAACTAGCTGTTTGCAGTTAAAAGACCTTGGTACAAGCGGTTGATCTCCCCTGGCCTAATACAGACGGGAACCGCATACCGTCCGAAGAAAACTCAAACGCACGCCGTGCGTTTGACGTGCGGATCTCAGAAAACCTACCATGAGAACGTCCTCCTTCCACCGCACGCCAACTCTGACACACCAGACGAGGGAAAGAGGGGATGACTAATCACCCAGCCACCCCCACACCACGAGAACCATATAAGCATTTTACATAACTGGACGTCCCAGTCTCCATGCAACTGTACCGGCCTGATGATGAATTACCATGAGCATATGTTTGCCAAATAGACTTCTATTGTAGTATTTGCATTGGTCTCGCTGAGTTCCTACACGTTTTAATCAACAGTCGCTTTGCTACTACAATGGCTTTGAACAAAATAACGATTGAGGATCATACGACAAAATGCTTTTGGGGGTGGAACCTACCTTATATAGGCACCGTTAGCCGCAGATATTCAATTCTAGAAGTAGGACATCCATATTGCCGCATTATGCACATTTTGGTGTGCTGTTATGGTGGATGAAGGCACCCATGGCAATTAAATTCTCAATGAAATATGCAAATCATAATGCATGCAACTGACCCCAAACAGTACGAGCAGTCAGCCACATTTCAAAAATGGGCGTGTTGCCTCCACACCTTAATAGCCAACATGTACAATCCTGAACAGTCCAACAATGCCTTCATTTTCCTATAGTTTCCACAGCTGTTCCCTCTTCTCCCAATAGTTCACCTTAACACTTCGTCAACAGCAACATTATTTTATTTTACTAATCCTTGGTTGATTTTGATCAGCTTTAGCTGGCTTAAGGAGCATCTGCCAGGAGTTTGGCCCGCATCACTCTGGCAGAGCAGCAGAGATTTCTCTTTCAAAACGAGAAACTATAACCCGCCGAACCCTCCCATAGCTATAAGTCATTAGTTTCCATAAGTACCCATCCTTAGTGTTAGCTCGAAGTCTTCCAGCGTATCACCGCGTCCCTTCCTTGAAACATACAAAAGTGCCTCGTGTATTTTATCGTTTATTACTACGACAAAAGACAGCCAGAAAACATAAACAGCATAGTAAAGGCAATATTTAGGAGACTGATGAGTCAATCATTTAGAGGGATCGGTTGAGCCGGTCACTCTGCGGGATTTCGAAACCCGACGGGTCGTATCTAGAAAGGAAACATGGAACATGATTAGTGCCGAATATAGTATCCGACCTCAGCCTTTGACGGTACTGACTAAACTGAAAGTAAATGAGGCAGAAATAAATGGAAAGCCATCATCAGCTGCGAGGCTGGTGTAACAGGTAAATTGCAAGAAAGAAGTAGGATCATTCAGAAGCAATGCAAAATCGCTAGAAGTAGCAGCCCCATTAAAACAACAAAGGGTCAGAGTTCCAACAATTAGTACGACCACGCGCACATTGCCTTTGGATTTGTACCCCTATTGGGCAATTTTCGCCTAAGTTGCAAATTATGATTCTTCGAAATAAAATGATTACAGATCGCAAATTCAGTCAAGTGAATGATCCTAAAACATATTTAGGACAAGGACAATTTCCAGTCACTTTGCTTGAGAAACCATTGACTGCGTCGGTCCACATGCCCTGCAGTTGTTAATAAAGTACAGAACAATTTGCATTTTGAAGAGAGGATATATAATGGCAGACTATTAGGCGATATCTAATGCCCATCGTTAAAACAGGGAAATAGCATCCGGGTGCTTCAAGCACAATCTCTGTCAAATCCTGTTTCTTCTAAATACAGAGGGAACATACCTGTGGTCATAGAGGTGTGTGGTGTGACTGGTAGTGTTTGTCCTCCGCCACCCGAAGTGCTTCCAGAATGGCCGCCTGGGGTCGCCCACAGCATCTCAGGGAAGCGTACGGACTTTCTAGCCCCAACAACTCCGGGTGTAGACTTGGCAGTGGAACTTGCGCGAGTACGTCTCAGAGAGTATGGGGAAAGTATGTGGTTAAGTGAAGCCGCTGGTGGCGCGACAAGAGCGGGAGTAGAAGAAACGGCCGCCTTGGGAATCCGAGGCATAGGCGTGCCCGTGGCTGGCCGGGGAGGCGGTGACATTTGTCGAAGGTAGCTCAGGGGGGTCTGTAAGGCTGAACGACTGGTTGGCACTCCACTCCGAGAATTTCTTGAGGAGCCTTCATAAGGATGACAATATAGCAGATTTAAACGAGCTAAGAGCCAAAGGCCAGTGTTTATGAAAAGAAACATTAGTCAGTCTAGTTGAAGCCGGACGAGGTTAAAATAGACCAATACTGACACGAGGCATTGGTGTTTAGGGGACACAGAGGCTACAGCTTCACAATTAGTCCCACGTAATCATATAGAAACCAAGTAAACGAATCTACCTTCTTCAATATCAATCTTTTATTCGATAAAGTTTATATAAAATATCGCATAAGAAGAAAGGGTAGATGAAGCGGAATGATAAAACGAAATGTGTGACGACCCTTTAATCTGCTTGTTCGCCCATCGCAACTGGCAATGACCATCTACACCAGATTCGGCTTGTGGTCTGGTTGATGAGTACTCTTGGCTGGGTTATGTAAAAAGTGCATACGGTATTTGAGTAGACATTCATTATCAAGTGTGCGTTAAAAGTGGAAATGAAGTAGAAAATTGTTGTAGACGTTGTTAGTGGGTGAGAAAGTGCCATTACTGTTAGGTAGTCTAGCTATGTCGAGCGAGTAGAGCGCGTACAAGAATAAAACGGTGGCAGACAGGAGATCGAGTGATTTGATAGTTAGAAGCTATATGCGCAGCTGGTGCATTGGATGCCCAATACAACAGATCCAACATTGTAACCTTTAAAGCTAGAGGCAGGCAGGCGCGTGATTTACTCATCGTAAAGAGGAGCTTCTGCCTCATCCGCGAGCTGCACCACTGGACCACAACGGTTCGTGTTGGCCGAGCTGCACCGAGTCCCAAAGTTTGCCATTCATTCAGGCTGCACGCAGTGAACTTGAGGACATATCAGTTACCTCGCCAAATTTCTTCACCATCGGCCGATTAAAGAGTGTATGGTTGACACACCTCGCGCCTAGAGCCCAAGTTCCTCACTGTGAACCGCCAAATGGCGACCAAGGTACATGAAGTGCACGCCTTCTTCAAAACTACCTTATTGTCGGAACAACTATGCTCACAGTTTGCGATGGGTGAAATATCGGGTCAAATTATGTAGTCCCAAGTTGTTTAACTTTTGGAGTTGGAGCAGTTTGAGCAGAGCGCGATACAATTTACCCATTCGCGGTATGAGCAGAGATGATGAGATTGTATGAAAGTTAAGCTGCGTGTCTTGGTGTTTTTCCTGTAGTTTTTGCCGTCTATCTCGCATTTTTAGCATTTAAAGCACGTAACTTATTAACTGACAAAGTCATAAAAGATGCTGAAGCCAGGTGTCTTACTTTCGATCGGCAAGGACAAAAGTATTTGGGTAAATGTATTTTGTACAGAACCTCAGCAGTAGAAGACAGCTGCTGTTGGAGACTCTGATTTTATGATGACGAGGTGTCTACTCGCACACGGAATGCTCTGAACAGTTGCCCATTTCCGGCGAAGCAGAATAGACATTCTTGTTCAGTTTGTACTTAACAGCATTTGGGTTGGGTATTGCCGAACGTGAGCGATTATGGTGTCAAGTTTCTTAGCAATAAATGGAAGTTACATTGTGATAAAGCAGTCTTTAGTGGACCACGACCGGAAGGACAGCTTCTCGAGTATGCAGTTTTTGTGACAGAGGTGACTCACACATCTTATTTCCCTTCGGTAGGATGGCTTCTGTAGAATAAGCAGCATTCTGCTTCTGCCCCATCCAAATGTTTTGGTTCGCATCCAACTTGTATCAAGTTATTTCCCAAGCGACCAAAGCCATCCCTTTCCTTACCTAAAATAGAACGACCAGAGCAAGCAATTTCGCCGAGATTGAAAATTAACTTGTGCGTGAAATTGCAGTAGAGAGGACTGGCTCGACATCCAACTAGTTTCCTGTTCTTTGCGGCCCTGAGGGAACACTGCGACAATACGACTGGCAATCGAATAAGCCTGACGGTTGAGTTTTCAAGCAAGCTAAAACACGTTTGGTTCCTCTCTGCCCAAGAAATCCAACTACATAACCGAAATTCACCGGAATAGGAGATAGCCCGACTATGGTCATTTGGCTTGGGCTGTCAATTGAAGTGATTACCGGGAAGTTTTCGATACGCAGCGCATTATGGCCCGATGATGAATAACTGAAAACGTTCGTTCGCCTAACTTGACTTCCTAAAACGATAGTCCATGACTAATCACGAGCATAACGTGCTGCAGAAGAACGGATAGTCAAAAGTAGATGTTGTGAGGAAGCTGGGTCGTTTGAATATCGACAGAACCTCCTCAATGAGTTTTGCTCGTCGCCTATTTGGTTTTCGCCAAGTTCTCGTGGTTTCGAGTATGCTAAGTTGAGTCAGATCGCTGCGACCGCCAGAGATGACGATGTGCAATTTTTGGTCTGGTATCCCCGTATACTTGAGGTGCATAACCTTCATACGACCGTGATTTTTACCTAGTGAATATTTCAAAAGTCTATCAAGTTTTGTAAAATCGCTGGGCTAGTATACCTAGTCTATTTGATTGTACCTCCTTCCCGTGAAATCCGCAACCTGTTTTGTAACTGAAGTCTGCAATCGTCGGTCTCACGTCAGTCACATACTATTGTCGGAATTTTCTTATATCCAGCGTTACTAGGATTTCGCGCCGATGAGTCCGACTCCTTAGTTGGTCCCTAAAAGAGACAATGGATACTGGGGACCCGCTAATGAGCCGAGCCATGCCATAGTTGCGTCAGGCAACAACACAGAATCAGCGAAACACGCGCCTGGGCTCTCAAGTAGTACCGGTGCTACCAGTATGGCAAATCACATAGTAGTTATATACTATTGGCCCAAGGCCGCTGCCAGTCCTCTTGACGCTGGCTTGACAGTTGGCCCCGGTAGGTGAGGGAGAGAGTGCGACAGATTCTGCGCAAGTCTACCAGCACTATAAACCAATTTACGCGCAATTCGCCGTCTCTGTGCTGGTCCATGTTGTGGACATCATGGGCGAAAACAGTGCAATTATCGTAGTGTTGGAATAAAGTGCAAACGACAAACTGGGGAGCGCGCCAAACATGGGAGCAAGCAGCGTCGTTGGTCTGGGACAGGCCGGGCGCACCCTGCACTGTCATGACATTCAACACGTCCTTTCGAAGCAAGAGATGCGTGTGGGTATTCAGATAAACCCCAAAGGCCTTAGATTTGGTACCCATTTTGGTCTGTTCAGAGAAAGTACGAAACATCTCTAGGGTTACTGATAGGGGTTCGCTGAATTAAGTGTGATATCTGACGCGAGTTTGTTCACACGAGTGTGAAGAATAGAAAGATAAAAAATCTCACTGCGCATACTGATGCCGAGAAGTACAATACATCTAGCCTTAAGACCAGACGTGTTTCCTGGCAGTTGCAAAAAACCCAAAGAACTAGGTAATAGGACTCACTAGTCGTCTTTGCCACCTTGGGCGCCTCTGGAGTTTTGAAAGTTTCTGCTCTCTTAGCCTTTAGTTGAGCCCGAAATTCGGCGAAAGTAGACCTCTTGGATACTGACGGAGCGGGGATCTTCGAGGCCGTTTTCTTACCGGAGCGGAGAAGACGCTAAGACGAAAAGCATGTAAAATTAAACCATTATAAATTCTTTGTAAATAGTAAAGAGACTGGAGAACAAAGATCATGAGAACTTGGTCACTAATTTTCTGCTGATTACTAAAAAGAGAGAACAGGCAGCTTTTAGAACCGTAAACCTAATAATAATTAGCGCACGAAATTTCCAGAAGAACAACACATTTAAAAATAAATGATTTTTTTACCTAGACAGGTACAGGTGAGGCGCTATTAAAAATAATGGGGGAAACGTTAAGACTAAGTTTCCCCTGATGGCGCCTACCTTAGAGGATTTAGGAGTAGCCTTGATTTTGTTGACGATGTTCTTCGGTAAGGCGGAGGGATTCAACGCCTTGGCGCGGGGAAGGCGGGAAGACGGCTTAGTCGTCTCTTTCTTTGCCTCATACCGACTGGGTGTCTTAGGTCTCGACTCCAGTGCCCACTTAGAATTCTCACGCCACACTCGGAGGCGCTCGAATGCACTGTCAATTTGCTCAATCTCGGCGGCGATCGTGGTCCAATAACCGAGTAAATCGTTGATGTCGGCAGAGGGGGCTGACTCTTCGGTAGCCGAGTTGAGACTGGCATCCGCCATGTCAATAAGGTTGTGGAAGAAAGGGAACTTTTTGGCAAGCAAAAGGCCACACTTGCCCACTGCAACGCGAATGCTATCAAGGGCTGAAAGGTAGAGCTCTGTTATTTCTACCGCAAGTTTTTGTACTATTAAGTAATTAAGTAGACATAAAAACGTATATAACTTGCCGACATCAGGTATAGCGCTACCCTCCTCCTCAACAACATCCTCCCACGCTGCCCTCGCAGCTTTCAGTCTAGCGGCCTCCATGTCAACAAGAACACGAAACTCTCCTATGGATGACGGCTCTATCTGTTCAGCCTGCACTGTTTCGGGGGCCGGCTCCATCTCATTTCCAGGTGGTATATTTTCGGAGTCATCCATTGGCTCAGGTTCTGCATCGAGGTTGGCAGCCCCTTGGACTGGACTTTCACGAGTCCGTGGGGCGACTGACGAACGTGAACTGAAACCGAAAATTACACAATACAAACGCATGATTATTTGAGCAGCATAACCGGCTGGTCGTGCGGTATCTTTAAATGTGGCCTGCAAAACATAGAATGAAGCACATTTAGTTTAACATGATAACAAAGGTCATGCAATGCTGTCTTAGATTCCGCAATAATATTTAATAATTGAACTATACCAGGAACAGAGTACTTCGGCAGATGTCTATGCGACCTACTTAGGAACATGAGGAAGCAACATCCTGCTGAGTATTATCTGTCTGCACGCTAAAAGCGGAGGCTGAAATCCAGAAACTGACTGCATAAAACTGGCACTGGTCTGGCTCGTTGTCCAACTTGATTAATTTGGTAAGCGCGAGCGACGAAGACTATCGATGCCAAAGAAAGTGTATGGAAGCGACCTAAGGGCTGCTTTTTCCTTTCTTCCCACACGTACCATTCCTCACAATGAGACAAAATGACCGGACATAGCCATGGACGTAATGCCCGTTCGGGCTGAATCCAGGTTTACATTTACCACACCTTCTCTGACGCATAAATCTTTACAAACATACCAAATGAGTGAATAATTAATTTCCCATAAGCGACAGCCAAATCAAAAAAGAGTCATTGTGGTCCGACTCAGTTCAGAGAAGGACAAGATTATCCTACTACCGGGCAACCTTACAAATCCAAGCTTGATGAGTCACTACAATTTAAGATCCCGTTTTCTTGTTTGTCATGAAATAATGATGGAATGGCAGCAACTAGCTTAGTATCAGCCTAAATTTAACTTACACCAACCAGCCGACACATACGATTTTAGCGTTGCGGTTAAGGATGGCGTCAGCACATTGTATGACAGCCCACCATTAAAGTATAAGGTCTGCGGAATACCGGATAGCAGGATATACATAGAACATAAATGGTGACTCGCAAGAACAGAAGCCCATTTCCACCGAATTAATGACGCGCTTCGTAAGATGATCACGGTAACCCTAGGGGCCTTGTGTTTTTTGTGATTCCAACGCCGGATGGAGGGAGCTACCGACAAAAGAGTTGAAATATTAACCTGAAAAGCGGTCCGCTGCATCGCTTTACCACAGTGTGCAACCAAGATTTCGAATATTCGCTGTGATCGTTTTCTGTCCAGTAGCAAAACAAGGTACTAAGAATGGTAGCAACTATAGTATGCGACTCATCACCTACTAGGGATAAGGAGTTAGGTGCAAGACAGTTCGTTACGTCAATGATTCTTCTTATATGTCTTGAAAGGCAATAGGCGTAATCTGCAATACGTGAGCCAGTCAGAAGGTCCCTTCAACTGCAATTTTAAACAGAAGCAGGCAGTTATTGTTGAAAGCAAGTGATCACGTTCAATGACTGCATAGCAGTGGTGGAAACGGTGCCAGGAAATATTACTTTTTCTTAGACAATAATAATGATTACATAACAAGTCATGCATAGATATGAGGATATTCAGTAGTACCGATTCAGTCGATTCCGTGTACATTCGACATACTGTAAACAACCGCTTACCACAATGGTCGGCCAGCCGAGAACTCAAGCGCAATTGAGTCCGCTAACAAGTCACTCATCTCAACCGAAGATCATATGGTCTGAGATGCAACCGGAGCTGGTTTTAAGAAGGCCCACCCATGCCTTAATTATACCACTTTGGTCCGCCGTCATTCGGGGCACTGTCGAGGCGAGATTAATCCTTGAAACTTTGCCTGCAAGTCAGTGCGACAGATGACTGGGTCCTCTGGACCGGTAGGCGACGCCACAACTGTTAAATTTCTGAACAAATATATAGTTGTGCATTTTAAAAGCTATCTGGACCAGATTTTGAGTAGAGTGCCAGCATTTTCATTTCACTCCCATGCATAGGTATGCTCTTAACGCAAATCATTGTTTTGAAAGAAGATTTCTATAGAATACGGGGTTTTGTATGATCGAATATTGACCCGAAGGATTTTTATAGAATTGAACGAAGGCCTCGCACTCCTGTTTGATCCCAGATTTCCTTCCTCCACACACTGTCGCTACCTTAAGCCTGAGAAAAGGCCCTATAAGATGGTAACTAATGACACTGCAGCCAACACGACCGGGTATAAACCTCAAGAGGCCAAACTTAAGGTAATTATGTTCGTTGATTTTCTGAGTTACTTTAGCTGTTATCATAGCAAATCGAGGCAGGACCCGCACTAACGCAGAGCACGTCAGTACCGTAACGTAATTAGCTTAAGAGAACTTCATGACGTTAGACTACCGCGAGCTATGTATACTGTGTAAATTACAGTGTGGTGGACACAAAATAGTGACAGGGGTGTACATTATTTGATAAAGACAACAAATTACTGTGAAATCTTTCATAGGCCCAACCCTTCATCCGCCTAAACCCGGTGATACGACAAATCACGACAATCGGAAGGCCCGGAAGCAATGACCGACAAAGCTAAACAGTCCATCCGCTTGCGACACCTCCGAGCTGGTCCCCCACAACGTAGCTGGCTTTCAGGTATTCCTGCTCGATGGCTATTCACGCTTTTAGTCCCTAATACACAGACCGAGATGATCTGGTAAGACGCACTAGATTTTTTTAAAGTATATCATGTAATTAAACATATTTTATAAGGTCACAGTCTCAGCAAAATTTCTAGGTGACATCAAATAAAGCATTTACTTAGTCAATCATTGGTTAATATAGCACTATGCAGCATAATCATTCATGTTAAATCCCGGCTAACAAGCAAACAGGTATAATCCACGCAACAGTAATGAGTTGTTGGGAGAACTGCCATATGCAAGGTGTCGATGTCTGCTGCAGCTATACCTCAAGAGGAAATTGCACTGGTCAGTGTCTGTGCGAGTTACAATTGAGAACGGCTGGGAAGACCAGTGGTAATGTCGATATTGATTTCACGGTAACGCTTAAGCTGCGATCTCCTACCTGCCTTTAATACTAGTGAATTATGTGTCTGTATGATCTCTGTATCCCAAAACCTGGTTTAGAGACCACGTAATCAAAGAAGACTGGTTAATTTTTACTGCGAATCCATCATTGTCAGGTATCTTCCTGTTAGCCATTTTGATACCGCATCAACAATATCAAGTGCACGATATACCTCGGTAAACATTACCTAGGTCACTAGGGGGTCCTTAGACTGTACAGCAATGGAGATGGAAAATCTCCAGTGAGTAGAAGCAGGGCAAACAGCACTTTCCGTGTGGCATTCGCAACGGAGGGTTAAGTTACTGCAATTTCACTATTTATGATGGGTAAGGAATACGAAAAACCTGACAATCAAACTTTAAGTATAGAAATTTCCTTCTGGTGTACTGTGGGATGAAACGCGCTCACGACCTGAAATTGTTGTTTTATGATCGGTTTTCTACGAAAAAGTATTGATAGATGATAGGCAAGGCGGTCATCAAAGTAAGACTACAGAGAGGTAGTTTGAAAAAAAAGCGATTTTTAACGATAAATGAGAAAAGGAAAGTATTGGCAGTAATGATGGTATTTCATTGACATAAAACAGGTCAAAATACATATTTACCCGAAGTATTCGGAACGACGAACGGGAGTGTTTGTATGAAATGCAGACGCCCTACGTCTACTGAGGGCTCCAGGACAAACAGAGGCCCTTCCGGGTACTAGTGACGGCATGGACTGTGCATGCTTCGAAAGAATCAGTGCGGAAAGACGACGTGATGCTACTGCCATACCGTCATTTTTCTTGGGTACGTGGATGGGAGTTCGGGGTTGATCCGCTGAGTATTTTTAGACAAAACGAATTATTCCTTACATTCCATTGAAGTAAATGATTGAGATTGACTTAAGGGACGGCGTCGAATCTCAATCATCGGACTTGATATAAGAGCATTTACACGATCTTCTACAGTTTTAAACCTCCTAAGATCTGTTGATTTCCGTACGACAAACCTAGTGAAATAAGAGTTGAAATTGAACTAACTTTTCTTTCGTCTTAGGGGTAACCAAAGACTTTTTCCTGGAACTTGAGCGCGTCTTCATATGCGGCTCAGTAGACGTTCGGAAGAGGGATGACTTGATAGAAATTTCCTCGTCAACGGCAATTTCATCGGCCGAAACGTCCCCAAAACATAAATGAACTCCTCCAGGAGTCTGGGGGACATCACTGATGAGAGTCCGTTTGCTCATTTTGCTGAGCAGCAGCACAGCTGACAAATAAGAGCTTGTAAGTGCAAATCCCTGTGAGTAATGCGAAAACCTGACTGGGGTCATAAAATATACATAGGGATCATGTAATTAACTCCCAAAAATGACCTTCCAACGTCAAGACTTAAGACGGCTATTCTATAAAATCGTCCAGGATTTTCGGGAAATACATCTACTTCACCAGTTTAAGTTTTAAATTTGAGTTAAGCTAAGTTAAGTTTTAAGTATAAGTTTTTTTTAAGTTTTATCTTCACATTATTTTTTGCTTATAAAGATAAAACTCTTTTCATACTACGCTAAGAATTTGGATGTGGACGATTTCACGGTAAGCAACGGATAACAATACACCTACCACAACTACTTCTACAAAAAATGTCCTATTAGCTGGCCGAAGAAACGAACCCCAAGTTTAAGTTGAGAAAGCCGCGCCTACACAAGCACTAGTCTTTCGGATGAATAAAACAATTTTTGGACTGAGCTACACAAAAAAGAAGTGACTAAAAGTGGGACAAGTCGACGTACCTGATCCCAGTAGAAGTTAACTTTATTCCGCTTCTATGTAAATTGACCCTCATTTTTTCTTAAGGAAGTGTACATCTGCAGTTACTTAATTTATGGAACTTTTAATTATTATACTTGCATAGACATGCCTCCCAGTAGTGCATAAACTATAAATGGGGGTCACGATGGCATGCATAAGTTTGCTTAAATAACATAAATAACTTCCGTAAAGCATCTTCATGGGTCCGAGTACAAATGGGGTAAAGGCAAGAATCCTACGGACCGCCATGTGCCAGACGATAAAATCCGGATTGTATGTTGCTTCTAAATTCAGTTATGTGATGAATTTCCACATCCAGGATTTGACGGCTTGGGAACCTACACGAAATCTGCCTCTTAAGCATAACAGCGCATGATATTTTGAATACAGTTGCCCTTAGTTAGCCTTCTGCATGCTAGTGAACGATAAAAATAGAATCAGTTCGACATTTCTTCACTAAAACAGTTTTCTTTTCGGAGGACCATAAGCTGTCCTACGAGCAACATTCTGAGCTTACTAACTTCAATTGCTTATTTTTCACAGGCTACAGAAGGGACTATTTTTACTGCTGAAGCTTTCAAAGTGCCGTACCTTTTATCCCCTCAGCACCCTGAGGCAGCTCGGCCACTCTGGGCGCGCCAGTCTTCAGTATCAGTATCAGTATATTGAGGGTATGTAGGAAAAATTCCTTTGAGTGCCCTATTTGTACATATGTGCAGTGGTAGCAAAATATTTGTTACGTAGACTGTTGGTGAGGCCAGTTGTCCTGAGTCATAGGATGAAAATAGGAGCAGACAGTGAAAAAACTCCTCAGGGATTTTTAGGAGAAAAACTGTCGCCCTTGTGGGGGTAATGCTGTCTTTTTATTTCTTCCTATGGCACGCACAGTTAGTGACCCATGTTTTTCCGCAAACACCATAGCAATCTGGAATAAGCTAACCAGCAGTATTAAAAATCAGCAAAGATATCCTTTCTTTAAGCGAGTTATAACTAGCCTTATACATTCAGGACTACTTCCACGAATTTTGGGAGCTGACTTGGTGAAATCTCTCTTTCATTCTAATGGCGTCCGTGGCCTTTGAACTCTGCCAGGCCTCATTCTGAGGACACTGAAACTGAAACTGCAGTCCACAATGGGCTAATTATTCAGCCGACAACGAGCAATCGTTCGCCGACACACATTTCCCGGGTGCGGAATCTGGAATCCATACCACTCAAGGGAGAGTGAAAACACTATATTCCTGTGTCAACCCTGCCCCGTCCCGAACTACAGTCACTCAATGAGCTGCAGACTTTTATGCTGTACACATCTATAGCTAGTTTCAAAGTGGAATTTGTTTCTCAAGTCGTTGAACTGAAGTCGCAGCCTACAAACTAACAATCGAAAACAGCCTGAAAAGACCAAGTTACAAGGATCTCAAGCCTTCTTGAAGATTAGCAGTTATTCAGGACCTCGAAGATCTACAAACGGCTGAGTCGTTCCTGAATATCCCGCATATTGTTCATACATATTTGAAAGTGCTCTTAAGCAATTAGGCGTATTGGTTACTCAGTCTGCTTCAAATATTTGCATTAATCTACACACCATTGGAAGATTTTCGTTATTTTGTATATCAGTCAACACACTACGTCATAGTCACAAAGGCAAATTTAACATTTTGAATTTAATCGTTTCGTTTGCAACTTAAATGGAAGAAGAAATTATTGTTCTCGATAATTCTACAAAGCTGCCAGCGAGGCCGGGAATCGAACCGCGGATGCCTCGGGTGGAAGTCGAATGGCTTACCGATAGAGCTATAGAAAGTACAGCCGTACGGATAAAATTCAGTCATTCAATACAAAAGATCGGTCACGAAGCTTATTGAAAATTCCTCCTGCCAAGCGAACTAAAAGTTTTAAAAGTTTAAGCGATGAAACTCATACAGATGAAGCCTGCATATCATATTTTACCCTTCTTAACAAATTTACGAAACTTGAGGTGGTTAATATTCTTAGAGTGGAGATGGAGGAGCTGAAGAGATTTTCTCGATTTCTCCCTCACGAGGAGAAACTGGCAATGCGTGAACTTGAGGGAGGGGACCTAACGTACGCAGTAGCAGCATCCTTCACCGAAGCGTCTACGCACAAAAATGATCAGGCAAGTAACATAAATGGTCAAGTTGTCCTCAACGAGGAGCACCGTGATCAAGATCCTACAGAAACATCTCTTACGGTCTGTGGGACTGAGATTCTGCGCCCAATTTCAACCCATGAGGAACTACCTGACCTTGCAAATCCTCATGGCCATAGCACTGAGGCCCGTGCTGGAATCAACCGGACTATCCAACCAATACCTCGAGACAAAGTTGAGGTGGATAGTACACAGTGCATTATTCTACACGGGCTCCCTGAATCAACTAATGGTAGTCCAAAGAGCAGAATAGATGAGGACACTAAGGCCTTAAGAAGTGCTTAAAGGACGTAAATATTGAGGATGATAATTTTTGATACTCAAGCATTTCCGAATAAACAGTAAGAAAACTCCAATTCTCAAAAGAGGAAACCCAGGCCATTAAAACTTATTTTTGAGAGTAAAATTCAGCAAAATCTCCTGCTCGAGCGAGCGGCAGGAGGAATAACCGGCCATAAGACGTTTTTTTTCAACAAGAGTACACAGTAAAGGAGAGGATGACAAGGAGGGCCTTAAAGGCCAACTTAGCCATCTTGAAAGAAAAAGGGGAGAACGGCCTGGAAATACACAATGAAGTAATTTTCCGACGTCAAAGGCCCTTTTTGTGAAGGACGCCCGTCATCCTTACAAAAGTCACACGGCCGGGCAATCAAACCAACGTGAAAATCCCCCCAAAATCAATGAAGGCTGGATCTCGCCATCATGACCAGTAAGCAAGGTGACCAACGCGAGATCGAGTGAAGCCAAGAACATGACAAGGATGCTCACAAATTTACTGAGTCTATTTAAAAAACTGTATGAACACGAACTTGCCGTGGACCATGTGCAACCAGACCTGATAGCGCTAATGAACCATGGTTAACTGAGCAGATAGCAGATGCAGAAGTCGGGCTGGAAGGATTTCAGCTTATCCGCATGGATATAAAGGGATGTAAGGGTGGAGGAATCGCGATGTTCATACGAGCTGGTATCAACTACGTCCCAGATAGTCTGTCATCACACAGAAACAATTCCTGCGAAATAATTAGTAGTAAACTGGGAGTATCTAACCAACCTAACCTCCATATTGCTCTGGTATACAGAACACCAGGACGAAAAACGAAAATGGACGATGCAATTATCTCTGAGGTAAAATAGATTTGCCGTAGCAAAAATGTCCTGATACTTGATTTTAAAGCTCCGAAAATAGATTGAGATTTAATGCACAGCCCGCGATCAAAGAACTTATTCAAACAGAAACTACTTCACTGGGTAAATGACGAATTTCTTACCCAGCATGTCATAATGGACACGCGGTTTCGAGGTGGCCAACAATCTAGCTGCCTGGATCTCGTCATTAATACAGACAAAAACTGTTTCCTTGGATTAAATACTCAGGCTTCTTTTGGCCGAAGTGATCACTGTGTTCTTGTCTAGGAGTACAGCCATTTCTCGGTAGCCGTCGCTCGTTCAATAAGCGAGAAAAATGCATGGAAAGGAGATTATGAGAAAATGAAAGGACAACTTAACGTGACTGACTGGAGCCCTGCATACGTACCTGACCAAAACGACGCCTGGTGCTTCTTCAGGAACTTAGCTTAGCAACTAGCGGTGGACTGTTGCCCGCTTAAGAAAAGCTTGCGCATCTCCCGGCCGGAATGGGTGACCAAACACAAAAGGGAACTCCAAGAAGAAAATAAGGCTGTGGAAAAAATACGCCTGATATCAACAGCCCCAACACTTCCTAGAATTTAAAAAACAGCGAAATTTATTTTGAAGACTAATTTGAAAAGAAAGAATGGCCTTTGCGGCAAAACTAGTCAAAGCAATAGCCCATAACCCAAAAAGATTATTTTCTTATGTGAATAAGGCCAATCGGAATCGAGATCCCACCCCTTGTCTGAAAGATAACGAGGAAAACAAGTTTGAAATTTGGAATTTATATTCAACGCTGGTACGGCACTATCTGTACGAAGTTAATTTTAAAAAAATAAAAATTCAAAAAAGAATTTGACAATATGTGCAAGTAGACGTAGAAAATCGTAATAATGTCAGCAGAAATTGTCCTTTTGGGGCAACATTTAGCAACATTTAGCAGGTAATTTTGAACTTAAAACGAAAACTTATGGAAGTTAAAAAAAACTCTTACAGTGAAAATGGAGACAGTGTCCAACGGGACTCCATGTTTTAAAAGTGTGCAAGAGAAAAAACTGCTTAGGAAGATAGTAGTAGGAACATAGAAGTAAAGCAGAAATAGGTGTGGGTGGTCTGATGAAGGTGAGTAGTCAACGAAACTGCAGCATTTTAGACTGAGTACTTCCACGTGGCTTCGTTTGATTCAGCGGTGGTTAATGGAAACATCTAGATTCTCGGGGGACACGAGGCAGAGAGAATAGTTTTAAGCGGATCTCCTAAATTCCCGATGGTCCTTTCTTGGATTCATGGAGAAAGCTGCTTCGAACCTATACAGAGAATAGAAGGTTAATAGAATCAGTGTTAAGATACATGTGCAGTCTTCGTTTGAAAGCAGACAGTCTAGTTAATGACTTATTTCGGTTGTCAAGTTATTCCAAAGAAAGCTATATCTGGAAGCAAAAAACAAAGAGTGTTTACATGAGGAAGATGCAGGAGGGGGTATAACAAATGTCGAGTTTCTTAGGTTGTAGGGACGGCTGACGGGGGTAATGACAGAAGTCCTGGGTAAATTTGTGCTATTATTAAACCGAAAAAGGAGACAAAAGCCTGCTTCCAATCTCCTGACCCAAAGGAACCTTAGTTTCGTAAATTGACATCTATTTGAGTAGCAAGTATTAGAAGCTGTCGGCTACAGCAGTTTTCGTGTGGACATTTTTTGAATTTTTTGAATTTTTGAATGGCTTACTTCATTTATGAGACCGAAAAAGGGCAACAGTATTCTGAGATGGGAAGCACGAGCTTATGATTAAATCGAAATTTCATTTGAGGAAGATAAAAATTCTAAAAAATAAAGCCGCAAATCTGGGCACCTTTGGTTGTAATTATATCGGCGTGAGGAGAAAGGTCTAATTTATTGGTGTAGATTAATCCTAGGTCCTTGATGCTGGAACATTCAGTCATTGGGTAACCTTGAAAAATAACAGGTTGTGGCAGCCTTTCAGGCCCAAAGCACACGTATCGGCACTTCGAAGGTGAGAACTCCATCTGCCATTTTGAGCTTCACGCCGAAAGAGCGTACAGATCAGAATGAACTTGCTCTAGGCATCTCGCAGCCGTAGAGTTAGAGAAGGAGTAAACACACTTGAGATCATCTGCATAAATATAAGATTGGGAGTGTTTAACACTCAATGAGATATCATTTATGTAAAGCAAGAAGAGCAGAGGACCTAGCATGGTACCTTGAAGGACCACTCAAAATTATGGTAGGATTCGAGTATTAGGATCCCACTAAGACCTTTTGTTGTCGATTTGAAAGATCAGATCGGATGAAGTCAGTAAGAGGACTACGAAATCCTATAGCCTCTAGTTTGAGTAGGAGCCTCCTGTGAGAAACTTTATCAAATGCTTTACTAAGGTCAAAATAGATAAGTACCACAGATAGGTGATCATTAGAAAGAGAAGTAAGTAGATTAAGAAAAGACACGCTCCTCCTAGGACAATTCTACATTGATATCCCCCATCAATTACGATCTAGGATATTGTGGCTGCAACCGTTCGTAAACATTTTTTTCTACACTGCTGGAATTATTTTTCTTGCGTGGACGATCTTTTGAAGTCGGAATTTAAGAAGATTTTGTTTTCCAACCAATTCTACCGAGATGCAACCTATTTAAACCGAACACAACCTCTTCAAACCAGCAAATACGCGGCCTAGTAAAAGAAATCGTCAAGATCAGAATATTCACGAGACCTTCAAAGGCTGAGTCGTTTCCCAATATTGAATACACTTTTTCAAATAAATTTAAAGTGCTTATTAAAAAATAGCTACAGTATTTGTTAAGTTTCCTCTGATTATTTGTCGTAAGTCATAATCTGCAAATCATATCAACTGTTTTTCTTTCTGAACGTAATAACTAATACAGTTTGTTAAGCAATTTTAAGAGATTTTAACAACCAGCTGCGGTAAAATCATATAGGCTGAATTTTTATAAATCATCCTACATTTAAAGGAGATTTTTATCAAAATTATGAGAACGCCTATTAGTCAATGCCTTGATATCAACATGCAGCCCATTATCAAGGCTAAGCAAATTGATTTATCTGCATTACAAAACTGTAATGACTTCATGATGAAGTTTGGTTCTGTTTTGTCAATAGTAGGCAATCTGTTTGATGGCAAGTTATCAGATGTGCCCTCACAAGATTGTAAAAGTTAGACTCCCTCGTCCATCTTATAACCACGGAAGCTTTTGATAGACAAAAGCGAAGCTTTAAATTTATGCTAAAAAATGCCTCCATATTAAGTCGCCCTTTGGATATTGCAAAAGATTTTCTATGTTCAGGTGGTTTCAACTACAAAATTGCAGAAACAAACCACCTCCAATCGCGTAGCAAAAACCCGCCCATCCTAGTTTAATTGTTTTCACCGATCGAGGTGGACTCAGTCTTTGCTCAACGAGGTCACATTTTCCGATATTTAGAAATGATTAAAAGTTTCCTCTGTCGAGATCTTACACCAATGGAGCGAAGAAATACGGCTCTCCAGTCCAATAGACCAATGACTTCTCAGCCTACTATTCCTAAATCTGTTCGTAGTCCCGATAGGGTAAATGCACTCGCTAATCCTCCCCCCCGCATACCTGGCCATACACCCACTAACGTCAGTGCACCCGTTATCCCTGCCTCCCAGGTGTCTATTCATAGTCCAATAACCGTCAGTACACCTGCTATCCCTACCTCCCGAATATCTAGTCATAGGTCCATAAACATCAGTGCACCAGTTAGCCCATCCCTCTTGATATCGGGACCGTCAAGGCCCGCCGCTCCGTCATCTACTACGATTAATACTAGTCTAAATACATTCTCTGTCCAACGATCGATAAATTCCGCCGCCTCTAACGCGGCAACAAGTTCATTTAGAGTGTCGCCAACACCATCGAAATCGTTTAGGCCGAGCGCTTCCCCACCAAAACCTTGCTCCTCTTTTGACCGTGGGAGTCATATTATTCCCCCGTATAATGCGTTATTGAACACGCCGGGCCCGAACCAAGAAAAATGTAATTTGCACGGCAGTAACCCTAACTGGTATAGTTTTAAATCTAATCGGAGTTGCTGTACAGGACATTCAGTGATTAAGACCACTAGTCCTTACGCGAGCGGCCCTAACACTAATTTTATGTCACCGTTTCCCCCTATCAGTTCCTTTACCCATCCTCTACCACCCAAACTTGCTAACTTCTACATGTCTTCTCACCTCCCCCCATTCCTCCCAAACGCCCCAGAAGCTTATTTTGGTTTACCCTCTCCTCATTTTTCCCTGCCAGAAAGCGAGGCCCCTAGATATCTCAGACCTTATCAGCCATCGATTGTCGGCTACCCGTATGCTAATAGCTCCATACCCGTCAGTACTTATTCCATAAATAATAACGGCCTACAGTTTGTCTACCCACCCTCAAATTCTTTTTTATGAATAACGATAGCCATAGTCCTGTCACTCGAAACACACTAGATGTCATAGTGCTGAATGCCAGGTCCGTTATCAATAAAATGGCTCAACTTCGAGCTATCGCTTTCGAGATGATGCCTGATGTTATATGCATAACAGAATCTTGGACCCATCCAATCATTTCTGACTCCTCCCTTATCATAGACGATTATGATTTCTATCGTCACGATCGCAT
>JAYGXS010000001.1:41164433-41202727 GCA_036362985.1 Ligula intestinalis | reverse complement strand
AAACTGCACTTCGACGCGTGCTAGTCAGCCAGGCACGACCCGCTACAAATGCAGCAGCACACGGTGGAAGCCCTGCGTCACGTCACCGTCCACGCCCAATCTCGTCCTTGGTTGGCCAACAGGCACGAATAGGCCAAAGAGTTGCGGTGGCTCACTCCGCGCAGACGATAATCGTGCGATGGCTCACCGCTGTTCACGAGTGCACATGTACCGGCCGCATACACCCGTATGTCTGGCCAACCATCTGTCAAGGCCGACTCACATAAAGGCCGCTCCAGACGCTGTGGCGATTCCCGCGGTCAGGTCACTTCACACGTGCCCCCTGTGGCGTGCGGCTACTCGTTCGGCCGACAGTCAATTTGCTACTACCTATTCTCCATTCCTTCCGTACAGAATAAATTATTCCTACCACTCTGGTCTCTCCATAACTTATCTCCTCCTAAGGAACCGGGCCTAAAGATCGAAGTCGCTAGGGTTTAAGTAACTTAACCCCCTGCGATATTGGTGACCTCCCGACATGATATGAGCTCGCAACTTCTGATGCGACCTGCTATCCCTGCTATAAGTGTGACTTTCCGATGTGTCCCTGCGATGGAGTCATTAGAAAGGGAAGAGCGGGCCAATCCAGCTCAGATTATGCTCTCTGTTTCCTCATTACAAATATCCGAACAACCTTTCTAAATACGACGGAGTGCAAACAGTCATTGTTTGGAATAGTACCAAAGGGCGAGTAGCTCGGCACTCCTCTAGAAAGGGGACCAGACCAAATGCTTTACTTTTTGTGGTTTTTACGGCACGCGCAGTTGCGTAAGACAAGGAAGCCTCCCTCTCTGCAACCTTGTGTATAGTGTAGGAACGAAAATGTGTATTTCACGTAAACTCTGGTGGTTTTCAACTGTCCAGTGTGCACGAGGGTAACCAACTAACGAGGTCTTTTTTCTGTAGGTAAGTGCGTTCGAAGTGCTGCACTCCTCCGATAGGCATGTTTAGTAAACACTCTTTCTGCTCAGTTAGTCAAATAGCCTTCACGACTGACCCCAGCGCTCTCGGCGACTTTCTGGTGACGAACTTCAAGTAGTAACACGTCAATGATGGTGTGTTTTTCGAATGCAAACGAATCGTACACGTTTAAGTTGTTCCACATGGCTGCACAGTATACCAGAACAACTATCTGCAAATGCCAAAGCGATTGTGTGGGACAGTCAGAAAGAACGACCTTAATGATGGCAATCGGAGGACTGACTGCGCTATCATGAAAACGCGCCCATCGGCAGAATCCAAATCAACCAGTTTTTGTCAAACAATGGCAAAATGATGGTTTCTTACCACCCTTCTTCATCTGACCTAGCACCCTGCGGTTTCCTCTTATCCCTAGAATGAAGAAAGCGTTTTTAGAAAGTAGAAAGAATTGCTAGAGGCAATTAACAACGGCAGTAGTTCAAGAGCATATAAAAGACGTTTATAACAGTGGACAAGTGCAGCCTGAAGGTTCACCTCCCATTTACGCCAAAAATGCTCCAGGCGAGACGCCTTGATGTCGCAAAACTCCAGCAACTTAGCACTACTGAGGTCCTAAGCATAGAAATCTGGTTCCGTTTTAAGATCCGAGGCGACGGTGAAGGCAGTAACAAGTTGCCAATACAAGCGAGCATGCGAGTCTCAGGAAGAAATTGAGAAGAAGACGACTCGATCGGCGAAACAATACTTTTATTCGCCTGACGCTTCGATATCCGTCGCGGGTTCATCATCAGAGACATAAGCAGAAAGCAGTAGCACCCGTAGACTGCTTTCTGCTTATGTCTCTGATGATGAACCCGCGACGGATCCCGAAACGTCAGGCGAATAAAAGTATTGTCCCAGCGATCGAGTCGTCTTCTTCGCAGTAACGAGTGTTCATCACTGAAGGCATACGTCTATGTGGCAGCTGAACAAATCCTCGGATTCACTCAGCGGTGCCGCAGTGACTAGATCAGCAGAAGAACCCTGCAAATGTCTGACCAAACGGCTAGAGTCTGGTGCAGCAACGATGCTTCCTTCCGCTAACTCTTAAAGCTGACAGCAAATTCAGCTAGATGACTGACATAAGTATTGGTCCAAAACAGCGAATACTATGGAACAGGTTGTAAACGTTGGTGACACTCGAAAACTCAACCAACTCATCTGTCAAGTTCGTGGAAAGCCCACGGCACTATGTGAAAGTTCGGTCAGGATCTATCGCTGTTGTGAACACGTCGAGCACCTCTTCCACTTTTATGAGCAACCTATCACACCCTCCCTCTAATGCGCAGTGGAGTTCCACCCCTCTTCAGCATATGCAGCGAAGAAGAAGTTTCCGGTGCAATGCAGAGGCTGCACAACAACAAGGAGTCCAAAAAGGACAATAGGCCCGCTGAAATCTAGACTTGTGTTGACGCTCTGGCGTCCTGGACCCTTGAGGTGATCAAGCAGGCGTGGGAAAATGCAGTAGTTTCGAATGACTTGAATTCGAGTATCCTTATACCTGTCTTAAAAAAGGCAGATAAGATGAAGTGCGAGAACTATCGCCGCATAAGCCTGATTGACGTTAGCGCGAACATCTTCATTATTCTCCTTCTCAGGATATTCCAATCAGTGCAACACTCTAGGACGATGCCCAACCAAGCCGGATTCGGAGCTGGGCGCGAATATGTAGACTAGACATTCACGCTGAGACGCATTCTGAAATTTCGTCATGGATGCTAGCAACCGACGGCCGTCTACCTTTTCTACTTTGCCGCTGCGTTCGATTATTTCCATCATGAGTCCTTATGGCGAATAGTAGAACTAGATGGGGTAACGACCAAATCATTGCCATGATCAAGGACTACTATTTATTCCACCACCGCGCAAGTTTTGGGCCACAACAATGTCTCCCAAACGTTCAATATCCACTCTGGTGTTTGACAAGACTGCGTCCTATCGCCCATTCCGTTCAACTACGCCATTGATTAGATTCACGGAAAAGCCCTACATTGTTTTGACCGTGTGATGTTTGCACCCGGATACCAGCTGACCGACCATGACTATGCCGATGATATCGCCCTGCTAGCCTCCAGCTTTGATCATCAGTCTGTAATGTCACGAATGAATGAGATCGCTACGTCAGTTGGCTTGTCCATAAATACTGGGAAGACCAAATTATTCTCGAGCTGCATCCCTGACCAGGAAAAGGCGTCCCAATGGATTAATGGCCATCAACTGGAAGAAGTAGACGGCTATAAGTACCTCGGAGCGAGGCTGCTACATAATGGGCAGAGCAAGGACGACATTGTCTCCCGTATCGATGCTGCTCGCTGGGTTTCCTCAATCCTTCGAAAGCGCCTATGGATCCGACGTGGCATCTCCATCGCCACGAAGATTCGCGTACACCGCGCATCTGTTCGGTCAGTTCCAAACGGATGTGAATGCTGGCCTTTGCGCGTTCAATATGAGCGAAAACTGGAGGTATTTGACTACCGCTGCCTGAGGACCATCCTTCGAGTAAAGTATACCGACTTCTTCTCAAATGAGATAGTCGACACTCGCTGCGACAGTATTGCGAGAATATTTCAGAGCTTCAAAGAGACACGACTGAGGCGGTTTGGGCACTTTCTCGGTTTTTCGGCTCAAGAGCTTTGTTATATTGTCCTCGATCAACGCCGCAGCCCATTTGGAGGCGTCGAAGAGGAGAGAAAATCAAAACAAGTATTGACACCGATCTTCAAGACTTGGAAGCGGTTCTTGAACAATCTGGTTCCGGTCTCCGTGGCTGGTAAACAAAATGGATGTAGCTTTCCAGATCTGCTGCCGCTAATCGCCACGTGTAGAGAGATACTGTTCCTGACATCGTTGAGGCCGGTAAGACCAGGCATGATCACAACTGTATCAAGTACAAGTCAATTTATACCAATTATGTCGCTATGAACACGCTGGGTGTCATACCGCTAAGTTGGCGTGAGTTTGTTCCTGGAAAGAGGGATCCGCTAGAATCTTCACCAAACGGAAATCTCTGGGGCGGTTTAAGAACCGTTACAATCCGCCAAAGTAGGCATGGCCAATCGACCCCGTGCGGCAGTTCGTCACCATTTGATGCAACTAACGCTGGATGAAGAAATTTACCAGGCATAAACAGCTGACTGGAAAAGACTAGATCCAAAAATATGGGTACCGTCTTTCGGTCAGTCTACTCGCAACCTCAAGCATGAACGAGTTGCAGACCATTGACTGACGATCAGAAGCTAGCTGTGAACTAAGCAGCCCCGCAGCTTCTAAAGCTATGTATCTACTGACTATGCGCAGTATTCCTACCAGGACATAGAGAGCTGACAGTCAAATGAAAAAATGTTATCGAAGATGACATTGACGTGACCACCGCAAATCATCATGAAACAGAAGTCTCTGGGGCGGTTTTTGGACCGTTACAAGTCGCCAGAGTAGGCATGAGCTATCAAGCGCAAGAAACGATGCGTCAGCGTTTGATATAACTAACGACAAACTGTCACTCACCAAAACTCCAGTGGTGCGTAATAACAGAGAGCAAATATGGCAGGCAAAATGGACAAAAATTTCACATCCATTTACACGAACAGAAATGTACAGCTTGGGGCTTAGACCCGAAATATTAGCTCGCAACGCACATAAAACGGCCATACTTTTTGAATAAAGGGAGCAACCATTCTAGACCAGGGCATCTCAAGGACATAAGGACTAACACTTGGGCGTGCCAGTTAGATGTCAAATCCATCAACATATAGCATAACTTTCCTGCAGCTTATAGACCTGCATCATCACATAAATGAAGAGTAGGAAAAGGCTGCTACAGCTAACTTAAGACCACATAGACATGGCCCGGCAGGAGTAGAAAGGGGACCATCAGACCTAACAGCGCCTTCAGAGGCTGAATTAATCTCTACCGAAGAGGGGACTGGTAACGTCAACATCCACCTCGTTTATCAATTATCAAGTCTGACGACACAGTCTCTTTTTTTAACAATAGGCAGCAACCCTTCATCTTGCAGTCTATTTTAGCTATCTTCGTGACACAATTCACCTTGCACTGCAACCTTATCTTGGCTTAGCCACTACCTGCTCTCGTCACATCACACGCGATGTTACGGTTAGCTTTTACGCCGTTCATTTCTGCATATATACGAGCGCAAAATCAGTGACCTCGAAAACACTATACAACAGAATAGGGTTGTGTGCCTATGGCAAGAAGTGACGCCACGACATTTATTTAGTTATTGGTTATGTAAGGCAGTTCAGTATGGGCCCAGGCCGGACTTCACTTTAAGTTCTAGCAGATATGTAGTAGATAAGCACGGAATAAATGCAAACAAGTAGAATTTTGAATGTCTTTTTTTGCAGCCTGACAGAATAGAGTCGTTGTGAAATTAATCCACATTCCGAGACATGGTACTTACTACATCAGCTGTCTTTTAATCCCTCTCAACCTAGTATGTTCCTACAGGCTCTCAATCAACCCCCCCCCCCCCATATCGCCTTGTTCGAGTCCTAGTAACTCTTCGCGGTAGTGAGGATGCATTTAGAGTCCCGCAGGTGGACAAGGTGCGCACATTGTCTTAGGGCCCATCATTGCACAGAGTATTGGTTGATGTACAGGTGTAATTTATGCAGCATCATTAAATACGCAACAAAAATGACCTAAAACGATGGGCCTGCGCCCGCGTCTAACTACACCTGTGGCATGCGATATGTTGCTTGAACATTTGGGGCAACACAGAAAGGTAAGAGCAAGAAACCACCTTATAAGGATTGCTCCTGAACTTAAAAACTATCTGATAACACTTGCCGCCTAATTGACACAGTATATCAGAGAACTTAGCTACACAGCGACGCAGTGCTAACAAACTGCTTCGGATATACGGTCTTCCAGCTCAGCTTGATTTGGAAGCAACAAAAACAGCCCCGAGGATTAATGTTTCCGAAGATAAAATGAGCATATCAGGATTCCCACGATGATAAACCGGTATGTTAGCACTTTTGAGTTCCACGACAGCTTCTGCCACAGTGGGTCAAACTGTAGGCCAAACAGGGAATTGACTGATGCATCATGAAACTGGTCCTCGATTCAACCTGATAAGCGTGTCCTCCATTCGATGCCTGTGAAGCCTTCGAATTCGGCTTTGAATCATTCAAATGAACAAACTGACGGAATGTGTGACCGCTATTAGTGTTCATGAGAATCATAAATGCGAACTCTAAAAAAGAGACACAGTCTAGAAGATTTCGACTGATATGACATTAATCAACGACAAGAATTTAACATAATTGCGAGGAAATGTGTTAATTTGGATAGTGATCTTGGAGACTGTGGTGTTAATACTAATCTGACACTCGTTCACGCCCTTTCCGCTCATTCTTGTTGATTGACATTCATCCCTACCTTATCACACTCGTTGATTACCGTTCACCCCTACCTTCTTACACTCGTTAATTAACATTTACCCCTGCCTCCCTACGAACGCTTGATGGTTGCCTAACCGCTCTTCATCCCTTTTTAGTTCGAGTACGACAATTATAAGATGAGTAAAGCCCAATTCTAGGGTACTCGACTTCTCATTCCTCTCGACTGTTCGGCTATTGCGTACTGAATAACTCGACTATATCCCAAACACGACAATTTACTCATCTTATAACTCAGAATGGATCGACTCCTCAAACCAGAACGATTTTATGTGGATCCGAATGCTCCGGACGCTTCCAAACAATGGAATCACTGGTTCTGCACATTCGAGAACTTTATGACAACTATCGAAAGCTTAAAGCCAAACAAATTGCGTGTCCTGACCAACTACGTCTCTCCGACCGTTTGGGAGTACATCAACGAATGCACCGCTTACGAAGATGCAATTAAGGCGCTGAAGGAGTTATATTCAACACCTAAAAACGAGATCTTCGCCCGCCACCTTCTGGCGACCTGTAAACAAGAGGGTGGACAAACTCTCGATCAGTTTGCTCAGAAACTGAAGTCTCTGGCTAAAGACTGTGAATTCAAAGCAGTTACTGCACAAAAAAACCGGGATGACGCCATAAGAGATGCCTTTATTAGTAGTCTTTTATCTAACCAAATTCGAAAAAGACTGTTGGAACAGAAAACCCTGGATTTTCAAACAGCGTTCGATCGAGCAAGATCTCTAGAATTGGCCGAAAAACAGTCTTTATCCTATAAAATCCTCCAACAACCTCATTCACTGCCGCCACTGAGGTGTGCGAAACTCCGTGCAGTCCTAACAAATCTGCGGATATCACAGTTTCCAGTTCGTCGTACAATAAATGTTTCTTTTGTGGGTATGACAAACACCTTCGTTCGAAGTGGCCCGCACGCGACGTGTTGTGCAAAGGATGCGGCAAAAAGGGACACTTCCAAAAGGTTTGTATGGCATCGCGAAACAGAAGGATCCTTTCCTCTACCCACCCCACTATTTCCGCCATCACATCGGCTACTGCACCAGACTGTCTTTCAAGCGCAGTAGTTGTACCACAGATAAATGGGGCTAACTTCGAAGCCGTAATAGACACAGGTAGCTCGGAGAGCTACGTCTCGTCCTCGGTAGTACTCAAAAATAATTGGAAAATCCACCACTCGCACCAAAATATCTATGGCCACTACCGCTCTAACGAGCGCCACACAGGGACACGTTTTCGTCTCCATTAAATACAAAGGTGCCGTCTACGAAAAGCTCAGGCTATCGATCTTGCCAAATTTATGTGCCGACATATTGCTTGGCCATGACTTTCTTCGCTTACATAGAAGCGTCGAAATTCCTTTTGGTGGACCTAAACCCACATTCTCACCTTGTTCTGTTGCTTCCGCCTGCGTCGAACCTCCCTGCTTATTTCCTAATCTAACCCCGGGCTGTAAGCCAATTGCAACAAAATCTCCTCGACACACTAACGTTGATTAAAGGTTTATTCAGGAAGAAATTCGTCATCTTTTGGCTGATCGAGTAATTGAGCCTTCTTTCACCCCTGGCGAGCACAAGTCCTGGTGGTAGCCACTGAAAATCACAAAAGGCGAATGGTTGTTGATTATAGCCAGACGATCAACAAATACACTCTGCTCGATGCCTATCCATCTCCCAAGATAGACGAAATGATTGAAAATATTGCCAAATACGACACCTATAGCACTCTTGATCTCAAGAGCACGTATCACCAGATACCTATCCGGGCAGGCGAAAGACCATACACTGCCTTCGAAGCTTGTGGACGTTTGTATCAATTTTGTCGAATCCCGTTTGGGGTCACTAACGGAGTTGCCTGTTTCCAACGAACCATTGATGATATAATTACACGCGAACACCTGAAGGATGTATTTGTTTATGTGGACAATATCACCATTTGTGGAAACGGCATCACAGAACACAATTCAAACCTTAAAAAATTCCTCGACTTTGCCGCAAAATATGGACTCACTTTCGATGAAACAAAAAGCGTCATCGCTTCTCATAAAAGAAAGCTTCTTGGTTACGAAGTGCCCAAAGGTAACATTAGACCGGACCCAGATCATCTGAAACCCTTGCGTGAGATGGCTGCTCCAAACGATATAAAGTCACAGCAACGAGCCGTTGGATTTTTCGCTTACTATTCGCAATGAATATCCCACTTTTCAGATAAGATCAATCTGCTTATCCACAACAAAACTTTTCCTCTACCACCAGAAGTACTTGAAACATTTGAAGCACTTAAGGAAGAACTTGCGAAAGCCACGATCGCTACCATCCAATATAATATCCTACTGGTTGTTGAGACTGACGCTTCAGACGTCGCCATAGCTGCCACACTGAACCAGAATGGTCGACCAGCAGCATTTTTTTCGCGTAGTTTATCACCAAACGAGCGACACCATTCTGCGGTCGAGAAAGAAGCGTATGCCATAGTGGAATCCATACGTAAATGGAAACATTTTCTTCTCTGCAATCATTTTAAACTAATTACAGATCAACGTTCTGTTGCTTGTATCTATGGTAATCACCAAAAAGGGAAGGTGAAGAATGAAAAGATTGAACGCTGGAGATTGGAATTATCACCATTCAAGTTTGACATTATTTACAGACCTGGCAACGAAAACCGTGCAGCTGATAACCTTTCCCGTAGTTGTTGTGGGGCCATGCTAACGGATGTCAATCTGAAGGAACTACACGCATCTCTGTGCCATTCTGGGATCTCTCGGTTATCACACTTTGTCCGAGCTAGAAATCTACCCTTCTCGATGGAGGAGATTCGTAATGTTGTTACAAGATGTCCAACGTATTTTGAAGTCAAACCCCGTTTCTTCAAAACACAAGGTCAGCTAATAAAGGCCACTCAACCCTTCGAGCGGCTGTCACTCGACTTTAAGGGTCCACTTCCGTCTGTGACCCGCAATCGTTATCTGCTGACGATTATTGATAAATACTCCGTTTCTCGTTCGAATTCGCCTGTTCTGATCAATCTGCAGAAACCATTATTAAATGTTTATGCCAACTCTTTGCCATCTTCGGTACTCCTTCATACGTACACACCGATCGAGAATCCTCATTTATGTCGAACGACGTAGAACAATTTCTCCATAATAGGGGGGTGGCGACGAGTAGGACAACTCCGTATAATCCCCAAGGAAACGGACAATTTGAACGTCTGAACCAAACTTTGTGGAAGACGTTTTTGCTTGCTTTAAAATCTAGAAATTTGCCTGTAACACACTGGGAATCCGTCCTCTTGGACGCTCTACACTCCATCAGATCACTTTTATGTACCGCCACTAACGCGACGCCACATAAAAGAATGTTTGCCTATAATCGGAGATCAACCACTGGAACCACTCTTCCTATGTGGCTCTCTTCCCCTGGTCGAGTCCTATTGAAGAAGAGTAACCAACAGTCCAAATATGACCCGCTCTGTGAGGAAGTTGATCTACTCCAGTGCAACACTCAGTACGCTCATATACGATTTGACGATGGCAGAGAAGAGACAGTATCTGTTCGACTACTTGCTCCTAGAGGTGATAAGGATCTCAGTGATCATCATCAGGAGACGGCCACTCCCTTAGTTGGAAATTCCGTTCCACCTCCACCTCACCAATCACCCAAGGCCAAACTGGAAAACAACACCGGCTGTACTGACAACCAAGGTGTAAAAACGCCTGATCATGGCCATAATGAAGACGACCCACATGAGCATAACCTGGAGACGTTAATAAAACAACAACAACGCGTCCATCCATACTGCCTTCGCAACCGAGACGCTTAGGATTTATCCCGCTCAAACTCTAGTGTAGATTTGTGAATATTATGCCCCTTTTTGTTGGCCGGGGAGAATGTGGTGTTAATACTAATCTGACACTCGTTCACGCCCTTTCCGCTCATTCTTGTTGATTGACATTCATCCCTACCTTATCACACTCGTTGATTACCGTTCACCCCTACCTTCTTACACTCGTTAATTAACATTTACCCCTGCCTCCCTACGAACGCTTGATGGTTGCCTAACCGCTCTTCATCCCTTTTTAGTTCGAGTACGACAATTATAAGATGAGTAAAGCCCAATTCTAGGGTACTCGACTTCTCATTCCTCTCGACTGTTCGGCTATTGCGTACTGAATAACTCGACTATATCCCAATCACGACAGAGACAAAAGATTTTAAGTTCAAGCCCTAAAAATGGGCATACATACCTCAACGTAGCAACATCGGTGACAGTAGAATAACCACGTTATCTCAGAGTGACAGTCCACACACGAACATCGATGCTGATTCGGATAATGCTAGCATAGTTAATAATTACGAACCGACACAGGCTTCATTGTTTTTGGCAGTTGCATGATGCAGGTGCAAGAAGCCGCTTTACCAGCGGGTGTACAATCGGCTACCGAAACACAGTTGCGGGACTGGCTAACAAGTGAGTTCGAGTACAAGATTGCCTAGCGGTTTAAGGTCCTAGCGGATGGGGTTTACACTGGTCCAGCCCCGCTTAGGAGCCTGCAACCGATAAATTATAATGGACGACTACGATTTTTTTAAACAAATAATGAGATCCGCAGTCAAGGGCCCCACGATAAAAAGTAGATACACGCGCTAGGTGAGTGCCAACTAAAAAGAACAACTTCAGTCTGCCTAGAGTCGGTCTGTTTCAAGATGGTTTTCGACTTGCAAAGTGAAGTTCTCATCTAAGAAAAATATCATAAAAACAAGCGTCAGCCCGAAGAAAAATATTCCGACGTTGGCCTGACCAACATTCTTGGCTAGGTCTCAAAACACTCTAGCAAATTAAAAAAAGAAGACTCACAGGCAGACCACTTAAGCAGACGCGGAAGTTGTCGTAGACGCAACTGTGCTTTAATAACCTTTAGCTGACTTTCCATGAAAAACGACAGCCCTTCAAAGTACGTAACGCATGAATTTGGGACAAATCACAGGGCATGAAAGGGGAATTTGGCCGAAGTAGAGGCAGCCAGGAAATGCGGGACATTCGCTTCTCTAGTAAACAAATCACCTGTTTTTGGTGAGGGATTGAAAGGATCGGCATTTTCGTGAACAGATAAATTAAGACAAGACATGAGGCGTCCTTCTTCCTACGGAACGAACTTCCCGAAGTAAACGCTGTTAGACGCAGTCGATATCCACGGCTGAACTAACAAATCCATATTCTAGTGTGAAAGGTCCTCCACACGAGCGTAAGATTAATACTACCGTCTAGGTTTGATACACAAGCAGTACAAGTACATAGCAAACACCGGAACCTTCTGGCGAACATTAAATCATATGTACTCGACGTTTCACTCTGCTATTTTGAAGCTTTTTGTCTACATGCAAAATTTTTTTATCAGTGCAAATAGACATGATAAATGAAACCAGTGAGCCACCTAACGATGCTTGGCCGCACATAAAATTAATACGCATCAAATAACGTACAGAATTTGTGGTCTCTACTGTGTCCATTTACGTCGCAAAAGCAGGATAGGAGCTCCACATATGTCTCAAAGCCAGACTTATAAACCTACAGAGTTACAGTTTAACATACTGCATGTAAAAGACGTAGCTTGGAAAAGCCACAATCAGTTAGATGTGCTAGCCCAAACTTAAAGGCCCGAAGCTAAACTAAATGGTTAACGACTTAAGCTCTGTTGCGGCAAATGTCTAGCTGTCTAAGTAGTTTTTTTTCGACAACCGGAAAGTATCTTAATTACTAAAACTTAAAACTCTGGAAAGTGTTACTAATAGGGCAAAGTTTTAAATGAAATAAGCTTAACTATAGTACATGAGTCTACGAATATTGATATGACGAAAGAGGAGATAAAAGTTCGCGTGGAGAGATATTTAAATCTTTTGACAATGAAAAGGTCTGAGAAGATGACGTTTTTATTATTATTTACAAGTCATATGGATCACGGTAATTACTGTACAGTAGATTGTTGAGCTTCCATTGCAGCTTTCTGACGCGCTTGCATCCTATGGAATTTGTGGTATTTGTGAAGATAAAGCTTTATGTATTCACCGATCTTCTTGGTGTTAATTGACTTGCAGCCACTACGAGATATCTACAGAAGGGGTCAAACAACAATAAATTGGCTTACCTCCGTCACAGACTTTTTCAATATTGTGCGGCAGTCCTCCTTGGTAATTTTCCCGGCCGAATAACTAGGCTTTAGAAAACTTCTAACTTCGAGGGCTATGCGCTCCTGCCACTCTCGGCTGGAAGAGAATTCTGCTCTAGTCTTTTTCGCTAGCATTTCTTGGACGTTATAAGCAGGAAGACTTTTAGACTTTTTATGCTCTCGATGAGACGTCGCGGCGCCATTTGTAGTTGACTGATCAGCCAGAGGCTCGGATGAAACACTCGGAAGGGGAGGAGGAACAAACAACATACTGCCTGCGCTGTTGCCATCTTTTTCTAAAGTATGACTGGGAAGGGGTAATGGAGGTGGAGGGGGAGGTGGTGGGCTGTCGTTATTGGTCCTCTGCTTTTCACTCAAATGCGTCAGGAGAGTATTTGCAGCCGTGTTAAGAAGATTGTTTATCTTTTTCATAGGAGACTTGTCATCAAGAGCATCTGGAATAACCATCTTTTCTGATGCACCCTGTGTGGAGTTAATTCTATTCAGACTGTCAGTTGGAAGTCCAGCTTGACTCATCAAAGTCTCCAGTAAGTTACTGGGAGGTGCTCCGCATGATGACGGATCAGCAAACGATGGCTGTTGGGGGGAAGAAGGTAACGCGTTTTGGTCGGAAGGCTGAAAATGCGTTTCTGTTAAATCCGATTGCGGCCTCTGTTGGAACTGCTGTGGTACAGATGAAACTGAAGGCGAAATTGGGGGAGCGATAGGAGGAGGTTGTGGGAAGGGTATGAATGGAGGTGGCGGTGGAGCCGAGTAGGCACAAGAGAGGTGGGGTGGCAACGGAGGAGGTGGGGGTGGCTGGGTTATCAAACTACCAAACGCCATATTAACAGGAGGCATGAGCGGGTTAACAACGCCTCCCATCGCCAGAATTTGTGATCGAGAAACAGTAACAGGGAAACGATTAGCTTGGGCCCCTTGAAAAGCCGTATTGAGGGTAGGCCGTTGGGGGATGAATGAAGCACTCATTTCACGTGGATAAAAATTTTGAGCAGGAAAAACCCCTTGGAAAGGAGCACCAGCTGGAGTAAAAGGGTTAGGTAAGAACTGAGCACTTCCATTAGGCTGAACAGCAGGTGGGGTTGGCCTGTTCAAAAAACGTTGATTAGATTGTTGCCAGTTTGCAAAGTCAGGAGCTTGGGGTTGTGTTTGTGGTGGCGGCGGTGGACGATTCCTTAACATAAGTGCAACTGCAAGCCCTGGAGGCATGTTATCTGATTGTTCAAAGGGCAAGCCCGCCTCGGATGTGTTTGGCAATGACTGATTTTCAGGCGGACGGTCTTCCGTAATGTCTGGCGTATTCGGCTCCTCCATGTCATTTGAACCATCCCAATCAGGCTCAGTAGACTCTTGGGGAGGATTATCGGTTGCAGTCTGGGGAATCGGCTGTCTTGGGCTAGGTCTTTGATGCTGGAAAAAGTGAGAGTCGGTCTCACGGTTTCGTTCCCAACGCGACTTAGAATTATCTGCTTGCGGTCTTTTGTCGTTACGAGTTCGACTAGAAGACCGGGATCTATTCTCTTTACGTGGTTCTCTCCCATGCTGAGTTCTGCGGCTGCGTGAGGGCGTGCGCGAGCGGCGGTGACGTCGGTCTCTGGAGCGGGAGCGCGACCGACGGCGACCATGGGAGTGACGTCTGTGTGAGCGGGAAGAGGAACGTCTCCTAGAACGCTTTTCAGGACTTTTACTAACTTTACGCTTTTTTGTTGGAGTACGACTGCGGTTACGCGAAGTCCTAGATGTGGACTGACGACGTGAGTGTTGAGACTTTTCTGAGCTGCGATGAGAAGATTCGGTTTTGTCCTTCATGGACTTTACTTCGACTTCAGAGTTCTTACTGGATGAGAACTTCGAAGGCTTTTTAGTCTCGGCTGGTGCAGGGGCGGATTGTTTATCTCCTGTGCAGGGTGTGTCCGATACGGCTGGAGGATCGCCATGCTCAGCTAGCGATTCGTTAGGTACTAATTCGGAATCCTGAGAGACATTTGAAGGCGCCTTAACAGCAGCAGACACATTTTCAACCGATTGCGCGTCAACATCCTTTATTTTCAAATTATCTTGTTTCGCCAACTCTACTTCCTCGCTAGAATTTTGGGGTGGATCATCAACAGTCGGAGTGGGAATGTCAACAGGGGTCTCAACCTCCATGTCTTGATCAGTTGGGTGCGAGGGACTGTAGACATCCATTCTGGAACAGTGTAAAAACAAATATTTATCAAAAATTTCCGGATTAAAATCCAAATAAATAGACGGAGGAATAGTTAAAACTCAATTACGGCCCCAGGGAACGCGAACAGGGCAGAACTCCTGTTAAATATGTGATTAATTAAAACAAAGTTATTGATGTGTGTGGTAGCGTCTATACAGCACCCAGTTCTTTACCAAACAAAATTAAGTTGGCTGAATGATTTAAATCATCTTATATTCAGCTTTATTTGCCTCACATAAGTGAGCGACTAGGTAACTCGAAAAAAATCGGTATTTCAAATATTTGGCTCAATTTTTACAGTAGTAGTCATTCTTCTCTAAAATGCATATTTGCATCTTTCTGCTCCATCTTATGTGATTCTTCGATTGAAGCGAGAGCAATTTCCGTGTTTGACTAGATAAAACATACGCTCGAAAATGCAATTAGTTGCATTTTATTGGGGTGGTACGCTTAAAATGAACATGAAATTACGTTCAGGTCACTTTAATAAGGGAAGTAGGTTTTCGCCATTAATCTCTCTATTCATATATAAAAGTGTTCTATCTTGACAGACGTACATAATACAAACATAGGCTTAACATCAGCGAGAGGCATGAGGCACTTGCAAACTACTGCTGCTGACATTATGTTCATTATATCTGTCGCTGTTTCTCAGCAAATGAGAATCAAGTTGGCGGTTAAAATTATCAACCTTATCGGAGAGGACCACCTCGTCAGGGAGTCCGTTTCACGCTCCAACGACCCTCTGCGGGAAGGTGTTCCGTGGACCTCCATATGGGCTGGCTTCCTCTGCAGTTTAATGGGACGACCACAAAGAGCCAATTCGAAGAATTCATCAAATTCTAGAGCGCACACATGGCTTCTGGCAATTCGGTAAGTTTGGATGAGATCACCGCGGAGTTACTTGTAATTTAGAGGAAATAAACCTAGTTCAGTCAATCTATTTTCATAAGGGAGATGACCAAGTCTCTTGACCATCTTCGTAGCCCTCGCCTGCACTCATTCCAGATGTAGATAATCTTTCTTAAACCAAGGACGCCAGGCCTGGAAGACATCCCTAGTTTGACTAAATTCATGGAAATTGAACTTTTTTGTCAAGGACCTGACAGATGACTCTACCGTTTGACATAATAGGAAAAGTAACATTATATCTGGCAGTGCTATCGGTTATCTCTAAGTTGGACTTTAATAATAATAATAATTTGTATTCTTAAGGCCCCAGGGGCCCTCTTGTTACAAATTTAGTGCTTTCGTGAAAATAAAAATAATGATGATTAACAGTGAACTCTTATAAAATAATTTTCATCGGCAGTAAAAAAACTCCTAAATCGGTGGATGAGTTCAGCGGGTCACCGATTTCCAAAAAACTATAGGAGAAAAAACTGACTTAATAGGTAACAGGGGTTGGTGTGGTTAAATTGGGACCTGATTTTGAGGGTTCGGGATGTTTATCGTCATGGGAAAAAATAATATATCGTTGAGTTAAGAAGGGGTCATCCGAGACAACAGGAGAAGACAGTAGAAGTCAAAGCAACGTCACCGAAGTGCGACCTACCTGACTCCAGAGCCCATCGAAAAGTTTGCAATAACCATTAAATAGCGACCTCGAAGACCACAGCGAAGGTTGCAAAAACGGAGAAGAGTTCGCAGCCCTTGGAAGTGATGCTCGACTCTGCTTCAAATAAATACATAAATAAATTTTATATTTTAGGCCCGGAGGGCCTCGTCATTGCAGGAGGACCCTTTTCAAATTCTACAACTTGCGTATTTCGCAAGAAAACAGACAGTAAGGACTTTATTTCCTCTAAATTTAAATGCTTATGTAATTTGCCTTTAAAAATCGATAGTGTGGAAGGCAGCCTAATATCGAGTGGAAGGTTGTTCCACATAACAACATATTTTGAGGTAAAAAAAAACGAGAACGGTTAGATGTGGTGCTACGGGGTGGTAAAATTATCATGGAAGAGTTACGAGTGGCGTAAGGTGGGTCTACCGGAAGGAGAGCGTTAATTTGTGGGAGATTAGGACTATTGTAAACGCAAAACAGAAAGCATAGACCAGCTTCGAGTCTTCTTACCCAAAGAAATTTAATATTTGCGAACTGACATCTATATGTATAGCACATACCAGACCCAGAAACATAAAATATTTTACGAGTGAAAACTTGCTGAACCTTTTCAATCTTACTACGGTCATTCTGGGTCATGAGACCAAAAAGTGGGCAGCGGTATTCTAGTATAGGGAGAACAAACATGTGGTATATAAGGGTGGAAGATTTATTAAAGGCGCAATTGCTCATAGGATATGTCTATTCGGGTTATCAGCAGAAATATAGGAAGAAGACATATGTTGGAGACTCTATGAGCGGTGGACAGATCTTAAAACCTGAAAACATGGACTGCAAGATTTTAAAAAATGACAAAAAGAGCGATGAGAACTAAGTCAGTATTGGATGGGGGGAAAAATCGAAATGAAAAGTCGAGAAACTGAAATAAAAGTTAGAAATAGTTTTTGTAGAAGAACAAATAACGATGGAAATGATTTCCCTGAACCCAGAATGCCTTATTCTTGAATTTTAGGACAAAAAATGAATTGTTTTAATATGCAGCCACGGTTAGTGTATGTTGTAGCGCCCGAGCACGTAGGTTCCTCCGTCGGGATGGTTTCCTCCGGTATAACAGCTATATTAACTTTTTCAGCTTTAGCCACCGGCTTCTGTACATCCTCGATTACACAGAATCGTCATTAGTCAATGCAAATGATCAAAAAGTAATAATCCAAGGTAGGTATAGTGTATGAAGGTTCATTGTTTAAGTACAGATGTTGTTAGGAAGAATGTGTAAGGGCAATGCGCAGATCAGTAAAACACTCAAGACTGGTGATCCGGGAAGGTGGAGTTGAAATCTACCTCCTGGGGAAGAAGAACGTCCGTTGTCACTTGTACTAAAACAAAGACAGAACAAGGAACTCTTGTTAGTATCTCTTATCGAGGTCAGTCCTTTGTGTCCCACTCTGGTTAAACAAACCCAGGGTCAGCTCTGTTTGCTTCCACTGCCCCCTTCAGTCGCGGCTATATCCTCATGGCTTGTCGATGGGTGGTCGTGTGTAGTTTCAACTTCTATCTCGGTTACTGTGCGAGACACGAGATGTGGAGGTAGCAATGTTAGGGTATCCGGTGTAGCAGTTGGAGGTTGCCCTTTGTATGGTTTGAGTTTATCATAATGTACTGGAAAGGTAGGCCCGCTGCGTGTGTGTAAATCCCGGATGATGTTTGCGTTGGAAAACCGTACGTCAGTTATCTCAAATGGCCCCTCCCATGGATAAAAAATTTTTGCGGGTATTTACGACCGTTGGGACTGATCGGTATCGCAGTACGTGGTCGCCACGTTGGTACGGAAAACCGTGTGTGTCTGTCGAAGTAGTCTTTTTGTCGGGTATATGCCGTTTGTAGGTGTGTGCGTGTTAAGTTGTGGGTGAGGCCTAGTAACTCTTGCAGCTCGAGGACATATTTGTTCAGTTTATATTCGTCTCCCGAGGGTAGGGGGAAGTTAGAGTCTGTTGGTAGGCGAAGGTGGCGGCCGGTTATCATAAAAAATAGAGAGTATCTGGTGAAACTGTGAATCGAAGTGCGGTACGCAATCAATGTGTGTGGTAATTGGTCTTTTGTGAAGGCTTTTAACAGATTATTTAGTGTTCTATTGGTGCGTTCTACCTGTCCGTTGCCTTCGGGATGGAAAGGCGTTATCCGCGTTTTCTGGATAAGTAGCAAGTCACAAACATCTCTGATTAGCTTGCTCTCGAAGTTGGCTCCACAATCAGAATGTAGGGTGAGCGGATCACCAAATTGGCAAACCCAGTGATTAAGTAGGGCCGTCGCCACCGAAGCTGAATCCTGCGTTTTCAGCGGTATAGCATCTACCCACTTTGTAAAATAGTCGACCATTACTAGAATGTATCCATTGCCAGTGGTCGCAAAATTTCTTGGGCCTACTATATCAATGCCAACGCGTTGGAATGGGAATCCCGTAGGCATCGATTGTAATGGTGCCTTTGGTTTTGGATTAGGTCCTTTGAAAGAAGCACATGTTGAGCAGGTATTACAGAAGATAGTCATTTGTTGCCGTAAGTGAGGCCACCCATATCGTCTTCTAATTGCTGCTTCTGTTTTGAACTGTCCGACGTGGCCTTGTTCTCGTTGGATGCCTTCCATCACGGACCACGTTAGAGAGCCTGGCACCACAATACGGGGTCGGCCGTCTATCTTATCTTTGAGGAAGAGTATTTTGTTGTCTAAAAATAGATGTGGCCATTGCGTTCGGAGTATAGTGGCGTTTTCTGCTGAACCTTGAAGCTCCTCATCGGTTGGACGATGTCAGCTTGTTAACTGATGGTCGTAGACGATAGCCGTATCGGGATCTGTACTTTGGGCTATGGCCCAATAGTGGCGAGTCGGCTCGCTAATATCAATCGATGCGACGCTATAGTCTTTATTGTTGCGTTGTCCGTAAATTCTTCTGGAGGTCTTCTGGACATGACATCAGCATACGTATGTTTCATTCTAGCCCGGAATTGGCACTTATAATGAAACTCTTGTAAGGATTCTTGCCATCTGGAATGTTGTCCTTCTGCTTCTTTCATTGATTGCAACCATTGCAGTGCTTTATGGTCCGTTCGTATAATAAACTTTTGGCCTAATAGAAACGGTTTGAACCTCTTGATGAACGTTATGAATGCGAAGAGTTCACGTTTGTATGTGGAGTAGTTGCGATGAGTCTTAGTTAGTGTCTTACTCGCATAACAGACGGGTCGTTCTATTCCTGAACTGTCGCATTGGGAAAGTACTGCCCCTATCGCAAACCCGCTCGCATCTGCATCTAGTATGAAAGTTGAGGCACCTTCTTGTGTGTCGGGTAACCTTAGTATAGGGGCTGTTATCAGGCGAGCTTTCAATTCTTCGAATGCTTGTTGGCATTCGTCAGTCCATTTGAACTTGCGTCCTTTTTCAGTGAGTGTGTGTAGTGGTCGTACAATCTCTGCAAAGTTTTATATAAATCTGCGGTAGTATGATGCTAGTCCGACGAAACTCCGAACTTCGGTGGATGTTTGTGGTGTGGGCCAGGTTTTTATCGCCACCACTTTGTCGGGTGATGAACAAATACCGTTTGTACTAATTTCATTCCCCAGAAATGTCACTTTCTTCTGTAAAAATGTGCATTTATGCGGGTTCAATCGCAGGCCTGTCTCTCTTAACGTGGCCAAGACCGCCATTAGATTAGCATTGTGATAGGCGATTGTGTCCCCGAATACAATTACATCGTCAAGGTATACTAAACAACAGTGAGGATAGAGTGGGTTAACCCCACTTGCATCAGTCGTTGGAATGTCGCCGCTGCGTTGCATAATCCAAATGGCATCGTCTCAAATTCAAAAAGTCCTTGTTGTTATATAAATGCGGTTTTGTGTCGGTGTTGGGGTTCCACCTCGACCTGTCAATATCCCCATTTGAGGTCGATTGTAGAAAACCATTTTGCCCCGGCTAGTGCATCTAGTGTCACGTCGATCCGAGGCAGTGGAAAAGAGTCTCTTGTGGTAACCGCGTTTAGCCTACGGTAGTCTAAACAAAATCGTAATTTTCCATCCTTCTTCCGAGCTAGTGCAATTGGTGAAGCCCACGGTGATTTAGATGGTCGTATGACTCCTGTGGAGAGCATCCAATCAATGAAATCATTGACTTATTGTTGGAATTGTGGTGGTATCCGACGTGGGGGTTGCCAAAGTGGTTTTGCCGTTCTATTATCTATGGCGTGGCGGATTAAGGACGTCCTTCCTATTTTGAATTCGTTCCTAGCGAATGCATCTGTAAATGATGCTAATAAAGCCTTGAGATTCATTTTAACTCTGAATTCGATTTCGGTGTCTTGCGGTAATATCTCGTCAATATTTGTAGGTGGCAGGGCTACTGCAGGTGTAATTGAAGCAATCACTATGCCTTCATCTACGTGTGTCACGGTAGGGCATTGGGTTGTGAAAGACAAAATTCGATCGTGCACGTTGAGGACACAACGGTTCTTTGCCAGAAAGTCGGTGCCTAATAGAACATCCCAGGCCAAATTAGGTGACAAAATGAACTCGTGAAGCTTGACCGTTGTCGGGAACTTTACTGGAATTGTCAGCCTACTCGATATCCTTAGTTGTGACCCATCGGCTGTTACTAGTGTGAGAAGGTTGTCGGAGAATTTCGTTTCCCGTAGACACTCGCGTGGAAGTATGTGGGTTTTCACTAAGGATAGTGTAGCGCCTATATCAACTAACGCTCTTACCAACCGGTTGAAAACTGCAACTACCGTATAAAACGGGGCAGTTGTATGAAATATATCAATGCAGGAAGGAATGCATAAGGTACCGGGTGTTTCCTCTGACGTTGTTCGGGTATCCATCGTATTGCATGCGTCTCTGTTGGGTTTGTCTTGACTGCCCGGGTATCTATTCGCATTCGCTCCGGCAGTCGCAGTTTTTTTCATAGGGTAGAAGGGGAAGTGTCTCCCACTGAATCTTGGACCAGCTGGATTTCTGGCGTCTTGTCGGTTAGCCCACGGGCGCCAGGGTCTCTGAGTATTATTATATCGACTTCGAAAGTCGACACGCGGTTGGCTGGCTATGTGTCTGTTCGTCGTCTTCGCCACCTGAAAGTATCGTTCGGCGCGGGTCACTGCCTCTGTAATCTCGTTTGGTGGTTGAACCAAAAAGGAATGTTTCAGGTCAGGGTTGGTAATGCCCTTGACAAAGTGGTATAGCACAAGGTGGTCTTTGTCTGCTTGGGCCAGCGTGGGGTATGCTGCGGTGGCAAACCGCTGAAGGTCCTGGGTGTATACTTTGGGTTTTTGAATTAATTTGAGTTGGCGATGCATGAATCCTTCATTCGCTTCTGCTAGCGATAGTGTAGGGCGGAGCAGGGTTTCAAACCTAGCACATAAAACTTCTAATTGGGTGTCGGCTGACAGGCCGGCGTCGCGTGCTTTGTCTAGCTCTTTCGGTCCCAAAGTTTTCATTAAAGCCCGGCTTCGATCTTTTGGGTTTATTTCTTGTAGATAAAATCAAGATCTTTTAGCCACGCTTGGAAGTCTTCCGTGCTTCGCATTTTGGTACTTGTATCTGTGGGAACGCTTGATGATTTTTATATATCGTGTTCGTTTCTGGCGTGTTTGTTACTGTTGCTGCCACCACTGTAGCGTCCGAGCACGTAGGTTCCTCCGTCGAGATGGTCTCCTCCGGTATAACAGCAATATTTACTTCTTCAGCTTTAGCCACCGGCTTCTGTACGCCCTCGATTACACTAGAATCGTCATTAGTCATTGCAAATGATCAAAAAGTAATAATCCAAGGTAGGTATAGTGTATGAAGGTTCATTGTTTAAGTACAGATGTTGTTAGGAAGAATGTTTAAGGGCAATGCCCAGATCAGTAAAACACTCAAGACTGGTGATCCGGGAAGGTGGAGTTGAAATCTACCACCGGGGGAAGAAGAACATCCGCTGTCACTTGTACTAAAACAAAGACAAAACAAGAAACCTTTGTTAGTATCTCTTATCGAGGTCGGTCCTTTGTGTCCCACTCTGGTTAAACAAACCCAGGTCAGCTCTGTTTGCTACAATATCATCACTTGTTACTCGGCTAAAACGTATCCCTTACAGTTAACTTGGTCATCTAGGCCATCCATCGTTTGGACGGGCTTAAACGGGGTGCAAATGGTGCTACAACTGGCTCCGTCCTCAGCAGTTGGCCCAAACCGTCCCAGTTCTTCGAATAAACCAACCAAGAGATGTTCATTTTTTACGATTGTTTCTACAAGATGATCTACGCACTAGGCGTATCTATTCTGTCTTTACTAAACAAATTGCGTTAGCATGCACCATTTTTAGTAATACGGCAGAGAAATAACTCCTCGATTGGTAAATCTTGACTTGTTTCCTCTGGATTACAGGCAGATACGTGGGGACCTAATCCAGGCATTTCGCATGTTGCGTGGTCAGGATTGCTGCCTCCAAACAAATGACTTCTTTGAGCGGGCCACCACCTCTAGGCTGCGAGGACACCCCCTCAAATTACGTGTGACTGGGGCAAGACTTGACCCAAGAAAATTCTTTTTCTCTAAGAGGGTAATCCAGGCATGGAATGCTCTTCCTGCGGATATTGTCATGTCCCCTTCCGTGGATGTCTTTAAGGCAAACCTAGACCGATATAATGAGTATCGTCACGATTAAATACTCCAAATCCAATCACTGAACTATTCCGATTCTAAAAATTGAAGCGCTCTACATCCAAAACCTGAAATTCTAGAAATGCTATAAATATATACTAATAGTAATTTGTAAGTAGTATTATTATTAGTAATTAACAAAATGAGTCTCTGCCATTATCTACCTATGTTGTCTCTACTCACTATGCGATCTGCGCCGATCGTGTCTGAGGACGCACCTATCGCACCTATGGTCCTAGGCTATGCGGCCCTGTCACACCCTTTCTCGTATCGACCGATTGCTGACAACGTGGTAGGTTCCTCGGCTCTTGACACAGCAAAGGCGTATCATGGTCGCATCTCCGGTCTTCGGGACGTTCTCGTGACTCCGAGGTCTCCTCCTCGTATGGTCCTTCGGGTGTAGATATTACTCGTCATGGATGCCATGGCTACCGTCAACATTCACAGAAGCATCATGCCCCTATCATTCACATGCTTCCCCACGAGCGACAGTTTTTCTCCTAAAAACCAAAAATGACATTCCATTTTGAATTATGAGCCAGCCTTAGGAGTTTTTTCACTGTCTGCTATTCTTCCTCAGTTACACTGCTGGCTCGTGTAATCTGAGTGTGAGTTTTTTACTGGAAACAAGCGAGTAGTCGTTTGAAATTGTGTCAACGACTTCTTTAGAATGTTCGGCTTTGCCGATGCATTTCTTAAATCCTATGTACCAAGAGGGAGTTCAAAGGCGTTTGCCTATATTTCCTTTAATAAATTTGACTTGACTTGACTTGACTAGATCATGACCCCATCCACCCAAGTTCGGTCTCCTCCTAAGACAAGGCTATGTGGTAACAAGAAGCTATAAACATAATCGATAGGTATTAATCTAGCATACGATAGATTACGTGAGAAGGGCTTCTTCAGCTTCTATAGGCAGTAAACTCTCTATGCCGGTTACAGCGATAGTTTTCAACAAACAGGTTGAATTTTATATAATAGTTTATCAAAACTGATGTCAAAATAATGCACTGACTCAAGTGAGGACCAGTATCTTGTACGCGGCAAAGGCCTTAATTGAGCACTGAGCAGACATATCATTCCATAGTACAGGCACCACAACTCGTTTTTTGCAGAGGTTCTCCCGCCATAGATCGTCAATTTATCTCATGAAATCATCCCTTTTTTATTGAATGTTACTACTTATTTCAACACAAAGCACTCGGTAGACGCTAAACCGCTAAATTCTCCCTGAACATACGTTTTAAACACGCCGATATCCCATAAACTCTGTGCATGATGTTCTGCTCAAAATAATTGAAATAGATAGAGAAAAGCTACCTCATTAACTCGCATTCCTTTGGATCTGATACTATCCCAACACTCCTTTTAAACAACTAAGACCCTTTTCTCATTAAGAATAACTATTTATCTCCTTCTGATAAAATTTCAAATCGTTCAACGCGATTCACTTGGCCCTTGGAATGTGAACATACATAATAGCCCCTTACATACATATCTTCAGTAGGATGAAAATGGAAGGATATGAAAATGCACCCTACTGAATGTATGTAAGTAAGCGTTATCATAACTTATTTAAAAATACGATGCACCGGTCAATTTACCTTGTTCATGCAACTGTCTATTATCCTGTTTCATCTTCAGCACCTGTTGAGGTTCCGTCAGTGGTGTATTCAAGCCAGCACTAACATCTATAAGTCAGTAGTACTATGATAAATCGCAAGTGGACTTACCAGCCGGATTCTATTGCCGTTGCCGCTTTGAAAGCCGTTGGGTACACGTGTCTCTCGCGACTAAGCAGACTCCAGGTCAAGCAGTGTTGACTTGCTTTCTTTATTCCTGCTTTTAAAGACTTCTAAGGATTTAGATTCCAGAAAGTAATATCAGCTGTGCTCATTGCTGTTGTTGTGGGCGTTGTGGATGGCGGATACCGGGTGAGTCACTCATGTTGATAACTACAATCGCACAGCAGTAACCATGCAATTAAAAATAGCAAGCAAAATACTTCTTACTTCACTTAGTAGCTACCATCTGCTTCCAATACCTTACTTGGGAATTTAACTGATCAGTATGAAGCGGAAATTGCATTTACTATTGCCTTACTATTTCACACAGCAGGGCTGAGGCCAACAACCTGACCGCCGAAAACATCAAAATTACTGTTTAAACTTATTAGTTGGTAGTGTTTCCTCCAGCTAAAATACTCAAGCGTGCATGCCGGTATGCATACCAGGGTATTAACAGTGATATTCTTTTTTATTTACTGTGGACTCCTCTCTAACATTTGCAATTTTCTTGCAAACCACCGATTACTGGGCTTCCTAAAGAAAAGGGCTGAAGGTAACCTACTTTTGAGAGTGTACGGTAATCACGCCAGCCATCCGAGATGATGCAATCAGAAAAAACCTACGGGTAAACCTGGAAGCTATTTTTATTTTCGGCTACTTTGCTCTTTTGCTCTTACCAGTAGCTTCGTACCCCTTCATTCTATTTTACACGTTAAGCCTTCTCCCAAGGTAGTTCGTTATCCTTGCGAATTTTCATGGGACAGTCTCGAGGGATCACTCGGATCATACATCAGCCCTGCTGAAATTCTTTGCGTCTCACCAACTTTGTATTAACCAGATGTCTGTGCGAAACGCATTTCAATAAAAAATTATTGTCAAGCCACCTGTGCAGGAATCGAATCCGTGCATAAGTAGGCGACTCTCGAAGAGCAAATGCTTTTCGCCAGCGAGCCAATCGGAGCGCATCGCACCCAAAGAGATAACCAATAGAAGAGAATATGTGATTTCAAGGAAGCGGTACCGAAGAAGAAGATGCGATCACTGGAACAAGAGTTTTATTTTAATAAAATTTAGGATCCTGTCATAAATCCTTAATTATTGGTAATGGTAAGATAGTCTAATCCATGCGCAGATAGGGATGAAACATGCACAGATTGCAGGATATTTCTAGTTCGAAACGGTCATTCGCAAGCGTACTATACTTATCCGCGCCTGAAGCCGTCACTTGGGGTCTTAATTGGCGCGGTGATGGCTTGACATATCGTGCTCAGTTTCAGTTTATTTGGTGAGGATAATAAGCAATGCCTTTGAAAACCTTATTGATTACGTGCCGGTGCGTCACACGCATGTACATACACGCATAAAAATTACCTCTTCTAACATAGTATTGGCAAACAGTGAGTAGTATTTATTGGCGCGATTTACTTGGCCATTACGGAGGCGTGCATAGTGTAGGAGTCTAAGCCATGAGTGTGCTCAGAACACTACAATTATCGTGCCCAGTTCCGTACAGGAAGAAGAGGTATAAGACAAGCAAGAGTTGTTTATTGTGTACAGGAACTCAAGGGTAGTCTGAATCCCAGACGCGCGTAAGGCCACGGGCCCTGTACGAGCGCGCGCGTCTGTCTGTTCGTTCACTGTGGGTTTAAGTGAATAAACGTCATGCGAGAGTGAGTCATTGGACGATCGATCAACCACTTGGCCAATAGTCGTCTACGGCACCTGTTATTGGCTGGCCCAGAAAGCAGTAGAGTAGCGAAGTCACGTGCGCTTTGCAGGCATGGTGCCAGCGCTACAATAGCAATTGCGCGAAAATTATGCTCGCTGTCGCTAGAGTTGCTACTGGGTTTGACCCTTCGCATGTGACTGACTCTCTTGCGCAGGAAATGTTTCAGCACGCAGTACGAGAGTGGGTGGTATTGGTCTGCAAGTACTTGATGCTCGCAATTCTTAACATGTTTCATACTTAGATTGGTTTATATGTGAAAAAGTATGTGCGCAGCGCTGTAGGCTTTTTCTACCCAAGTACACTATAATAAAAGATCAAGTAGCTTGTCCTCATGGTACATGTGATTTAGTATATTCAGTATGTCTAACTTGCTTCAGACTTCCGTGCGATTACAGTTATTACTTACACTTGCGAAAATGCCAGCCTCTTTTAACGCACATATCTAATATGTGCAGTGAGAACAAAGTTTCTCCCAACTTGTATTGGCTAGGCACGCTCAATTTGGTGGGAGTGAAAGCGTACACAAGGAATTCGTAAGAATGCGACAAATTACGCGAATTGTAAAACAAATAACACAATAAGGGTGTCAGATATCGAAGTAGGTGATTCTGAATAGTCCAATACCCGTTTAGAATTCGCGAACATTTGTAACCCGTCCCTTGTTTTTCTGAACTATTGCGGCCTGTTCGTTCCCCTCAAATTTACCTCTGTGTTTGGCGCCTGTCTGTGTTTTAAAGTACGTTGCGTAGTGTCTGCCAGTCGGTTATTCGTCAGACTTTTTCCATCCTTGAACTGTTATTATGTTTACCATATCCTATTCTCTGCTTTTAAGAATCCAGTAGATCCGCTGTTGAAATGCTGTCAACCGATAATACTTGACTATCACTCTCCATGATAAAATTTAGTCGTAAAGCGTTACATGTGCAACAGCCCCACGGAGTCGGGTAGTTTTCCGTACGGTGCTTAACTGAGGTGACATTAGACGACACACGGGATGCTCTTATTGAGGCCTTCATCAGCACAAGCAAATTTCAGATGCAGGCAGTCTAACAAATCGCTGTAAATTTCGTGTCAGAAAGGCTGTTAACATAGATACGATAATTTTTGTCAATGTAAGGACAATCTAGAGGTGGTGATTTCTGATTGACTGATGCGGCAGTCACTGCTCGAATCAACCGTGCCGAAATCGAGGCCGTGGGCTTTGTTCTCATAGTTGCGCCTTGATACCCCTCTTCTAGTGAAGCGTCAGCGCAAATTTTCAATCGAAAAGCCTTGGTCGCAGAGATGTCTCAAGGGCCTCTCATGGTCAAAATCACAAACGAACCGGGACACGTTACGCTACGTACTGTCTAGAGTTGCGAACTGCAAAATTCTACTGAAGGGTGACTGACTGACCGTTTTGAACGTAAGCATAGTTTTACGGGCAGCCATGCAAGCATCGATTCAGCTTATTTACTCGAGCAGGCGTTTCCGGCCTTGCCAGTCCATTTACTGAATACTGCTCAACCGTGCATTGGTTCCAAAACACACTGGCCACACTATCAGGGCCCGACCAAAGCTACATGCCTGTGGGTTGGTCTCTGATTGTGTGAAGCTGCACAACATGCGCCACTAGTATATTGTTAGACGTGACAGTCCATATTTTACACAGCATACCCCTCTGGGCGACTCGACTGAAAGCCTTTGGGCTGACTGGGCAGCTTGTCAACACCTATATCGCTTGGCTTTTAACGCAAAATTTATTTGGCGCGTGATTGTGCACAGCGTAGGTCTCACTGCAGAACCGCCGGTTATGAAGTATGGCGCGGCTTAGGAGCCTAGACATATAGTTTTCCAAGCTTGTCGGTACTTAAATGCGTCATTTAGGTATTTGGCATAACTACCATCACCCCTAAGAACCGTCTGGCAGAGTGGATTGTGCCGCCCAGGCCAGTCAGAGACTGTCAATGGAGGTAGCATAAACTCACCACAGGAGAACACAATAGACGGTTTACGGACACGGAAAATACAGTATTTGCAGGCTAAAACCATCATGCTATGCATCCGACATAACTGAACGATGGGAAAAAGCCTCTATATATTCCTGTCAGACAAGCTCGCTAAATCTCCTGATGACGCCCGCGTTTGCTTACATCTTTAAGACTTCGCAGTCTATACGATTATTTGTAAGCTCACATAGTTCGACTCTCAAGTATCTATTTCAGGACAAATTCCATTAGTCGATTCATCAGATTCTAGAATCAGTCTGAATGGCCTAACAATCAAGACATTTACGAAAGCGATAAACAGGACGTGCGCACTAAGGTTTAGCAGCAACAACCCCAACCGGTCGAGTTGCGACAGTCTCGATGGATGGCTGGAGTGAATGTTCACTCAAACAATCTCGTTGACTGATACGTACAAAGGGGAGATTAGGTACCAACACCTCACTCGACCCAAGTTTTGCCGTCGACTGCCTTACTATTTCATTTAAAGCTAGGGTCGCACACATACGCAAAACAACGTCATGAAGCCGAAAGACGGCATGGCAAGAACCGTCTTGAGCCCTTTATCGGATATAATGTGGTTGCCGGTAAAACAATTCTTTTAGACAAACGATAAATTTAATTCTGAAGTGCCTGGCTAGACACGGATAAACAGTGACCAGTAACAACGCTAACCTTTAAGTAAGATCGCTTGACAGGTCCCTCTCCCGCCCTAACGTTCTCCGATGTTGAAATCTTAGGAAGTAATGATAATTATGTGGGTGTGATCTGCTTGGGTCATTTTTATTTGGCTTAGACCATAAGCAGACGCTATGATCCTCGTAATCTACTCGGCATTCTGCCTTTGTCTGAACAGTGTAATTTGTCATACAATGAGAAAGCGGGTGCGCAGTATTTTCCGTAACAATTTGAATGAGCCAAATGACAAGTATGTGGTTGCCTAGCAATGACATCTTATACAAATAGCACATTGTACTTCGGTTACTTCTCAACATCGGCGTAACTGGATCCCGTCAGGCGATCCCTTCTGTTACCTGACCGAACGTGCTCCTTTACTATCACAACGCATTAACAGTCATGGCTTAGAAAGTCGTCCAGTCGTGGGATAACTTACCCTCTCTCCTCTCTCTTTGGAATAGAAGTGTGACTGTAAACTGTGATTTTTCTGGTACGCCTATATGATATTAGAGACTGAAGACTGGTTAGTATGGAAAACAGTGTTAGCACACGTGCTAGGCGCCGCAACCACTGCGTTTACGCTTCGATCATCTTAACTCGGTCTTGCCTTTGGAACGCAGTAAATCTTAGATGAGTATTTCACAGGTGCAACTAAAGTCTGCTTCGCTATAGGCGCAAGTCAGAACCTACAAAAAGCGGATCTTATCGATTCCGACGGGCAAACTTATTGTTAGTTGTTTTGAAAATAACATCGTTAAACTCTAAACCATTTAAAGCTACCATTAGCATTTTTGTGTTCTTTAGAGTACGACTTCCACAACAACTTAGCCGAGGCCGTATTTCTTTTTATCCGGAGCATTTAGGAGACTCAAATGGACTTAACTGACGAAGAACTGAGAACTGAACTTTCAAAGTATATGACGGCAGTCCCGCCAGTCACAGGTATTATCAACCGCCTCAGTTACAATTTTCAGCGACCACGCGTGTCCTTCTGTTTAATAAACTACAAAAGTTTTTGGAGGCGGATGCAAATGGTATGTTCAGTTAACGTGTACAGTAAATTACTTGCGGCTTTTCCAGGTGTTGATGACAGGTAACGTGTAGGCTTCTTCAATAACCCAGGTAGTATTGAACCCCCAGTAATCATGGACTCCCCACGAAAGCGCACTACAGGTATTGCGAGCTCCAGGTTCGTTTTAAATGTCAATTATTTCTTTCATATTAACATAATGCATGCGTTGGTTACAGTCCGTGGAAGTTAAGGGATTGCCTTGGAAATAACGCAGCCAAATTGCCACAACATGAAAAGATTCGTAAGGGCCGGTTAAATGTAGCGTCAGGTATGTACTTCGAAGAAAAAAGTATGCCAATAAATGGTTGTGTTTACAAACTATATAAAATAACTGTAAGACGTCATTATATTGATTCCTGTCAGCAAAGGGGGTGTCCCATTAATTGGGCTGTAGTATTTGTTTGATCGCATTTTTCGTACCTGACCTGTCCTGACCTGGTCCACAAAACACTGGTATACCACCGGTGTTCGAGCCAGTAGAGGTCATGGGGTTGACTATTTGGTTTAATTTTTCATTCACAAGGCTCTTTGTAGACTTCGTTAGTGCTGCCTTTTGATTTCGCTTGCGTCTACCCCGGAGTTCAGAAGTTGAAGAGGAATTACCTTTCCATAGATTTGCTCTTCATTGGGCGGCCCTTTAGACCGAAAATGAGTAAAGTTTGGATTCATATCCCTTCGTCTGTCTTCTAACCGTAGGCAGCAGAATTTTCACTTTTTGCTGAATGTTTTTGTTCTCGCATTAATGTCGTCTCCCTATATTTCCGACCTCAAGGACTTCTCCCTCTAAAGAAAAGACCGCAGTGGAAGAAGCATCAACCTCTGTGAATTTTACTTCGTCTACCAGTTCTCAGAAAACTGCTTCACCGAAGAAAACGGAAAAAACTACGAATGGCGGCAAGGGTGACGTAATTTCTACGAGTAACTCCTCAAATTCCTCCCTGTTTGAGACTGAAAATTACCGCATTCGTCGTTTCCCCGCTACCGAGATGCCCGAATATCCTGGCGGTATTCCAGTTTTTCGTCGACGCTCGTTACATCCTGCGGCGAAGGAAGTGCCTGATCCATACGAAGAGATCATAATACGCTCGCCCAAATTGCAAGCCAAAATAGATGCTGAAAGGATAATGTCAAGAGCCCTGGAACGAACTTATGGACACACACCTTTAAGGAAAACGCCCCGATCCCGCTTTCAGCGCTTGGGTTCCTTAGGCAGAGCTTGCTCTAATGCAATTGCAAACTTAATGAGTTTAATACTACTGCCATTCTCGCTGGCTTTCAAAACACTAGGTATGTTTTTATTTTGCTATTTTTTGCTTTTTAACTCATGATTGCTTTTCCCAAAACAATATTTTATATTTGTTTCTTGGTCGAAGTTGGTTATCCTAATTTCCCAGGCTCTCTTGTTCCCCACCTTAGCGGTAAGAAGGCCGCGTACTAAGATGTGTGCAGTAGCAGTGACGAATAGATTGTGTCTACCTGTGGTGAATTCAACAATATGTGAATTGCTAGATTGCGTCCCCCTTCGACTGGAAAGCCCGGCTTGGGAATACGATAACTTTGTAGTCTCCAGCGCCCACAAGTGCCAACTGCGGAAATAGGCGCATTGAGGGTGGTTGATTCTCGTGCTCTCGCGCTTACCATAAGCTAACGCAATGTTCAGTCCACCTAGTCGACCCATTACCACTCGCACTGCACACATTTGGCGCACGGTTGACTCCCTGCCAACTGTAAGAATCGCTAGGACTAAGCTACGTCTGAGAATGCCGACCTGACTAAACTTTTAATTCTCCCCTTAATGTCCTGATTCACAGTCAGGAAGGCCATAGCCACCACCATATTACCCTTAAGGCTTAATGGTTAATAAAATATTGAAGTGTACTCATTCTCACTAGGCTGGTTCACGAAAAAGGAAATTAGGGAAGCACAATACGTAAGCATTGTTCCTTGTTCTCCAAGTCGATGGATGGCCCAATAAAACTGGCAGTGGGCACTCGTTAAACGTGTCCAGGATGTCCATATCCGTCCGTCCGCCTCCAATGCTCAGATACTACTTTCACTGTTGAATATGTTCACTGATTCTCTCATAACGAGCCTACAATTCCTGACTTCATTTGCCTATTCCACTTTACGCACACCGGCTTCTTTTTTTCCCTCTATAGGTCGCTTATCGGCACCAAATTGGCGCTGCATCCTTCTACTTTTTCTTCTTTGCATTGTTTCTGGCCTTGCACTCATATTCTTCTACTCGGATCCGTTCTATCATAACCCGGTGACCGATTTTGCGGCTCAAATGTCACACTCAATTAATAAGAAGTAGTCTTAGTGCATCCATGACTGCAGCAATTTTGTATTTCTTGTTTGCATTTCAAACAAAGCATTTGTACGTTCTTCTTGCGGCTTTTTACCCATAAATGATTAAAAATCGGATGGTTTTTAAACACAGGCTTGAAAAATAACACTGGTTCTCCGTTTTGAAAACTGAACGCTCAGCAGTTTCTATCTTCTAATAGGGTGACAGTCTGCTTTGCTCTGTAGCAGCCTCGGAAATATTATCAAGCAATGAGAAGCTATTCTTGGTCATGTGAATGCTTTGGAGGGAGCTAGATTGCAAACTGTCCAACCAATGACCTAGAATGGATTGTCATTCCTTTTTAGTCTATGTACCGGACTCTTCTCTGGTGAGACCTTTCGAAACAGTGTGTAGCCCGTAGATACCAGGAAGGTTCGACGTGAGCACTAATACCGTTGTGGGGAGGTGTTAACTGGGTTTTCTAGCCTTGTGACCTGAACGACTTGGGGCTTCACTGATCCGCCAGTACCAGCCTGTCCATGGAATGCTCCTCAAACGTGGGTTTTGAAACGTCAGTTTTTACTGCGGGTGATCAGCATGCATAATCCATAGGACAAATCTTATGTTAGCAGCCATCAGTAGTCTGCCGCTACCAAGCATCTGGGCAACGCATGTTAAGTCGTTCCAGCCCACATTACGATCGGAGTCTATAGCCGCGGGGATTAGCTATGCCTGATGTTCATTATCAGATCGATGGACTGCGCATCCTGGCAAATTGGCCGCCGCATAGCTTACTTTACGAGAACAGCTAATGCAGCTGGGACAGTCTTCGGCCGTAAGGTTGCGCGAGAATTCGCTCTTTAGTCGACGGAATGCGAATACGCATAGTCGTCAGGTCTGGCTACGTTCTCCTGCATCGCGACCAGTCGATGGTGTCCCTGGGTCCACTGGTCTATTGCAGCCCAGTCTTCCTTTTCCGGTTGGTGGGCGTCGGATGGCCGCTCGAGTTCTCAGTTCTGTTCGAGAGGAGTTTAGGGTGTGCGATGAGACAATAGCAAGCACTGAAACTCACCAAGGTAAATTATTGACTTTCTCCTGTACCTTGAACCTAATTAGGCAACGCATTTTTTAAGTGGGTTCAGAAAAACCAGGTAGTGACGGAGCTTCAAAGATTTTGGTTCGAAGCGATCGATTTGGATGGTTTTCTCAGTCTGAGTCTACTTGCTCTGACTATTTGATCTAACCTATTAGAAAAATATTTAAGACCGATGTTCAATTGTAACGGTGACAAACTTTATCGCCAATGTTGTAAAACATCCAAAACCGTGTAATGTCTTATAGGACCACGATGCCTTCGTAAGACAGAATACAATCTCACCTGAGTCGCCAATGTTGTAACGGTGACAGCTTTGATGTTGCCGTCTAATTACGCCCCGTTTGAATCCCCAAGGAAGAAGAGGGGCGTAAAGGTTGAAGTCACCCGGATGAAGGTTTTTATTTTTTTAAACACCCAGGGTTGCCTCGGGTGGCAGTCGCCGAAGTCGGTCACCAGCGAAGGCGTATGACCTTGAGGCAGTCTGCATTGCCAAAGGAATAATTGTTGACAGCCGACCATAGACACGACACCTCAGGACAGCCTGCAAAGTTATGCTGGCATTCGGTTAGGCTGGGCTCCTATCATATACGAATGCAGCCTGCTGTGGGCTACGTGAGCAATCAAAGATTCCGCGATCAGGACTTAATAAGCATAGAATTGTCTATTGCGATTCTCGAGCAAATCTCTAGACAGCCTGGTCGGCTGTCCCTGTTTCTTTTTAATGCCAAGTCAGCTAATCTTGTCGGTTGAAGAAAATAAAAGCGACACTACTGTAAAATAAATAGGCACGTGGTTGGCTGCCGTCGTCACGCTCAACACCTGTGACGAACTTGCCATTACGAGCTGTTGAACGTCAGTAAGTCCCACCTGTCGCAATACCCACCCTGCCGTCGAATTTCTACTAGAGTAATAGTGCCCCACGCATCATGTTGCTTCGTCGCTATTTCGTGATATACCGGCGAAGTTGCCAGATAGAACTTCCCGAAGGCGATCATGTACCGGTACCCCTGTACATCGGGGCACTACAGATGCCAATATTTTTGACCGATATGATTTTTGGCTTATTAGAGGAAATTCATTCGACGGCTACTCAGAATAACTTTTTCGACAACTAAGCTTGCCCAATGATAGAATTACGGTGTATCGATTTTTCGGACCATCGTTGCTGCAGATGCGGGAAGCTAACCACGAAATCTGAGACCTACAAGGTGGTTAGTTGTGGTCAGGGGGACACCTCACATATATCCACGTGTCCGATTCCTTTTGGACTGTCTTAAGCTCATAAGAACAAGAGTGAAACCGTTTATTCGCACGCGTAGTAACTTTGGCAAGCCGACAAACATGCCATCAGACGAATGCAGTCAAAAACTGTATTAGACCCACGTAATAAAATCCACAACGGCCACACAACATTTTCTCCTGCCTGGTACGCACGTTCCACTACTTACGGTAGGCGTAACCCAGGGGTCCACGGATATTATTCTGGGGTTACAATTGTGGTCTTTTTATATCGAACCACACATCTCGATCAGAGCATTTTAGCAAAACGTGGTGCACAAGGAAGAAAAATTTCAATCGGTAGCGTCTCGTAGCTGTCTGCAAACCATAATGAAATGCAGTTACTAAAACGCTGCATGTCAGAGTAATGGGAAGGTGGGATGCCCGTTAGCTTAGCTGCCGGTTACCGGGCGCGTCCACAGGTAGCGGAACTGCCTTCAGTGAAGGTTACATCTGAAAGAAGCAGAATTTTGAATCTGGTGAATAATCAGTCACGGACCAGCAGCAATAATGCTCCCAGAGTGCGGCGGCTTGAGGTCTGGCACGCCAAAGGCCTATAAGATGTCGCAAAGCATGATGACAGCACTACAACATGATGGCAGTGAGTCGCCATTAAATATGTTCGCTTGTCGCCACTGCCGTGTGATTAGGCTATTGGGCCAAAGTGCTAGAGCAGACAAATTTAAGTGGCTGTTTGGAATCCGACCTTACTCATAATTACCAAGAAACCTCATGAACTATGTCCGATAACTGTACTACGATCCACGGTAAGGCGTCTGCAGGAACCGACGCGTTTCGCAACCCAGGTGCAGTGGTGGGGGCGAATAGCATGCGAAGTGGACTACTCAATCGGAATCGGACCTTTTGTATTTGATGGCGGAATGTGCGAACGCTCTTGGCCCCTGGTACCCAAAGCCTAACGCTACGCAGCCTTTATCGATACAACGTAGATTTCTGCTACCCGGCCGAAGTCCTGACTCAGACGCTCCGACACAAAGGTCTTCGGAGCCAATTCATACTTCACCTTATACCACGGTGGCCCAAGCGGCACCCTCCCCCCCCTCCGGTATACATGATGTGTTGATTGCTCTCACAACGTGCGAACCGTGCATTACTCGTTTGGAAACGAGTCAATGTGTGAGAGCCTGCACTCAATACTGGCTACGCTTACTCATTGTGCCTCCTCTCGGCAATTTAGCAGTTGCGCCAACTATCGGCGCGCGAGCCTGTCCATCACACGATCACCGTGGGAACCGCGGTTGTTTGTCTCTCGGTCGAGTCAATGCCTCGCGAGCTTGAAAGCAAAAACTGTGCACCTATTCCTTATTAGCTGGGACAGAAAAAGAACTGGACAACCGTGCATCTGATCCTGCGCGCATAGGCGTACGCACACACTTTGCCGACGCGACTGGCATTTTTACGCAGCGCTTGCAGCAGCCATCGTAAGGCTACTTTAGCGCAATAAAGCTGTCTTGCCTGACTTGTGATTTGGGGAACCTTTTTCTTGTCAAATTACGACAAATGAACGAATGGCTTACGCGCGCTTAAGAGGGTCATTTGACTAACATCTCTATCGTCTCCGTGTACACATGAACCCCCACTGCAAGCATTAGTTGAAAGCTCCCTCACCACGATCTGCTGACTGTTGCTAGGGACTGGATCTGGTGACTCCACAGTCATTTTAATAGTCGCTTTGAACTTTGTATTTGATGTGAGAATGTTGAAAGATTGCTGAACTTCGTTGATCATAACCGACTGTTTGCAACGAACATGCGCTTCTAACACCGCAACAAATATCTGCTAACCTGTCTGACTGGTCATACAGCCAGTCAGCCTGACTACATTTTAGTTAGTTAAAGGGTCCGCAGCTGGGTTCATGATAACAGAGTGTCACGTGGCGCCGAGACTGGTAATGTCTAATAACCTCGTTCGTACCACACACCTTGATGTTGCAAAAATTCTGAAACCCAGCACCGCTGAGGCTCTGAGCAAAGACATTTGGTACTGTTTTACAACCCGAGCCGATGGCGAAAGCAGCAGCAAGTGGTCCGCACTGAAGACATCCGTCATGGGGCAACAGTAAAAATCTTGGATATACCCAGCGACGCTGCAGTGACTGGAGCAGAGGAAAAACCCTGCAGTTGTTTGCCCAGACAGCCTGAGCCAAGTGCCGTAGTGAAGATTCTTTCCGCCGACTCAGAAGGATAACGGAAAAATCGGCTAAGGAGGACCGGAAGAAATGCTGGGCTGAAATAGCGATCTCCACGCAGCAGGACTCAAATGTTGGTGACACTCGTAAACTCTACCAAATCATTTGCGAAGTGGCAAGCTCTCTTCATTGAGTGACTCAGTTCATGATATGAATGACGGCTCTATTACTGACAACTCGGCCTAGGTCAATCACTGACGTAAACATTAAGAGCACCACCTCAACTTTGATGAGCAGTCCATCACGCTCTTCCTCTTCTCCGCGGCGGAGTTTCAACCCTCTCTAGCCTATTCAGTGTCATGCCGGCTCCGTTTCGAAGACGAATATGCCGAGACAATGCAAAGGCTGCGTAACAAGGTGTCCAGAAATCTGCAAGTCGTGTGCCGACACTCAGGCTACTTAGTTCCATGAGGTGATTGGACAGGTGTGCAGACGCAAGGCCGCTCCTGATTACTGGGACTCAGGCATACTTGTCGCTGCCTACAGGAGGGAAGATAAAACAAAATGCGACATCTACCGCAGCATAGGTTTTATCGACGTCGCTGCGAAGGTCTTTGTTATTTTTCTTCCAAGGCTATACCAGTCTGTGCGTGACTTTAGGACGCGGCCCAAACAAGCCGGATCACGCGCTAGGCGTGGATTTGCGGACCAGATATTCACCCTGAAACGCAGCCTTGAATTACGTCATAGCTACCAACAAAAAACGGTAGTCTACTTTGCCGCTGCGTTTGATTCCGTCCATCGTTAGTCCCTATGAGAGGTAATAGTAGAAGGTGCTGTACCACCGAAAATCATCGTCATGATCAATGCATACTACCGCTCCACAACTGCGCGGCTTTTGGTCCATAACAAACTTCCAAAACTGTTCCCCATCCTGTCTGGCGTCCGACAAGTCTGTGCCGTCACTCATTTCATTCAACTACGCCATTAACTGGGCTCTAGAGAAGGCCCTACACGAAGAAGACGGTATGGCGCTTGCATCCAGACGCCGACTAATGGATATCGACTACGCCAATGGTATCACTTTACCAGCTTCAGGTTTTGGCGATCTACAGTCTAAAAGGTCACGCGTGAACGCGTTCGCTAAAT